>BMAW01097068.1:136565-189229 GCA_019974015.1 Nephila pilipes | reverse complement strand
ATCGTTAATTTAACCAACTTCCCATCAAGCTAGAGCTTTGAAATTTTGGGAATCGTTCGTACTCGCCTAACAATGCAATATTTACACGTTTGCGACAAGTTTTAACTAATATTTCAATAATTTTAATAAGTCAAAATATTCTTTCCTCTAGGCGCTTTTAGGTTTGAGGGAAAATTTCTTTCCCCCTCTGGGAGTACCGGGCACTCCTTCACCGCATGAGGTTATCGTAAACCTTTTGTACTCGCAAAGGGGAGATACTATCTCCCCTTTACAATCTCCGAGATAGTAAGGGTTGCTGACTTTTAGTCAGTAATCATTCGCAAGAAAGAAAGTTTCCAATATTTGGCGTCATGTCTTATCACAATAATTTTTTCTGAATTCTGGTTCCCATTTTTTTTAATAGAATGACTTACAAACTTTCAAATGCATGTTTTGATTTTATGAGTATTATGAATTTTTTAATACTGTCACAAATGTCTCTTTTTAAGTGAATTTTAAAGTTAAAAATAACTAACAGTTTTAACTAATATTTCAATAATTTTCTCTAATAAACTTTGCCACTATATAAAAACGTTGTTTTTAAAAACGTTGGTTTTTATATCGAATTATTCCCCCCTGAATTGCTTACCAACAGAAGCTATAAGGCAGTCACTTTGATTCACTTCGAACTGATAGGGAAATAGCTCTGCCGCCGCCATAATTTCGTTAATAGATCCATACGTTTTCGGTTTACACATTTCGGTAAAGAACAAATCGTTAGGTGCCAGATAGCATTTGAGTGTAGCATTTAAACCGATCCCAGTTGTTAAACACGTGAGAAACAATAATATTTCTCATTTTATACGCCATCGATATGTCACCGAACACCAGCAAAGACAGAGACGGAAATTAAACATGCTCCGTAACCAAGAATTTTAAAAACTTGGAAAGGAGTAGGTATTCCATCTATCCAAATATACTTAACATCCATTATTAAAATTATAACTGAAAAGTAAATACGAAAAATCAATTTGTATTAACCTACAATGAAATACTTTTCAAGTTAAGAAATATAATCGAAATTAATTTATTAAAATCAAATTATTTAAAAATTCAACACAAAATACTTACAAAAAGATAAAGTATAATAAAATTTTTTAGCAAAAAGTCACCCGTATTACGTTATCTTTTTTGCAAAGGGATAACTCTATTACGCTAGCAGCATATCTGTAACTGCAATTGAATAAGACAGAATAGCTCTTAAAAATCATAGCATTAAAAATAAATCTGTATTATGAAAACGATAAAATATCCAGCCATTTTAAAAAATCAAAAACGTTTATTTCCTAAAAAACAAAAACTAAAAATTGTCAAAATACAGAAGAAAAAAAACTTTGGCATAATATTTACATTAGGTTACAATTAATGCGTACATCGAAATAAATATTTTGATAGCTACTTATTTTTTTTATTAATGACATGAATAACATACTGTTATTATTCATTTGTTAAAAGCCAACTTCAATATCTTCGTAAGATTGCGTTTAGATTTACAAATGTAATTTATCAATCGTTATTAATAATAAAATACTTTTCTCATAAATTTAAAACTTTTGTCTAGGTTCCACAACAATAAAAAATTATCGTGTGCTCAGCAAAACGGTCGGAAATCAGCTGGGGTTACAATAGTATATAGTTTTTTAATATTCACAATGCAAGGTCATTGAAATGCTTCAGCTGGGCGGTGGAAGATATTTGGTGATAAATCTCTAAATGTAGGAATTTCGGGGCTCAACATTTACATTATATATGACAAACCTATAATACATCCTACTCAGCTGATTGTCTTGCGTATGTGCTACCCTGTAAGAAGTCGCCATTTTAGTATTTTTCGAAATCCCACTGAGTTTTGAAGCTGATCTACACTTTTACCAACCGTGGGATACCAAATTTATTTACTTCTATCGCTAAATATGTACGTTTCCTATTTATGACATGCACGAAATTTCGCATAAAGAGCCTCTTCGCCAAAATCTTGTCAATCCTCCATCAGCGCCTCAATATAAAATTATTTGGTATTTATCCATTTCCCACACGCAAATCTCGCCAAGTATACTTAATTGATAACAATACACAGCATACATATAAAAAAATATATTCCGATTGGCTTCGGTCATGTCATTTTTGGCGATAAATTCGCCAAAAATGACAACAGATGGATAAGAAAAGATTAACGGATGAAAAATACATTTTGGATTAGAATTCCGTAAAATCCGTTCTTAGTGAGCGTCTACATAGCAAAATGAGTAACTATGCTAAATTTCAAGTCAATCGGTTGTATAGTCTTTGAGATATCGTGATGAGTCAGTCAGTGGTATTTCGCTTATATATATATATAGATATTTATTTATGCCTTTTTCAGTTCAAAATTCGTTCTCAGATTGTAATCTACTTCTTATCCGATAGAGCGGAAATTTTCCGTACACGAATGACCACTGATAATACAGGACAATGGTATATACAAGCAATGACAGAACTAGGGGAAGAGGATACAAAGCTCAAGTCCCGGGCCTGGCCTTGAACTTTGCAGTCGAATTGTGATCCAATTCCCATCAGAAGATAGAGTTGATATTTCGCATACTTAAAATTTTGCATTTTGTACAGCTCCAATGACAATACAATATAGTACGCTCAATAAAATCTACGATGAAGCGGAGCTGATAACCGATAAATCTCGTCAAGGTTCTCCCGAAGACATGGTGTAGAAGTTTGGAGAGAAAGGTGCCTATTCATGTGTCATTCTCGACACTTGACCAATTTTCGAAAGTACCTACCAAAAAGTTTTGTCCTTAAAAATACCTAATTGAGTTGAAATTTTTCACGCACGCATACCTCTAGTAATTCTTTTTTAATCTTAAATTTTCATTTGTATATATATATATACAACGCTGGTGAGCAAAATTTAAGCAACAATGTTAATTTTAAGCAGATAGCCATGAAATTGCTGAAAACGGGTTATTACGATCAGTACAATGAACACGCAATTCAGTAGAAAGGTGATGCGTATGCAAATGTCAGGAACCAAATATCATAGGCAACGTGAGTGTACGCAAAATTCGTTATGTCGGCACGAGCAGATTAAGACTACAATAAAAAGAAGAAGAAGAACATAGGTGCAATTAAAGACATTCGCTGCAACTGCAAGTGAATTTTTTCGTAAAACATGGATAGAAGAAATCACCTGAACGACTTATCACATGGAAGAATGATCGGAATGCTGGAGGAAGGTCGTAGTTTGACCACTGTAGCTAAAGAGTTTGGAATCAACAAAAGTGTCGTTTCAAGCGCTCTGAAAGCCTTCCTATCAATAGGTACTGCTGATAGAAATGTTGGTAGGGGCCACCCTAGGAAAACAACTGCAGTAGTTGACCGATATATCGTCCTGCAGGCGAAAAGAGCCCGATACCAGTCAGCAAGCACCGTTGTTCAGCAACTGTTTACAGCCTCTAGACCACAAGTGTCACGATTTACTGTAACCAAACGTCTTCCCAAAAATGTCCTATTTCCCCACCGTCCTGAACATTTTATCCTTTTGAAAGTTGTCCATCGACGGTACCGTTTAGAGTGGTATAAGAATCACTTAAACTGGACATCTCATCAATGGAGTAGAGTCCTCTTACGGTTGAGAGTCATTTCAATACCACAAGCGATTCTCAACGCTAGTTCATTTGGAGAAAGGTCGAGACACTGTTTCATCTTAATAACACCACAAAAAGAGACCATTAGGGTATTCCAGGAGTTATCGTCTGGAAAGGCATTATGCTGAACGGGTGGACTGAGCTCCACGTTTTCGATAGAGGTACTGTAACCGGAGATCGCTATGCAAGGAGGTGATCTTTCCCCATGTGCATATGTTCAGAAGTGCTATTGGACCAAACTTCGCTTTATGGATGACAAGCACGGCCACACCAGACTGCTGATGTTAAGCAGTTACTGGAAAGTGAATATATCACTCGAATTGATTGGCCAGCGTTCTCCTCTGATTTAAATCCCTTAAAACATGTGAGGGATGTTTTGGGGAGACGCCTTTAGGCCGATTACATTCTCCGGGGAACACTCATCAACTTAAACAGATACCGATTGTGGAATGGGCACTCTTACCTCAAGAACTGTTGGACGATCTAGTGCTGAGTTTGGAGAGACGGTGAGAAGCAACCATTGCAGTAAGGGTAGGGATATCCTATACTAAGGAACATCTGCTTGTCATTCTTCCTCTTGGACAGATATTCATGTGTAATGATACTATGAGCTAAATAAAGCCTTTTTCTGTTCGATTTCATACTAAATTCATTGTATTCATTTTTACGCAACTATGCTTTCGTCATCGTTTAAGTATAAAATGCTATATCTTATTTCTGAATTTCATGTCTCTCAGATGATTTCTCGCGCATACATGCCAAAAAAAAAAAAAAAAAAAAAAACATCTGTGGCTTCACGAACCTGTGTTCTGCAAATATTATCAAAAAATCACTAGCAAATACGTAACACATGATTGGGTGTACTTAAATTTAATATTATTCATGTTTATGTTGTTTATTATCTTAAAAATTCTGAATGCATTTTATTTTACTTAGCATTCCAGTCTTCGTTCTTTTTAGTCACATTTTTTATTCTAAAGAACAAGGACTATATTAAATAGCAGAAGTTTCTCCACGGTTGAAACAATAGAACCCATAAAAGATTTCCAGAATAAAGGTTTTATCAGGAATAAAATGAAACAGAGAGAGGTCTAAGAGGAGACAGTCATAGTAATTGTGTTATTGGAAGAAGTTAAGATCAAATCTGTAAGTTTTTATAGGTTCAAATTGGATTTTTCAAAATCTGATTCAGAAAGTATCCAGAATATAAATCATGTTTTTATTTTTATTTTATTAATTTGAAAAAATATATCATTTCATTTTCGTTATGTTAGAGAATTCATATGTGTTTCAAATATATCATTTTTCAACATTTCCAATTAAAATAAATTTTCTTTGGTGTATCATAACATTGTCTTTGTTGTCGAAAATAATAATTTACATACTAAGTTTTGCCTCCAGAATTTGTCTTAATTACTAATCTTTTTGAAATTAATTTTAGAAAGAGATGTGCATCTGTTAGATGCATGGTTCGTATTATATATATGTATGTGTGTGTGTGTGTATGTGTGTATTGGTAATTTTTGTGTCATTATTTAAAACAATATCTATGTATATATGTTCATGATGTTTTGGATTACGTAAAAACATTTCATTTTGCTCTTGTGACTTTGCATGATTAAATTACCCCAAATTTTATATTGATGATCAGTGACGTTAGTATTTTGTATTTCATTATGTTTTAGTTCGCTTACTTTTGTGTTATAACTATATTTTAATTGGTGTGTGTCATAATATTTTAGATGATTATTTAAGTATACTTTAGTATTTATAAGCGTATGTGAATATGTTTCATATGTCTATTTTCATTATTTTTTCCATTGAATGAATTTCAGATTTTTGGTTTATTACCACCTTTTTATAATATAATTCACTTAATTGTGATGTTTTGATCTGTAATTACCGGTTAAAACAAATATCATTCCGTTCCAAATTAAGGAACATTTTTTGTTACATTACAATTTTCTAAATTTTGATTTTTTCCATAAATTCTTAGATAGATTGATTCTAAATTTTTATTTAATTTTCGTAAGTATTTTTTAATTTGATTTTTGGCTATTTCTTGAGTTTTGGAATTTTTCTCTTCGTTACATTTTTGTTTTAAATATTTTTAAAATTCTTTAGGTTCATATAAAGTACTCATTTTTCTTTGTTTATATATATATATATATATATGTGTGTGTGTGGTGTGTGTGTGTGTGTGTGTGTGTGTGTACGGGGTTGTTCGTAAAATTTTTAACCATTTATTTGTAATTGGACAAGTTATTTGATCCTTATCAGCTTATGTGAGTAAGATGGTGTTTGTAGCTTTGTATATTGTATTTGATCGATCTTCATGTTCAAAAGTTTGGGAAAGCTTCAAATTTTATCACAGAAAATATGATTTTAAACCTTGCATCAATCATTTGGATGCATTCATACGCAGAGACATAAATGGTTTAAAGCCTCAAATCAGAAGGGGAGGGGATAATTTTCTTTCCCGATAGAGACTCCTATTCGACGAACGCGTTGCATCGTCCTCTTCTCAAGTTCTGTTTATTTCTTCGATTTCCACTGGCGTTGCCAATTGCGGTTTAACAAACTGCACAAAAAAATCTTTGATCTCGCAACAGTGTATGTGAATATGTGTGCCTTTCCAAATTAGTTACTATGCTTCTCAAGAGCTATAAATTGCTATTCTTTCATTTAATTAATGTGATATTTAAAGTAAAGTATATTGCCGGTTATCAGTTACATGTAATTACAGATTTCTCTGAGTATATTTTAATTTAAAATGTTACTCTCAGTAATAATCTGGTGCTTTTTATTGGCTTACAAAAGTTATAGTTTGGCTAACGCACAACGCGCCTGTGGTCAAGGTTGGAATAATAATCGGATAAATATCACACAAACTTATCCTGATCCAAGTAGATTTAATTAAAATCATTGGTGGTTCGAGAGATTATACCAACGTACGCTCATTCTAGAAGATTCTTCTAAATATTATATCAACTATAATTGTCGGTTCTCCAACCACAACATCGAATATTTGCTATTAACCACTATCCTCTAACCGTTGACTTGCATTCAATTTTGCTTCGTTTATATGTACGTTTCATCTATCCATTGATTGCAATTCTTTAATTTCCTTTAATTTAATTAAGTAACTTTTCATTGCATTGGGTCAAAGTTTCATTTTTTGTTATTCAATTTGTTAGAAGTCCCTAAGGTTAGTCGACAAAAAATTGCGGATAGCTCAACTTTTCAATATAATATATTTTTTAGTGGGAAATAGCAGACATTATATAGTAACTGTTGTTTTTCATGAACTTAAGGAACCTCGGAACCCTTAAATTTCATAATTTTAAATTTTTTGAAATGTATATATATATATATGTGTGTGTGTGTGTGTGTGTATAAACTTGATTTAAACAGTGATTTATTTCTGGTAATTTTAAATGTAATTTAATATTTTTCAAAATAAAAAAAATCTTTAGCAACGCTCAAACTTTCTCAAAAACTATTAATCATTTAAGCTCACAATTCTATACACACTTTTTAAAATATCTTTATTATTGACACATGTATCATATTTTAAATAGCTTATTATTAGAAACAAATTACATCAATTTTATCTGAAATGATTCTTAAAATTTCATAATTTTCAAAGTAATTGAAGTAAAAAACTTTTTTCTCTGATTTTTTTTTTAAATATTTGTAACTTAAAAGGTGAGCATTTTTCTACGAAATAAAATAACTTTTATAAATTTTAATTTAAATCGTATTTCCGACTTCTGCGCATAGTAAAATGTTGATTTTTGTAATTCTGCAGAATCTCTATATAAATTTAAAAATAATATGTGTCCATAAGTATGTCTAAATAAATGTCAACGAATTCTTTAAAGTAACAAAAATATAGGCAAATTAATGTAAATATATATGAATAGTACATTGTTAAAGTTCCAAATTACAGCTATATTTCTTGGGTAAGTTATACTGTTTTCAAAAATGATGTTTTTTTAATAGACATGAGTAACAGTTAAAAATCCTATTTCTGCATTTATATACATGCAACTTGTTTATTAACATTATAAAGACAAATTTTTGAGGAAAATAGCTTCAGTCAACGCAGTTAATAATTCGATAAAACGATAAGCTCTATTACGAAATGAGTTACTTTTAAATAGTTCTGTTTAATTGTTTTATGATTTGTTACGTTTTATATATTTATGTAATAAATTTAAATTATCCATATCTACAAAATATTAAATTTCAATGCTATTATTTTCTAGCATAAAAGCACTTTTCCTACTGATTCGCAAACAATTTTTTTCTTTCTCAAACAAGTTCTATTATCCTTTGTTAGCTTCACGTATAACACCCCTACATAATTTATTTCGCTAGGCATTCTCAATGATTGAAATAATGCTGATGCATCAAGTTCACAATTTAATGAAAATATTCTAGAAAAGCACTAAATCAATTTCTTAGTAATTATTTTAACTAACACTCTTAGTCTACGTTTACTTTTCCTCCAAGTACCTGTAACTTTCTTTATAATTGAACAGTACTTAACTACTTACTCGTACCGAAGAGTTACTTCTAAAATACTGATGGTTCGAATGCCTTTTACAACTTACTCCAACTTGGAGTTACTTCTAGACGAATTTCATAACCAAAGATCAGCTATTTCAAAACACTTTGTAACATACAAAGATCCACCGATTATTCACCATTCGCTATTCACAATCAGTTTCAATTCTATTTCGATTATATATCACTATCCTCACTCTAATTTATTTCACTTCTTACCTTCCTCTAATATACTTAAATCACGTTTAATTTTATTAGAAAGAAATTGGAAATTAGAATATAAAACCAGAAAGTAGCCCCAGATGTTACTTATGCGTAAGTTTGCGAATAGCTGAACATTACCCACAAGCCTCAAGAAACAGCGAAATTTGTAAACATCTCCTTCTAATGATTTTTTAAAGATTTATTTCGCACTCTGCTCATTGCCTCATATATATATATATATATATATATATATATATATATATATTAAAAAAGGAAGTAAAAATAACTGAATAAATATACCACAGAATTTTCAGCATCCAACCCCATATATGAAATTGAAAGAATCAATATTTATGACGGTATAAGTGAAGCAAAATACATTCAAACGAAACAGCGTGATGTGTATCCTTTAGAGATATCATTTAGCCGTCTAAAACCATTATTATTTGGTGTAAACGTAATAAAAGGGCCGAAACAAGCTTCAGGACACAAAAAATCGACACAATACCAAATTTCAAAAGAAAAGAAATCTCTTTGTAAATTCCACGTCAGAGTCTTGAAAATTTTTTGCTATACACTTGCTGCCACTTCAAAGGCTATTCTTTCACACTTGCTGGAACTTAGAGTGAAGATAATTCTACCATTTTACGTATTCAGCAGCTTCATTTTTCTAGAATAAAAAGCAAAGAAAAGAAGAAGAAATAAAAAAAAATCTAAGAAGATGAAAAACAAAAGAGGTAAAAATAGAAACGAAAGGACGCCTTCCAGGAAAGGTACTTGCGTGTTCACGCGAACCATTATCGAGCTAATGACAATGGAAAAAGTAGAAGTTTTATAATGAAAGCTCCAGGCACAAGCAGTTGATTCTTTATCTTAGCCGTAGTGTAGGGGTAATGATGTCCTTATACTCTGAGGTAGCTTTCGCCTCATTATTTCCCGGATCATTCCCGTTTCTTTATTTTTATTATTTTTTTTATTTTATTTTCTTTTGATTCCTAGCGTTCATTTCGGAGAGAGAGAGGAAAAGGATGTAAAAAAAAATACGTGATTAAGACGGTGAAATCTGTACAATAATTACTGTATGCATGCAAATTAGTGTGCTAATAGGAATGGTCCCAGACAGCATGATCGGCTCGGATGTTGCGTGCTTTGTATTTAAGAGCCTTAACCATCATTACATGTATAGGGCCAAAGTGCATAATAATAATAAAAAAGAAAACGACGTGCTTTTTTTGTAATTATATTTTTGCTGCTAATTGTGGATTTAAAATTGCTGAGTAAGCAAGCATTGATTGCTAATGGATAAGCCGCAGTACATGTCAAATATTTTTAGTTTTTCTTTTTTTTATTGAAAACTAATAAGATGTTTTGTTTACATGAAGTATAAATAAATCTAATTAACGTGGAGAATGCCGAATTTCGTACTTATTTTTAAGTTTGAATCGAGAGACTTCAATTTCTTTATTTTGATAATAAGCAACGTATAGATTATGACATAATCAAAACACCAATAAACTCGCGAGTTATATTAACTCGCTTCAGGGTCGTCTCTATGAGTGTATAGGTCAATAGAATGTATTTTGTTGACATCAAGACATCAAGCTGCCCATAGAAGGTGGCATACTGAATATCGAGATTGGGTGCAAAATAATTGGAGCCAATTGCTGTTTGCAGACGAGTCCGATTCAGTTTGGAAGTTGAAACCCGACGGGTTTGGTATGGAGAGAGAGGAGCATTTAAATTAACCCACTTTTCTTTGGTACAGATCATATTGCAGACGAGGTCGTTTGATTGTATGGTCTGGAATCAACATAGGGGGACGTTAGGACCGGTATATCACTCGGAATGGCAATCGGTCGGTCCAAAAGTATGTAAACAAGATACTGAGACCTTATGTTGCACCTAAGACCTTTGCTGATTTCTTTCTTTTAATGGATGATAATGCCAAACCTTTTACAGCTCGTCTTGTGGTGAACATGCTTGAAGCTGAAAGAATAGAGCGTATGGAGTGGCTGATATGTTCTATAGAAACTCCGTTTGAGACGGAGGACAAACGGAGCGAAAACAAAGCTTTCTTTTTTTTTTCTGTCCGCACCTTAAGATTGCATTTCTTCAGGGGTGGAAAGGTATTCCTTAAATTATTATCGATAACCTCAACGTATCCATCGAAACACGTGTGCATTAGTCGCAGCGGTTCTGATATTAAACACCCTGTATTATTTCCAAACAATACATTTTTGTCATTTACTTGCAACCGAATTGTTTATTTGAAGCATCTTTTTATGTTCTTTTCATTGTTTCAAAGAATTAAAGCTCCTATACAATTTTGTATCATTTTTCCTGCGTTACATTTTATTACGTGTATACTCTCCATTTTATGCCCATATATGGCTGTTTCGAAAATTTATCTTAGCTTCTTTTCTTGCTCCCTTAACATTTTAAGCGGTGTATATTAAATTTATAATTGATTGACTCAAAGTTACACCAATGAATTATTAATTTTTCATTATTTAAAATGATTTTCATTTGACATATAGCTAATGAAAAGAAAGGAAATAATTTTTCGTTTATTCTTTCCAGAAATCACTTTTATACAATATTGTTAATTATAAAAGTAATTTATCTGTTCAAAAAACTTTTACGTTTGTGCAGAGCGTAATTTTCTTTGAAAAAGCGATATAATATTGAAATATATTTTGGGAGTAACGGCATATTCCTACAGTTCAAAATTTATTGGGGGTTATAGCTTTGTTTTGTAACAAGAGGAGGTAAAAAAGTGTGTGCAATAAAGTTTCTGTACACAATAAAGCAAAGTAATTTTAAAGATAAAATAAAACATCTATTTTTAACGTGAAATTATTAAATGTTTTACATTCCTGAAAGTAATAAAATATAATACATTACTGTCCTAGATTATTATTTTTAAATATGTCATTGTGTAAGGAAATACATTTGTAATATTAATTTGAAAAAAATAAATTTAAGAAAAATATTTTTAAATATACTTTCTTCTGTTCTTCTTCATTTTTCAGTCGAAATCTGGTTAATAACGTAATAATCATTTCGGGAATTGAAATAAAAAAAATAAGAGTTAAAAATAATAAATGTGTCTAAATAGTTTCATTTGATTCCCAATATGACATAGTTAGCCTGGAGATGTAAAATAAATCATTTTTCTATAAATATCTTAAGGAGACAAAGTACCCTGCATGCAAATGCTTATAAAGAGATATTTATAAGAAAATTTTCTTATTAACCCTGTTTGAACACTTATAGAACGTGGATTTCAGGAGAAAAAATTCATTTTATACAAACAATTATTTAATTATTTTTTTAAATAATATAATATTTTTTAAAATTCCTACAACTTCTACAAATTCTAATATTTTTAAGCAGTTTTCACTCGATTTCTAAGAAGTGTTTCTCATAATTATACGCATAGGTTTAATTTATAGCTGAAACCAAATTATTTTTTTTTTCCATCAAAT
This sequence comes from Nephila pilipes, assembly GCA_019974015.1. Taxonomy (NCBI): domain Eukaryota; kingdom Metazoa; phylum Arthropoda; class Arachnida; order Araneae; family Nephilidae; genus Nephila; species Nephila pilipes. Next base: position 177,288 of record BMAW01097068.1, on the reverse strand, counting down.
ACTTCAAAAATTAGCGAAAAATAGCTGTAACGATTTTTTAAGATTTTTTTTTCTTTAAAAAAAAATAATTGTTTGACTAGATCTTTATTCCATGCAAAGAATCATTAAGCATATTATACAAAACAACTAAAAAAAATCTCAAAATATACAATGATTACAAAATAGGCCCTAAGCATTATAAGTACATGCCGTCATGAAAAATGAAAAAATAAAAAAAAAATGTGAAAAAGCAATTGAAAACTTTGAAAATCAATTAAATAATTTGGCACATTATGAAAGAAAATTTGAATAACTTGCTTAAAATGCAGCTAGAGTTGTGACATTTTTACACATATATTTATAAAAGGTACACAATTAAAATAACGTAATAAGTTTTTTTTCGATATTTTGGTGATTTTCAAGGTTCTGTATCCTCTTTACACTTTTCCATTCGCGACTGAAGTTATATTCTATTGTCAACAATTTAAAAGACTTTTTTGTTCAATAATTTAACAATCATAGAATCTTTTTAATGCTAATAAGTTTGTATGTCACAGAACATAAATTGTCATCTTTCAAACGCATAATTGCTTACCATATTACACTGTAAACATCTGAAACATATCTTGTTTCCTATTCGATCAAGTCACAACTATTGCGATCCAAATTCACTCCATATGTTACATTTATTTTTGTCGCAATAATACTCTTATTTGTATCGAAGACATGTACAATAGATGTGAAATATTATCTTCGTCACAAAGCCTCTCTGGGGACTTGAAACCATTGTCAAGTATCTGGATAAAGAGCCAATCTTCCTGCATTCACTGTAAATTCCTTCCCATTACGGTCTTTCCCCAGTTTTTGATCCCGGCTGCGATGCACTCCGTACGAAAAAAAAAAAGAAATCACTCCCAAATCCAATTGCAGATAAAATATAACAATGGGAAAAACTACCCCGTCTTTACATATGGAACGAAATTATTCCTCCTCCTTATACTTTTATCCCGCATTTGTCGCTGATTTATTGTAGCTTAGGAAAAACGCCGGAAACATGCAGTAAATTATTTTCATGTACTGCTGCTGGGGAAGGGAGCGAAAATCGAGAAAGAAAACGATGTCCCAGCTGTTACCGTCAGAGAAGATCTGGACTACAAATCACGAAAAGAGAAAGTAGCTCGGGAAATTACATTCCTCTACTGGCACAAGACAAACGTCGATGGGAAGCGTTTATACAAACCAATTGCCCGGACACAACTTCAGTTTGAAGTAAAGCTAAAAGAATAGAGTGAGGGGATATTTTTGGGGCTACTTATTTGATTTTCCCCTTGTACCATCATGTTTGTTCGTTGACTTTACATTGACATTTTTTATTTGTATCGAAGAACTAAAAGGGACGTCTATGTGGTGGGTACAAAAAGCTATCTGAAGTAAGGTATATTTAATTAAGATTTCATTGTGTTTCTGCTGGCTGAGGCATTTTAAAAATACACTTGGTTTATTTTGAAGTATTTACAACCAGATGTACTATAATGTTAAAATAGCATTTACTGGGGCTTAATGTTAAAAAAACATCATTCCGAAAATAATTATAATAAGGAATTATAATGTCATTTCTTAAATTTTTATAGTAATTATAAATTATCCAAAAAGAGTGGAAAAATGTAAATGTTAACATATATCAGAGATTTCTGAAAAGATCAATTGATACTTTTTGTAATAAAATCAAATTTATATACAGCCTCTAAACCCTGCTGTATTTTATATGCTTTTGACGAAAATGTTTTGGACAGGTGGAAAAATAAATAAATCAACCGATATTTTAGGTCTTAAGTAATTTATCTTTTACTTTGTTTTGGTAAGATTGGTCTCGAATTACAAATAAAATAATTCATTTCATTACATTTAATTGACATAACGATTAAATTATTTTAATTAAGATTACTAGGGCATGAAGGGAATTGCAAAATAACGAATTTATGACTCCTTGTTTTCCTCACATAGAGGTTTCAAAATTATCAGTAGAGCTTTGATTTTTATATGTCTACCAATTATATTTTAATCATTTTATAGAACTATAAGAGTAATTTATCATTTCAAAATTTTTTTCTTCTCTTATTGAATACGGAAATTATTTTTGTGATATATTTATATTTAAAAATGCATATCAAAAATATTCCTTAAATATATAAAATATCTTACATTATATATAAAATAATGTATAAAAAGATTGAATCAAATTCCAGAATCACCTTTGAATTTTATTATGAGCAGTTTAAAATAAAGTAATTATAATTTTTAATTGTATATATATATATATATATGCGTATGTGTGCTTGAATATTTGGTTTTAAAATTTAGTATTTAATTTTAAATTTTTTTTACCTCCATGTTCTGTATTTTATATTTTCAAACTTTCTTTCTTCTCTTCTTTTTTCCATTTTGTTATTATTTTTCAAAATCTTTAGAATTCTATGGCGTTAGTACTCAAGAGGGCATAACAACATTTCAATTTCAAAAACGAGGGGGAAAATTTTGTTCTTAAAGCGTTACAATTGAATTTTGTTGTTGCTAGTATTTATTCTCATGTAAGTTTTTTAATTCAAATGATCAATTTTTGGATTGTTCTTTATCTGTTTTCATTGGTAATATTTTTAATATCTTTTTTTGTGTATGTATGTATATGTATATATATATATATATATATATATATATATATAACACATGGATCAATAAATCCCGAGACTGTGCGGTGATTTTTTTTGCGATTTCCTCCTTCAAACGCACCAGCAAGTCAATATAATAATCACTGTTGATCGATTTACCTTTTTCGAGGTAGTCAATGAAAATCACGCCATGCGTATCCCAAAAAACTGACGCCATGACTTTGCCAGCTGACTGCTGCGTTTTCGGACGCTTCGGACGGCTTTCGCCAGCTGTGCGCCACTCAGATGACTGCCGCTTCGACTCTGGAGTGTAGTGATGTATCCATGTTTCGTCCATGGTCACGTAACGACGCAAGAAATCTTTTTTGTTGCGAGTAAATAGCGATAAACAGCTTTCTGAATCATCGACTCGTTGCTGTTTTTGTTCCATCGAAAGCAATCGCGGCACCCACTTGGAAAAAACCTTTTTCATGCTCAATTTTTCATGAAGGATAGTAAATACACTTCCATATGATATCTGTGTCATCTCAGCAATCTCACGGAGCTTCACTTTACGATCTTTCATTATAATTTTTGTCACTTCAATCGCATTTTCCGGTGTAACGGCTTCCACAGGTCTACCCGAGCGTTCCGCGTCATTTGTGTCGGTACGACCACGTTTAAACTCGGCAAACCACCGACAAATGTTACTTTTGATGGACAAGAGTCCAGGTAACATTTTTCAATCCATTGTTTCGCTTGCACGGTGTTTTTACCCATTAAAAAACAATGTTTTATCAGAACACGAATCTCGGTATTTTCCATTTTTTAAACAAACTACAAAACGACTTTACTCCAACCTCGATAACTCAGCTGTTTCTGGTCCGATCGACTTAAAATTTTGACACGTTTCAAGCAAAGGTTCGTACTCTAGAAAGACCTGGTTACTGGTTTACTACGAGCGCCATCTCTGGGTTAGTCTCGGAACTTATTGATCCATGTGTTATATATATATATATATATATAGTGACGAAAATTTTTCCTGTGCGTGGGTGTAGGAGGGAAAGTCAAGTCCAATTGGGTGGATAAAGACAAATGACGCTTTATTTACAAACCTTCAAAATGACCTACATGTAGCACAGATTGGACAATAGCAGATACACTGCACTAGCACAATTTAGTGAGCAAAGATACGGGAACCAAACACGCAATAGGTGGTCCTTTAGGGTCCTTATTATTATTTCCTTTAGCCACAGTTATAAAAGCAACGTTCAGCTCACCAACTTATTTCTCCTTAACTGCGGCGAGCCTCCGCAGTAATGTTATGCACTTCTAAGGCCGGATCCTACAGTTTTTGACAGATAAGCGCTGCTTCTTTGCTAATTCACTGGGCACGCTCATCTTCAATTTCTGACAGCTTTCAGTCGATCTACCTATCAATCTCTGTACTAGAGACTCCAAAGATAGCTTATGACAGTTCCGCTAGATTCAGGCCGAATTTCCAACAGATTCAGGCCGAATTTCCAACAGATTCAACCACGATTCCCAGATCGTTCTACAAAATAAACTCCACAGGAAAGCTGATTCCATTCACAGATTGATTCATTCCTCGATTGTAGTTTTTGTCGTATTTATACCTTTTCCAGAAAGGAATGGCGTCATATCGGAAAATGCAAGAAATGATGCAGCTTTTTTCCCGTTCGATTTTTCGCTTACATTCCAGCACCTTTTAGTACTTTCTGTTTATCACCAAAGTCACCAAGTTCCTTGCCAAGTCACCAAATGATCACCAACGTGAAAGAGTCAGTGCTTAAATTCTTTTGTTAACTGGTGACACTCTGCAAATATATCTTTTCCTTCATAAAAAAGCGTTACAGAGAAACATTAAATCATATTCGTAAAATATATATGTGTGTTGGTGAATATCATATATATATATATATATATATATATATATTGAAGCTTGATATTATTTATGTACATTTTTTTAAAAAAAATGTAAAATGAGTATTTAAAAAAATCAAAATGTGTTTCTTCCAAAATCATAAAAAAAAAACTTATATATTTTTATGTTTAGAAACGTATTAAAATAGATGTCTAAAAGTGGTTCCTTTCTAGCCTCAGATATGAGATGATTGACCAGTATTTATATTTATTTTTACATTTGATATATAATGTCGATTCCCGTATTAATAACATTGATTGATTTGCATATTCAAAAAAAAAAAGCAATGATAAAAAGGTTTCAAAAATTAATTTAAAAAAAAATTTAATAATTTTTTGAGGTATATATTTATATATATATATATATTTCCAATCAGTTTTATGAATATGATTGGAAAATTAGGATACTTCAGTTATTGTACAGTTTGTTAATACTATGAAAAACTTAATAGGATGCGCGTTTTCACAAGTTAGAAGTACACAAATAATTCTGCTTACTTGAAACATATCGAGGTATGTTATAATATAATCTTATGATCTGTTTTATTTGAAAATGTAAAGCAATGTAAAGATCCTTGTAGTACATGTACTGTCAAAAGCTTTAAAATTAAATATATTTATTTTAAAAGCAATATATTTTTTTCTACTGCACTATACTTCAACTTATAAGACTACGAAATTGAATTAATAATTTTTAATCAATCATAGGGTTAAAAATAGATAACATGAAAGTTCTTCATAACAATATTTAATTTTCTTATTATAATAATAATAAAAATTATATTTATTTATATTTATATCAAAAAGATTAAATTTTATTATGTAGATAATAATGCAGAAATAGTTTTTTCTTAAAAATTATTAGAATGAAAATAATTTGAGTTCCATGTAGACGAAAGTCATAAACAACATCAATTAACCTAAAACATGAAAATTGAAATTCTAACTTTAGTTCATACCGAAATATGGGAACAATACTTTTATAAATAAAAAAATGTTTTGGTGAACAAGAACTCTAACGGCTGAGAATATTCTTTAATAGTTAAAATTCTAATTTAATTATTTTTAAAGATTTCAAATGAGAATTATAAGACTCGAGAGAAAAATAATTGGAATAAGCATACTACCATATATTTTAGTAACACGCGTTTGTCTCGCAATTATTCAGAATAATGTCAATTCCTTTTAAAAGAACCTTAGTTTTAAAGAATGCCCGAGGATTTTTCAGGTAAATAAATTATAGAATAATAAATTTACAAAAGATTCTCAGAATTTCATCAGTTTAGCGTAGTCTAGAAGTCAAAATTTTTATCTACTCAAAAGCCATAAAACTTTTGAGTGTCAATGCCAGAAAAAAAACTTTTATTGATGATCTAAGGAAAGTTTATAAAACTAGGTGAAAAGTTACACAACTTCGAAAATTAATGATAGTTTTTCGTTGTTTTATCTTTCAAACACACTATTGATATCAGAAGTTTTCAGATGACAAATAAGAGTCGATAAATATATACTAAAGAAATAAGTTTTCTATATAAATAGTTTATGTTACGAATTTTTTTTCTGCAGACTATCCATACACAAACAAATATTCATTTGGAAAACAACACAGACTCACATAGATTTAATAATATTATCCTTAAAATGCCAAATATTTTTTTAAAAAATATATTATGATTTATTTGTAACAGGACAAAATGTTTTTTTTTTTTTTAGAAAAATATTGTTAAGTATAATTAAGCGTATTTTCTTAAAAGTGAAGAAACACTTCTGCTTCTGAAAAAAGTTTCAAAACACAACGTAATACTCAAATTTTAGGAAAACATTTTTTAGTACGGCTGGAATCAACTGTATTAACTGTTATTCAAAATAAGAATACAAAATTCTGTATTCATTTATTTTTCCTTAACAGAAATTTTGTCTTACATTTATAATGAAGTTTCTTTTAGAAAGTAATGTAACAAAAATATTGCTCTTGACATCATATATTCAACCTTTGCATTAGAATACATACTTCAAAATCTTTATTAATCTTTCATATAGATATGAATGTAATATTTCTTTATACTTAAAACTTATTCTATGCACTTATTGATTTGAAAATAAATTTAGTATAGAAATTGTATCCAACTATAGGAAAATAATATGTAAATTAAAATAAAGGAAAATTATTATATTATCAATGACAAAACTTTATTTTTTTTTATTTACATACTTCATATCTGTTCGAGATATATTTGTTTTTAATACAAAAATGATCCAGAGTAGAGTTAGAACATTTTAGCATATACTCCAGTAAAACTACTGAAACCATTTTAACATTAAACTTTTATGAAAAAAATTCAATTAAACAATTTTTTATAAAAATTTAATTTTAATTTACAATTAGAATGGTTTCGTGGAGCATAAATAAAGTACTTGTGAAACAATTTTAAAAAGAATTCTCCAGGAAGACTGTGGAACTCTTTCATTCGAAAGAAACTAAGAAATGGAAGGAATGACAGGAATGTCATTAACTTTTTTTAAATAGAATAATATCTGAAGTGAATATCCTTTGGAAAGCTTCTGAAATTTTCAGACAGTAAATATCTAATTACTTACCGCGTTAATTAAATGTATTTTTACTGTTTACCCAGTTACAACTTTTTTTCCCCCACTACTTTGATAGGAAATGTGGAATGAAAAAAGAAAGGATATAAGAAATTTTAACTTTAATTTTAGTTTTCGTTAATACCTATACATTTTATCTAGAATTCCTCACCTATGTGTTTCGTTTTTATGAGCATTTTCAATCAATTGAATCATGTATTTTTATAATTAATAGCAATATTAAGAACGCATTTCAGTTCTTAAAATAATTTTTCAAACTGAAAATTAAAGTTAAACCTTACTGAAGTAAGAATTAATTTATTTTTAATTTTCTTTCTTGTTATTTATACAATGGTAATAAGTACATCATAAATAAATTAATTATAATTCGTTCCATGTAATGCTTAAAACATTAAAGAACAAAGTTCTAAGCAGATACCAAGCAGGTTTGTACAAAATATTTTTAAAAAATTTCCAAAACCACAGTAAGGCATCAACACTATTATTATAAAGGCAATTAAACGAGTCAAACAGCTAATTGAAATATTTTTATTAATTACCAAAACATAATTATTTAACGTATGTTTATTAGGTTTAGTATTGAAAAGAAAGAATTTAAAGGCTGTTTGATAAATAATTAGGGCCAATTTTGGCGAACAATTTATTTATTGCCTACAAAATTTATAAATTAAGTGACTAATCTTTGAGATGTTTTCGGTTCAGTTCAATGAGTGATTTACCAGCTTATTCCCAAATAATGTCAAATATAATTTTGAACAATTTTACTCAAATTTATGTAAAATCCTCAAAATGTACTTTGTTTTCAATCAATAGAGTAAATTTAAGTAAAAAAAGAAAATTACAAATTTTACAAAATTGCGAAAAAATTATGATAATTTATTTTAGATGGATAATTTGATTTATATAGATAATTCATTTAAAAGAATAAATAACTATACATAAAAAAACATTTTAATCAAGTGTTCAATTAAGATGGACTAAAGTGATAAAATATTTTTTTAATATTAAATACTATATAATTTACATAGGCTTGAATCACTTAACAAATAATATATTTATCAAACATTAATGTCTTTGAAATTTATACATTTTTAAGCCAAGTACATTAATATTTTATTACACATCAATATAGCATTTGATTTTCCACTTTTATTTTGTTTTTTTACCATTTTTATACAGGGGGGAGGGCTCTATAGACAACTAAATGAATGGAAATTTTCAGAGGAAAAAACGAAACTGAAACGTCTAATCATAAGATGAATGAACAATACTTAATTAACTAAAAGCAATCTTGCCGTGCAGAAAAAAATTGAAATGTGTGGAAAGTAAATATTTAATGCACACAAAAGAAAAACATGTAATTCAAATTTTGCGTGGCTGAGATAGAAGAAACCTTCCAAGCATTCTAAAACTAACAATGCTAATAACATTTGCTACAACAGAGGTACTTCTTTTTCACCATTATAGTATTTTGTTCAGTACTAGCCGTCGAAAATTGGTTTACATTTACGCTTTGTTAATTTTGTCTGTAAGTGTGACTATTAACGGAGTATCGTTTGAGTTGATTAAATACTGATGTTTTATTTTGTTTGAAACATTTTGTTTGTTTGTCTTTATTTGGTTCTCGAATAAGTGCCTGTTAATTTTGCCAATGGATACAGAGAAGTTTTATCACATTAAGTCATCTGAAAAATATCGTAAAAGGCAATGCATTTAAGTAATTCATTGCAATGTATTTTTCTTTTCATTTTAAAGGCAATAAAAAGTATATTTATTTGCTTCCACCTCCCATTTAATAGAAATACAGATGTACAATATTTCACTTACGTTCATGGTTCACATTGTGAGAGGAATATGTATAATTTTAAATACACACGAAACAAATAAATTAGGTAAATAATTATAATAAGCATAAATACTCGGTTTTTTTAAAAAAAAATTCATTATTCTACTTAAAAGATCTAAAATTACCATAATAAACATTACATTTAAATAATTCACTGTAGTGTGCTTATCATTTTAAGAGCAAATGAGCATATATCTTTATATTTGCACCTTCATTTAGCAATGAATAAAGACATTATAAATATATGTCATTAATACTTTTTCTTTGATTTTTCTCATATATATACAGTACTCCCATTATAATTTGGCTCTTCGAATTTCTGGCCTTGCCACTTATCAGGCACTATTTCACAGGAAAATTATAATACTAAAAATAACTGAATGCTTTTTTTTTCAATGGAATTGTATATATGCCATCAATACAAAATAGAACTTCTTTTATAGATTGAGTTATTTCATGAGTTAACACATTATTGGCATGTATTATAGATCAAATCTTATACTATAATACATAGCTTTAATTAGTTAAACTTTATAATTATATGATTTTCCAGTAAGTTGGAGTTTTCAATGATCCTATGGTGTTGTGGTTTGATATCTCCCGGATTATTGAAAGAGCACTGCGTATCATTTTAAATGCAAATGGTACAAACAAAACAGAAGACACAATGACTGATATTTAATTTATATTACTGCTTATATAAAGTTGAAATATTTATGATTGACTTACAACTCATATTGAAGACTATTAAAATTTTTATTGATATTCATATTTGAATTAACTTGATTTGATTTAAGTAATAAATCACAAATTTGAGTGTTATTTTGATTATAAATGTATGGGCGGTTTTTTTTTTTAATTCAAAATACTCTGAAGCGTTTAGGAGGTACGTACTACGATTTTTTTTTTGGTAGAATTTAAATTCTTCACTATACTTTTAACAAATTAATTAATTACATATGTGCTGCAATGTTTTTTTTTTTTTTTTTTAATTTACATTCAAACCAATAGCAATTTGGGCTTTCAGCCTTCAAAAAGCAAACGTTTCGGTCGCAACAATTGAACTAAAACTGTTATTTCAAAATATAAAGAATAATATTGTACATAATTTTTTTTTAAGAAATTATTTCTCACTTTTGAGGCAAAAAAAAAAAAAAAAAACATTTAATTTTCGTAAGATTTGGCTTTATAATCATAAAGTCACTTTTCAATATTAACAAACCTTTAAAGTTTATTAAGTCTGGTATTATTTTGCTTTGAATTATAGTTTTATTTAAATATTTTTACATAACTGTTTTTTTAAAAAAAAATCTTAATTATTTCGTCCTCTCTTGTGAATTCATTAGTATATGAGAAAGAACTAATGCCTATATTTGTTCATCGTATATCATTAAGTATATATTATAACACCCCTTTAACATGCATATATAGCCAATTTATTGAAGGATATCTTTAGTAATATTTATAAAGTTAGTAACTAGATCATTATTTCCCAGCAAAAATTAATTTAATTTATTACAATTTGAAATGATATATTTCGAACTAAAATATGTTATACAAATATGTACAACAAAAAAAGCGGAAAGAAGAAAAATAATTTATTTATTTCTCTCAAAATGAGCATGAAAACTGAAGGAAATTTAAATGATATTAAAAGAGAAAAAAAACTTTGTGTATGATTCATTTATACGAGAAGTGAAAACATAGAATCTATGAAATTAATAAAAAGCTAAACTAGGAAGTTAGCTGAAAGCAAAACTAGGAACAGATTTGATGAAACTTAAAATACAAGAACAATGTTGTCATCACTGAAAAACACAATCAATATGTTAACAATACCACACAAATTGTCACGAAAGTAATTTACTAATGAGCACATATTTTCTCTTTTTTCATTTCCCCTTGATAGATCCTTAATGAAAAATATATGAAAGTTATTACTATTTCGCAAAAATAAACATAAAATCGACCATTCATATGTTAATTTTCATAACTTATTTTATGTATTCATTTTGCATACTTCCATTTAATTTTAAAGATATATAAATAGTGAAAAACATATTAAAAACATTTCTAACACACAAAGGAATTAAGAGTTCTGCTAAAATGAAAAAGTATAATAAATATATTTTAAGAGAAGTACAGTTATAGATGTGCACTAAACAATTCAATCACATGTTGAAATGAATAGAGCATTGTGAAAGTAAAATGCATAAGATGCAAAAATGATAGAAACTTGTTATGTTACAAATTCTCAGAGGAATATTTAGTTGAGGAAACTTTCAGTAATGGGAAAACGTTTATTTTATTCTAATGAAAACAGAAAAACTAAAGAACAGAACATTATTAAACTGTTTGACAGCGATAGAATTTAATGTTTTTGTTTTGCTACAAACAAAATAGGTACATGTGCATTATTTCAATCGACAAAAGTTTCTAACAAAAAAAAAGCAAAGAACAAAAATTAGGAACAATGCTACTTTTACATTATTTGCATAGCACACGCTTTTGTTCGATTCCTAACTTTTCTGTATTTGATAAAGTCAGTGGTAAAACCTGGCTGTGGTCTCCAGGCAACTTTAATATTGATTTGGGGGGAGATATAAAAGTTGAAATTTGGAAGGGATTGAATATATATTCCAAGTGTTTAAAAATTATTTTTCATATACGTATTTATTATAAGAAAATTTATTCAAATTTTACTTCTACATGTATTTAGAAGGTAATATTAATAATTTTAAGTAGCTTGATAAATGAAAATCATCTTCTAAGAAATGAATAATTAACGAGATAGATATTCGTTTCTTACTATGCTAAAATAAATTCCTTAACTCTTATACTAATATACATAATGTTTCGTGTTCACTTAACTGATACAAACTTCGTTCATCTTATTATTTTATCGAAACATTAATTGTCTTACTAATAAATGTCTTTATTAAGAAATGGAATTAATTTGTTCACATCAGATCATTATGTTTCTTCTAGTACACATCATATGTTGGTCTACTTCTTATTACAAAAATAAATAACTATAGGTCAGGTTACACTCGTCGAAGAAAATATGTTACATCCAGAAGAAAGCAAGGTACGTAATTGGAAATTATGAAAATGTTTTGTCTCTGTTAGATATAATACAAATGATTAAAGAGCCAATCGCGTAGACGACAATGATGTCGTCAAACACGTCTTCAATTGTCCCTTCATTATCGTCAAACAAACTAACCAAGCCACTTAGAACCTCTTAAGAGATTTCCCCTAAGAGTGTAAATTTGTATGTAAATAGTGTATTTGTATTTAATTTATCTCTATGCAGTATAGAATGTATTTAAGAAGACGACGACACAGCCATTTGCACAGATGGGCGCCTTGGAGATGGACCGCACCGTATGACTGCATGAGGACGGATGGTCATTTCATCGTACTGCGCATCATATCAGTCATGCAGATGATACAATTCAAGGAAATGGGTACAAGGAAGTTATAGCTCAAGCTAATAATTATCGCAGGAACTTATACAGGAAGTTATCGATAATAAGCTAAGGCAAAGCTATAAGGACTACAAATAAGGGAGATTAAAGATTAAAGAAATGTACGGTGAGCGAGAAACACAACTGCCACAATTCCAGACCTTATGAGAACAATGATGCTCTATCTTTATGATCCCGTAATTGCCAGTACCAATCGTAGTAGAGGTTTATATCTTCTGGATTCTTTGCAAGGAGATTATTTTGGAGGTTTCCCCAGACAGCACGGCAAAGTCGCCAGCGGCTATGCCACGAAAGAACAGCATGATGTCATTCGGAAATGGCTAATAGTCATCCTTCTTGACGAGAATGATAACCGCTCTTGTGTATGGTGACAACTATATCATCGCCACGATGGATGATTTGTTGTCTCTCATCACATACATGTATCTAGACATCAGGATGTAAGGGTATATGGGGGAGATTTCGTATGATGCTCGAACACCATGTGTCTTCATCAGAGCCAATTTGACTGCCCAAAGGTACGTTAGGGAGATCATTTGACCGGTGGCCATTTTTTTGCAAATATCATTCTAAGTACTTTATTTTAACGAAATAACGCTCGTGCCACCTAAAACCATATATATTATGTCGTAACCAGCAACATTGCCAAGACCGTCTTCCATAGAAAATTTATGTGATGCAGCAGAGATAAATTCTTTTAAAATTTTATTGCTAATACAAAACTTGCAAGATATACATGCCAACAGCATAGGATGAATTGAGGGTAGTGGAATCTACGACTCCACATCCTGACGTGTAGTACAATGCATTAGACATGATGGAAGCAATCATTCTGTTTGAGAACTGTAATTGTTTTATATTTTGACTAATAAACACACCATACCCACACTCAGTTATTATTATTAAGAAGTACTAACACGCATTCAAATGACATTTCAATCTCAATATTCATTTCAGTTACAGTTGTTTTTTGATGATGGGTGTATATAATTTGTATTATTTTCGTGCATAAACTTCGTTTCAATTTATTTTCGAGCAACAGCTTAGTAATTAACCTTTATTTTCCTTAAGAACCTTTATTTTTATTGTATGTACAGCAAAATAAAAGTGGATAAAATATTAAGTTTTGAAATACTGTTTTAAATAATTTCTTTGCATTTTTGATTTTTACAACATACTTAGATATACGAGTATTGAATGATATGTGATGTAGTGTGATCCATATTTCTTTTTAATCGCAAACGTTTTTTTTTTCAGTTATGCTACGTAATTATGATCATTACTCTTCTCCTTTAGTGAAGGAATCTCAACACATTTAATTTTATGATCTTCTATTAATTTTGAGCTTCTAAATGAGAAAAGAATCGATGGTTTAAATGCATATTTAGTCTTCCAGTCTTAAAGATTTTCAATTGAAAAGGCTTAATAAATGCCTTCATCATCTGCTCATTAAAATGTAAAAAAATTTCTTTAATGAGCGAAATATTTCATGCAGATTTTGAGAATCCGAATTTTGTTGGTATATTTCATTTAAATTTTTTTACCCTTTATGTTTATGAAATAGAAAAAAAAAGGTAATATAAATGTCCTGTAAAAAAAAAATATTTCTTTAAAATTGTTATAATAAAGCTTAAAATCATAGGACTTACAAATGTAGAGTACTAGAATCAATTCATACTAAGACTCAAGTAATAAATGTATACAACCTTTGAATTATTACTAAGAAATAACCGAGATATGTATTAGTATTAAATTATCTTTATGCACATAATGTTGTAAATTACAGCTGCTAATGTTGATTTTTTTTTTATTTTAGGAAGCCATATATTAAAGAAACCGTCAGTATCAAATTTTTAATTATTATTCCTGAAGGTATTCTAAGTAATTATCGAGATAGGAATTTATTTTTTTATTTATTAAAACTTTTCTGCATAATCATTATCCAGTGTTACACATTTCTCCTATTGTTTGCTTGAACTTTTGATATTTGTCCTCGTAGAACAAAGAAGATTGAGCTCTATCTTCTCTACACTGCAGATTATTTCAATTTATCACTCATTCGGGTGTGCATGATCTTTCAGATGCAAGTCTTAAAAATGTTTTTCTCCCGGAAATTGGATTGCGAGGACCTTAACTTTCACAGTATCTGCCATCTGGATCATGTTCAACTCAGAAATGTAGTAATTCTGGTTTTTTATGCAATACAATTTCTCGCGTTTGCCATTCATTCGAAACTTTTCATCTGTCAGATGCACGTGCCCTATAACGCTGTCCCGTCGTTATGTTTTTCCGATTTGGGAGTCTTTCAAATAATAATGAGTTCAAAACGATACTGAGATTTAAATAATCCTGAAGACTTGAAAATCGCTTAAAAATTATAATTAGTGGTATAAGTGAAAACAATATTCTGCATAATTTGCAACAAATAAAAGCAGAATGACACAATATTCCTGTACAAATTGCATTGGATATTTTTACTTGCAGCATACTGCTATGATGCTCAAAAATTGTTCAATCAAAAAACCTAAAATTCAACATGATTCTGAGGAATAAATAAGAATATTTTTCACATTGACGAAGATGAAGCGACGATGTCTGGAAAAGCCTATCGAAATCTTCTTTCTTCTTATGAAATAATTACTAGTCTTAAAAAAAAGGTTTATTCGAACTCAGCACAGCATCGTGGTCTATCGCTGAAGGTCGTACTCTGTCTCGCCGCTCACTCGATCTCACCTTCCAGACAACGCGTCATGAATTGCGCCTTGTGGCAAATGGCTGACATCGCGGGGAGGACGTAATCCCGCCTCCAGTTGATTGGTCAGACGGCGGCGCGAATATGCGTCATTGCATCTGGAAAGGACTGGATGAAACTGGAACGCTTTAATATCATCGTCTTGAACAGCTTTATTTCGTATTTCTGTACAAACAATGCTTAATTTGATAGTGAGCGTTGTATTTTATACGATTTTAGTTTGTATTTTTATATGTTGTATTTTGTATTGAAACTTCTTTTCTTTTCATAATTGTAGTTCAAGTCTTGTATATTGTATTTGTACTAATAGTGACTAATAGTACTAATGTAGTGTTAATATATACATTACATCATTGAAGGAGAGAAATTAATTAATTTTATATTATTAAAATACGAACTGCATCTCTCAGATGCTAATCGACTGATTGAAGAAAATTTGACGCGTGGCCGATGAAGTGTTAAGGTTTCTTGAATCCAAGTAAATCAATATCAATAACAAAAATTATCAATAACAATTAAAGAATTATGTATATAAGCATCAATTAATATGTAGAATACATTTTAACCAGCTATCGCGGTTCTTTTTTTATTAATTAAATCCTTACGATACCCCTGGATAATAATTAAAATTTTATAATACTACAATTTATTTTGGTCTACTGCTTTCTCAAAGCAAGCAAATCAAAATGATTAGCTGCAATTTACAGCATTATGTACGTCAGGATAAATTAACATGCAGAATTAATTGCATCCAGTTATCTTGATTATTTCTTAATAATAGTTACAATACGATACCTCTACTTGGTCAAATTTGGAAAGGTCAACAAACTACCCACGTAAGCTTAGTGTTGAAGTTTCTGAGTAGGCGTGCAACACAGTTTCGCATTTAGTTATCTGACTCCTCGTTCTAAAATACGGGACATTTCAACTAGATTAAGTAGATTTTTGAGTGGGCAGAAATAAATAGCTAGTTGTATTAATCGTTAATTAATTAACTAGAGCAATAACGTGTTTCAAATTCCAAATTTTGCATTAATATTTATTAAATTTTCTAATGCATAAGGTTGGGTATGTTTATTTAAAAATTGTGCAATTTTTTAGTAGGGCAATGTTTTATATAAGTAGTATTTTTATATATTATGTTTTAACTTATTCAGTAGATGATTTAAACTTCCTGATTGAATTATAGAAGTTAAATACCAGTATTATATCCCATAGTAAAAGATATGCTATTGCATTTCAATGCAAAAGACAAGTGCTGCATCTAAATATTGACTAAATGCAACCGCTGATTTGTTTTAAAGTTTGTTTTTTCACATTTGATATGCAAAACTTTATTTTTCTGAGCTTGCATTTTAGTGTCGCAATGAAACGTCTGATAGAAATCTTTGAAAACTATTATAATTTCTGAAAACAATTAACTTTATCAATTATAATATTCAATGAGTATAAATTAATTAAATTTTGAGATGCGATGTTATTATTATTTCTTTTCAAAACTATGTTATTATTGTGTGATTTTCATATTAAGTTTTGCATATCAAATGCCATGCTAATTTTTTCAATTATTTGTGAATGATGAATTTTAATTTTCTGAGGAAAAAACAACTTCACTTTTATAACGTTGCTCATTTTTGATTTAACAAATAGTTCTTGAAAAGGTAAGTAAATCTATGATTAATATTTCAGTGAAAATAATTGTTCAGAAATTTGCAATAAATAAAACTTTTAAATGTAATCTCGAAAATGTAATAGTAACTACGCAAAATTAAATTGAAATATGGCGAAATGAAATTCGAATAATTCTGTCATCCAAAGTACGATACGGTGAATTGATTTATGAAGTCATTAAATTAAAACAAATTTAAATAGAAAAAAGAATACAGTTCATTACTTTATAAAACAACGACAACTTTCTTACTGAAAAAAATATATACTCTGCCTATTTGAATATCAGAAAACAATTAACTGTATAGAATTCTTATATATTATTTTGTTTCAGTTTTATTGCCAGTAATACTTAGGAATATTTCAAAATATCCTTTTGAAATTAAGGTGAAGGATGCTTCTTTCGTTGTTTATAATGTTTACAATTTTAGCGGATGGTTTATTTTGTTAACAGAGTATTCAAAAAAGTCGTGTAACCTCAAAATGATCTTTCGATATGATAGTTTAAAGTGATAACTATATCAAACACTAAACTTTCCATCTATGTCAACTTATTAAATCCGCAGGCGTATGAAATACATTGGAACTTTCAAACATCCCTCTTAAATTCAGACTAGTTTATTTATATGCTGTTAATAGCTATTCAAAACCTAAGTCAAAATAGTTAGGCAAACGTAGCAGAATTTCTTTAGGCACAAAACTAAGTTTATTTTTGAAATTATATTATTTGTCTGAAATGGTAGAGAGTTTTAGAGTTTAGAAAAATAAGCCAATTATAATTTCAATATCGATAAATGTATAAGATTATAAAGGATTCCTTTTATCGATTCGAAACGGTTATATTGAAGAAAGTTAGAATTGTTAAATTTTAGATATATATTCAAATCCTTCATAGATTTAATATTTACAAATTATTTATAATATAACAAATAAATTTTTTTTTATAATATAAATAATTATTAAAGTATAAAATGGTGGCGAAAGGGAACTACGAATTTCGAATAATTTTATTACGAGGGTCCTTCAATAAGTCCTTAGAAAAATTTAGAAGCTGTAACTTCTTGAAGTCCTAGGAAGTTGTTAGTAAGCATCATGATGACTAGACAGTTGTCTAAGTCTCAGTTACTTTCGCTTCTCAAAAATTCTTCGTCATAACTTTTCCCACCGATGAGATAATTTTCGTCTCATTTGGGAAAAAATCACCGGAAACTCATTGTTTTAATTGTTGCTTGATTTTTTATGTGTTATGAGAAATACATGTCCCTTCGATGGTGACAACTCGACTCAAAATGAGGTCGTATCTCGACGCAATAGCAACCAAATTTTAATTTGGTAGCAAACGACTACCAAATCAAAAGTAACTTAAAAATCAATGACAAATTTGTTTCGGTTCCGTTTAACAGATGGCAAATGGCATTATTGAAGTAAATTATTGTTACCCAATGGTAACAATAATTTACTTCAATAATGCCATTTGTCTTCGAATAAAGGCTCTTTTTGAACCACACTCGTTTATAAATATTTCGGTTGGTAATAAGAAAGTATTTTATTTTTGCATTACATATTTTCACATTTATTTTTTAAAATTACGTTAAGGTCTCCTAAAATAAACTATAAATAAAACCTTCCCTCACAAATCTTATTTATTTGCTAAAACAACACGAAAACCATTTGATTTACGGAACAGCCGACTACGCACTCCGAGCTCAATTCCCATCCCAGCCAAGCAAAATCACGCCAACTCAGCGAAGGAACGTATTTAACCTGCATCAAATTCATTTACCTTTATCCCAGCAATTACGAGGTCCACTGACTTAGCTTGGTGGAGGCCAGCTAAGCGGAAGGGAGGAAAAAGAATTTCTCTTTTGGGGAAACGTTGTGCAGGAAGCTAATGATAAAAGGACCCTCCCCAAATGAAAAATATCGATTACGGATAAATAATCTTCCGTTAGAGCAAACACGTTTCTGGCCTGAGAATGCTGAATTACTCGGAGAATGAATTCCTGCTTGAGCGATGAATATTGACAAATCTAAGCCCCGGGTTTTCCGAAGAAAATAAACGGGAAGATGCTTATGAATTCTTCCTCCTCCCGAGGAAAACTTTTAGCCTTATGAGATTTAAATGAGCGTTTGATTTCGAATAGTAAATATTTTTAGAGATAGAATGCAAATAATTGTTAGAGAAAGATGGTTTGTGAAAGAGTCCGATAAGTTTCGATTTTGAGTAGCGATGACGAGCGGAATGTTTAATTTAGAAATGTTTATGGTATTGAACAAACTATAAGCTCGGTAAGAATGATGGAAAGCAATTTTCAATGGAGCTGTAGTATTAAAAGTGTTATAATAGATTTAAATTTTATTGATATGAAGCAAACTCTGCTAAGTGAAATGAATGCTAATTGAAGAAAATATACTGCAAATTTTAAACGATATCATTAAGTTCAATGTCTACGCTATTTATAATTAATTGTATGCTGTGGAATCAAAGAAATATATGCAAATTTTTAAGTCATGCATATTTAATAACAAATATTATTTACTTAACAGATACTAAATCTCATATTTCGTAAATTGCAGAAACATCTTAAAAAATTAATTATGGCTGCTAAATACAAGTAAATCCTTTTATCTAAAACCGCAGTGTATAAGCATCTAGCAAATCACTCGTATATTATTGAAATGTAAGCTTTTAAAAAAAATATCGTCTAAAACTATACAAAATGATACTTCAAATGTTGAATTTATATTTTCATTTTACTTAGATTTTACGCTGTTGCTCTTGTTTGTGAAATGGAGCAAATATATAGGATAGGTATTTTTAAGAAGAAATACTTTTATTGCCAAAACAGATACAATGTATCAAGAACTGACAATTGTAACAAACATATGTTTTTTTTTTTGTTCTAGTCAGGATAAAATAAAAATTTGACTACAAATACCGTTTTAATCCTAATTTTTTAATTCATACATATTTTCCAAAGACATTTTAGAAGTTGAGCATGAGGCATATCAATCTATCAGCTATGTAATAAATCATATTTATAAGAATTGTATAATAACACGAAAGAAGGTAGATATCTAAAAATTTATTAAAGACTTACCGTTTATGAAGCTAAAAATGCTATTTCATGTTCCAAATTATATTAGAAAAGAGAAAGCACAATTATGTATACGCTTTATCTTTCCACCCTTTATAGAAGTACTAACACTTCTGAGCATATGGCGACATAATTTTTGGAAACAAACTTCGGAACAATTTTCGCTATTGCTATAAATTATAACAATACATATAAGAGGTATAAAAGAGTGAAAACAATAATGGACAATAAATGAGAACAAGCACGAATAAACACGTTTGCATTAAATGTTATAAAATCAAATTAACAGCTTAAGCATAAAGAGAAATAACATCTGTTTAAAATATAGGACCAATTAAGCTATTCAAAACGTGAATATGGTGAGATCCGGGGAAGATTCGATGCATCGTTTCACATCAAATACGAAGTCAAACGCGACGGCACCATTAATTGAAATGGGGAATTCTAAATTTCAGTCTAAAGACTTATATGTAGATGCATAGTTGTGGGGGACTAAAGTTTTGGACGACTTTATGGTTTTATATTGAAATTCATAATACAGGAAGCATTTACTCGGCTGCACGAATGACAAAAACTGATTTACTTTTATCCTTCGTATATGATTTTGTTCTTCTAAATTTAAAAATTTTTAATTTTGAATTTGGTGAAATCAGGAATTCTTAAAATATTAAAAATATTTTAATTTTTTTTTATTTTGGAATAGTACTTAAGTAGTTTATTGATATAACGCAACAACTAGAAATTTTACAAATCTCAGAATTATTATGTACATTTTACAAATTAATACTTTCTTTGCTTCCATATTTTTGCATACATATATTACTCTGTTTCATATTATAATTTTACTTTAGAACAGTTAATTTTAACTTTAAAAATATTTCATGACTGTACATTTTCATAGTTTTTTTTAAAAATAAAGCTGTTAACTACACTGCTAAGTTATTCGGTAATAATATTAATTGAATGTGTTTGACAGAAATTGATTAATTTTACCTTATATCAAGTGGGAATGTTAACTAAATTAATTACCCGAAATGATAATACATTATTTCAAATAATTATTAGAATAACAGAATATTTCTACTCATCATATGAATTGTTTTGAAACTGAAATATCTCAAAACTGGAGAGTATATTGCTGATTCAACAAAAATTTATAATTAAATCTTACTGAAAAATCTAAGAACTAAATAATAATAAAATGTACTTTTTGCGCAAAAAAATTCTGAATAATTTCAAAATGAATAAGAAAACATTTAATTAGTCATAATATTCAAAAAATAAACGCATAAATATATGTTTGGAGTTATAAATATACATTTGTAAAAAAATATACATTTGTGAAAGAAAATGTAAAATAATTTTTACTATAATTTGTGATTCTTACGCACAAAAATTGCAGTAATTTCTATTATATTTGGTTCGAATAAATATTTATGGATGAGTTAAACTGTAATGTTAATACTATATACATTCTTACCTAAAGGAACTAATAAAATATATGCAAAACTACTTTTAAAATACCACTTTAAAAAAGCATGTAAAATTCGTGAGTTTCCTTTATCATTGTAACGTCGAATATTTATCTATCTTATATAGATTTTTCATTATGTTTAGGATCGAAAAACTTAAGCGAAAAAAATACAGAAGCAGATATGTTTTGATAAAATAATATCTATTTCCCCGTTGAAATAATTAATCACCTGTTATCTGAAACCATGAAGCATATCATATCTATTAAATTAGATAAAACCACATTAATTTTCTCTTTTCAGCATTTTGACAGCACACTTTCTGGGCTCAAAATTTATGTCATGTATTTTAAGTAAAAAATGATAACTTTTTGATGGACAGATATTTTGTCGTAAGTATTCAAACAAAAATAAGTAATTACTATCGAAATTAATGTTCATTGAAATATTTGAAAAAAGAAAATCACTTCATATATTTTTACAAAATTCGAATACTTCGATATCTAATGTTAGAATCGGTATTTTTTTTTTTTTTTTTTTTGAGAAAAATTGATATTTTTCTCTATATTTTGGAGGACTATTACTAGAAGGAAAGTTAACAGGATTACTTCAACTACAAAATTCAAATTATTACTACAGTTAAAAATGAAATTAACTTCTTTAAAAACCAATCCCGAATCTATCATATATAAGAAATAATACGTTGAAAAATCTTCTTATTCAAAGATTTATACGAAAAAAAATCAGTATTTAAATTACAATCATTAGTATATTAGATAATATGTATACCCTACAACTGACTAAATACTTTGATATAACTAATAAACAATTTCTTTTACATAATTGTTAGCATTTATATATAATTACATTTGTCCATATCGATCGCTTGAAGTAATTTATAAGATTTTTAATAGGGCATTAAAATATTGTCCAAATTTAATAAAATTCAAAATTATTACCGAAATCAAAAATTTGTTTTTATTACTTATTATCTTCATATTCTCTACAATTTATTTTCTATTATTTATTTAGAATTCCTTTTGCTTATTAATTAAATTGGAAGTTGTGACTTATTATTTAAAATGTACTTTTATGCATAATTTAAAGAAACTTTATATTTGCTGTTTTCGACTAGAGAAACACGTTAATATAACAAGTAATTAAGTCTATATTTGTATTCAATTATTGTGTTTTTGTTTCAATTGCAGATGATTTAGTTACAGGTGTTATGCACTTATTTGTGGTTAGATGTGTTATAAAATAGTTTTCTCTTAAAACAGAATTGTAAATGTGCTTTGGAAAATGAAATGGATTGGAAAAAAATTTCTTTAAAAAAACTCTAATATTGTTGAAATATTTTAACATAATTATTTCTGCTAAAAAGAATCAAATTTATATACATGCGATTCAATCATGTTTGATAATTGCTTCAGATGAATAATCAATATGAGTACTAACCACTTTATGTTAATATGCCATTATAATTTATCAATACATACAAAAAGCAAGTCATTGTAACTCATAAAGTTTCTAGTTTTTAAATTCTTCTTAAACATCTTATTTTTGTGTGTCAAATTTAAGATATTTTGTACCATTAGTCGTTCCTACATAATCATTATTTAATAATAATAATCTACAGAGATACAAATATTTTTATGGGGAATTTTAAATTTACAGCATAGTAACTTCGTTTCTGCTTGACATATGAATTTTTTTTTGTAACTTGTAGTAAATAAGTAACCCTTTTCTGCATCACAAAGATCATAAAAGCAACCATCGTAATTTGTTTTCTTATTATATATAACATCCTGATTTTTTTTTATGATTTTGAAATTAGAATTATTTCTACCTTTAATAATTTTGACAAGAATAAGAAAGCGTTCTTAGGGTCATAAATAAAACATTCCGGAAATTTGAATTTCCATTTCTCTTATTTGCGTGACCTGATCTTTTCCTTCGGTAAATATACTTAACGAAACCATATATCTGATACTTAGGGAATTTATTCTTCTGCGTCCAAAACCATACAGACGAAAAGTCTATTCATAAACGAACATAAAAAATAGAACGCATGTCGAATCGTAATTTCCGGTTCAGTTTCACAAATTTCATTCTCAGAGGGAGAGGTGAGAGTGAAATCCTTAACGAAAACACCATTACAATAGTTGACAGTCACATTTTAGCTGCTAAATGAAGTTACTCATTCTACTACAAGCAAATGAAATCTAAGAGCAACCTTGACTGCAAAGAGCACTTACGTCATTTTACCCAGCAGTGACGACTGCCACATCTAAGCCGCTGTAAAATAGAGCGATGGGAGGGAAAATTCAATCTAAGGCTTCTCGCAGTAAATTGTCATAGACTTATGAGATTAGTGTCAGTCATTGTCGTTGTATGTGTTCCTCCTTAGAGGATGACAGGGGGTACGGTTATAGATAGAGGACGGCCTCCATCCCATTAGATTAGTCCTCCTGCATTGAAAAGTTTAATATTCTATTTGAAATAGCTTTTATGGTATTAATAATTAAGAGGGAATCTATATTCTGTGCATTTGGACAAAGCGAGAAATCTTTCACAGGGAGATAGTAATTCGATTAAATCGTGATGCTTCCTTTTAATTCGTAAATCCAGCACGGCTTTGGGGATTCGGGAGGTTTCGAGTTATATTTCTTATTGGATTTTGGAAGGAATATGCAAAGTTTTTATTACTCAAAATAAAAAGGAACTTATGTTATGAATTATTGAAATATGTTTCCGAAAAGTAATGAGCAACTCAGATTATTTTTGCGTGCTTGGAAAAATTTTCTGCATTACCATTACGACGATATTCCATTAAATTATTTTCAAGCATAAGAGTAATCTGTATTTTGTTTAATATAATATTTAATGAATAATTTATATTTTAATACATATTTTGATAACTTAAATTTTACATTAAAAGTAATGATGTGCATTTTAAATGAGAATAATTGTCTCCGTGTTTCGCAAAAGAGTGAAATAATTTACCTTTCGCATATTTTATTGAAATTAAGTTAAATATAACACATAATTTTAGAATCGTCTTCTGCATTCATAATAATTCGTACACTTTATATTTAAAAGCTTAAAGTGGCATAACAACGGAAATTATTTCATAATACTCTGGTCTCCAAAAGTTAAGCAACAAACAGAAAACTGATGATAACTCAAACTGTTGTAAGCAAATTGGACAAATTCGGTAATAATATTTATCCTATCATATGTTACTTAAAAGCAACAGAAAAGAGTGTACATATTATTGAATTCTGTATTATCAAAGAAACATAAAACATCCTAAATTATGACATTCAAATTAAATACAGAGGTACTTTTCATTAGGGTGTATGATCAATCCAGGCCAACTAATGTAGGCCTGACAGCCATGTCTCATTCTGTTTATAATGTTGTTAAAGAATTACATGGATATCGAAACACATTTATCATACTAGGCCATTCTAAACCAATATAGGGCTTAGGGAGGGAGTTAGAGGCAAGCAACACGCCTCCTGAGAACGCCTTATACATGCTCAATAAATTTAAGCTAGGGAAAGCTTGGTTTTCATTCCTTTGGGCTATAGTTTCTTCAATAAATTGGTGCAACATGCGAGAAATGTGTGGGAGGGAATTATCTGCTCACAAAATAAAGTTATCGCCAATTGAACCTATAAGGGAAAACAATAAGATCAAATATGGCGTATCTTTATCTTTGAGCAGAGAGAGTTCCGAGTAGCAACAGATATAGTTTTGTGCACCCACCTACAGGTACTTCTATTCATAAAAGAACACTAGCTCTTTTATAGAAGTCCCCTTTCCGTATATCAGACAGAAGATAACAAGTGTTAGGGATACTGGTAGCTTCTTTTCATATATGAACAAATATCGAATCAATCTGTAATGCAAAGTGGGACCCATCAATGAACAGAACTGACCTCCGCTAATTTTCAGTTCAATCTACATGGGTCAAAAGCTCCCTCTAATAGAGGGAGGTAAAAAGGGAGCCTAGCAGACTTCTTTTATACAGCCATCTGGTAATTGTCGCGTCTGATACTGCCTTTCCTCTAGAATAAATATATGGATCTAAAGAGAGATGGAGTAATAATTTTGTTTGGGCGTGTACTAAGTATCAAGCACTGGTCTTCTGAGGAAGTAATAACCTTTGGTCTACTTCAATAAATCTTCAAGAACGTGGACAAGTTTCCCCCCCCCCAATTGAATCACTAGAGTGGTCGACATTTAACCTTTTTTGCAATATCAAATTGTCATTGATCTGCTTCTAGTTGGCCAAGGACACTAAAACGCAATTCTGCTGGCAAAAGTAGCTTGGAGTTCAGTTTTACATTTTGGTTATTTCGAAATTGCTTAATATACTACCGTTCTTTAAACAGTTGCGTCTCCTAAACATCTGGTTTTAAGCTGTATCGTATTAAAGTAGATTTGGTTTAGTTTAGTTTATTAACGCCACATTAGAAGCAACACGAAGTCTATTGATGACGGACCTCGTAATTTTGAGCCTCAGTCAAGTGATGATGACGGCACCTGAATTGGCGACTCCCTCCCCCTAACTTCCACACCACGCCAAAGGCAGAATTTTGAGGCTCGACGTGCAACAGCCCTGGATGCATGGCGGTCTTGATGGAACAAAGATTCGAACCCAGGAATAAACGAAAACCACCGGCAACGAGTCCATGATCATTACCTCTAAATTCCACGGCCATCATATTTAAAGCAATGACGGAGGCATTCTTATGCATATTGCTAATCGATTCTTCTCCTTTAATTTATATAATATCCGGATTTCTAGGATTTCAAACTATTTTAGCCAATTTATTATTTAATTATTTAATTTAATGTTTACGTTTAGGAAATTAGTGAGCTTAAAAGCTCTTATATAAAATCAAACTGTTATGAACTTGCAATGGAGCTTCACTGCAATTTTTTATCCAAATGAATAAAAATGGCATTTACAGAGGATTTCATGTGTATCGAGAAATAGTTGAACATTGATTCTCGAACTTGGTGACAAATTTGGTGACTTTGGCAAAATTTCTATGAAACAGAGAAATTTCTTAAGAATCTCTATTTGGAGAGGAGTTTTGGAAAATTCCTGAATTTTCCTTTCTCTTTCCTTATCGCTTGGATGAAAAAGCTATAAATAAGTGAAGATGCTAAATCTGAAAGAATCTGAGAGTATTTGTAGGAGTCTGTCTTTAAAATGCAAAGTATTAGCAGATTCGTCCGTGGTGAAACAGCTGTGTATGTATGTGTGTGGGTGTGTGAGTGTATAAATTAACATTAGAATTCACATTTTAATGGAAATTTCGCTTACCTGTCAGACAGGCGGATTTTCAAAACATCGGTTGATTATTTTATCCAAACACTCATGCAACAAACATGCTTGGCATCATTAAATTATTTTTTTTAAAGACATCACGAATTAGTTTAGTTTTTATTAATGTTGCACTAGAAGCAATAAGAGGGCTATTGGCAGAATATTCAAGGTAAGGGACCACAGTAAGGGATGATAAAAATATTGAGAAATATAGTAAAAATTTGAAACAATTAATAAATTTGTAAGTATACAAGATTTGAACTTAGAATGCAAGTAGGAATTTTCCCAAATAGAACTCAGCCAAATAAGTTTCACTTCTACAACAGGACATTTAAATAAAAATCTCTGGTAAAAGGGCAAGAGAAAACATAGTGATCAGCTTCTCCAATAGAGCCACAGAGACATAAATTTGTATTTTTTTAAATTTAAACGATTTAAATAAGAAATGAAGCGACCATGACCAGTTAAAAAGCGTGTAATAAAACCAGAATTCGTATAAAAACTCAAATTTGGTCTAAGAATATAGGACTGAATATATGAGAGTTATTGGCGAAGGACTTTGACTAAGACTTTGAGCCCCGACATATTTAACGTGCATCAGACCCGGCTAAACGGCGGGTCTTTAGTGGCCAAGGCTCGACCCTGCGACTGAACGAAAACAACCGGTCACGAATCCGAAACCATAACCACTAGGCTACCGCGGCCTAAGATATCACGACACAATTAAACAAAGAATAATATTTGATACTAAATTTCAAAGCATTATTTCTGGGTCATTACTTGAGAAGGGAAGTAATCCAAAGAGTGTCTCGAATAGCGCACAGCACTCTCTTTTCTGAAGTTTCAACAACAGCAATTATTACATGTGCTGTTTTGTTCCAATATGTGTCACTACTCTGTACAAGATCTATTTTTTCGTTACTGTGCTATTAATCTGAAAAAATTTTACTACCAGTGTTTTTCGTCCTTTCCTGAATATTTGTGAATAAAGAGTCATTTTCTATTATCCAACTTGTTAGACTGGTTTCACCATACACCTGCAGGAACAGACTTTTGTAACAATATCAATCACAGATAAATTGGGTGTAAATATTATTTTAACAATTATAACAGGTTTAATTACTTTTTTCAAAAAATTATATTCTTATTAATATTATATTTAATATACATTCACTGATTCTGTAAGATAATTCTGATAATTATTCTTTCCTTCTCTCAGTATACCTACTAATTAGAATAATACAGGGCTAAAAATTTTGTAACTACTTTTAATGTTTTCTGAATATTAAAATTTGGTTAAGAAATGTCAGTAAAAATTTCAGCGCATATATAAAAAAGAATGATTCAACTATATTTAATGACGAAAATAAAGATATACATTCAGATTTCAGGAATAATAATTTATCAAACAATGAAACATTTCTATTTCATTATATTAATAATCTTAAGTTACATATAGTTTGGAAACAAAAACATAAAATTCAAATAACTCAAATAAATCCTTTATTATAAATCCTTTATTATAAATTTCCTTATTATAATATCCATAAAATAAATCTCTAACAAAAATATATCTCTTATTAACTTTGGAGTAAAAAAAGCATATTTTCGTTCACACTGATGAATTTTGCAACACAAATAATAAGATTATGAACAAATCTTGTTTACATGCATTGAATTAGTTTAATAACTTTTTTCAAAAAATTATATTCTTATATGTATTACATTTAATATACATTCACTTAATCAGTAAGATAATTCTGATAATTATTTTTTCCAATTATCAGTATACCTACTAATTAAATAAATTCTAATTAGTAGGTATAAATGCTATTAATTAAAAAATGTACCAATTTTTAGCCAAAAGTTAAATTTTGCAATGAACATAAAGATGAAACAATATTTAATTTACTGGTAGTAAAAAAGGTATCGTAAGTAATAGAGGTTCATATTAACTTTTAAACTTCTTCATATTAAAATGTTGTTCAACATTTTGGTGTTAGTAACAAATTTGCATAATAATTTATTACAAATAATTGATTCATTTTTAATCTTATTATGCGTATTGAAATTTTTAAAAAAATTCTCGTTTGTCAGATAAAGTGCAATTTTATTTCATCATCTTTTCTAACCCTTGTATTTTAGTTACTATAAAACTATTTTTGCATCTCCTCGATTTGAAACCAATTGATCATTCATAGACACTACTAATACATAGCGTAATTAGACAGCACATACATTAGTGAATGGGATATGGAACACATGAATAAAAAAGTTAACTTTCATTGAATAATCATGATATTGAGTACGAATGGTCATTAATATACGTTTATATTACATACCAAATAGTTTTTATTTGAAAAATATTGATGTACTATGAAATTATTAAAACGAATTATCAATTTTTCAGTATTTTTTAAATTTCACATTACGATTAAAAATGTAACACATTGTATTTAAAAATCTTAAATGTATATTAAAATAATAAACTGACTTAAACTCGTGGAGTTTTGAATTATTTCCTTATGGGGAAATAAAAAAAAATCATTGAATTCTGCAGTAAAATTTGTTTCTGACAAAAATACTCCCAACTGATGTTAAATTCCTAAATTATTAAAAAATATCAATTTAAAAAATTTCAAATCTTACTTAATTTACTATACAATAAGAAAATACCGTTTCAAAATTGGAGTCGTTATTAGCAATTTAAATAAAAACATCATTTTCAGAAAGATGTATACATTATTATAAAAAAACGTTAAAAATATTAACTCTAATACCAGAAAAAAGAGATACTAAATGGATTTGAGAAACTGTCCAATTTTAATACTTTTTCTTACTTGGTATAGATAGCTGTATATTATAATGTATAATGAAAATTGATTTTCTTCATTTTGACTTTTTATGTTCTATGTCCCCTTAAAAGAAAAAAAACACGTGTAAAGCAACTTTATTAAATCCACACATTTATATTTATCATTCTACATTTCTTTGGTTGGGGTGTAGCAAATTGTTATTCATTACATTGCATAAAAGCAACACTTTAGAAAGTATCAGAAAAATTGAATCATGTTCTTTATTTTCCCCCCTTAAATATAAGCACAGGTAATGATACTCTTATAAATAATAAATAATTAATATAAGCACTAGTAATTAATACTTTAAATATAACAAATAATTAATGTATATAAGAACACGAAATTATATGTCAAAACATAATATATGTCTGATTCAAATGGGGATAATTAACGTTGTTAATAACAAAATAGCTAGCTATTTTGGAACAAGGATTTAAAAGAGATGTTTTAATCACAAATTAATGATTAATAATGCATTTAGTTGCATCCTTCATGTTTCCTTGTAATCTTAATTAAAGATATTTTTCTCGAATAATTATAGAATTAAAAATTACTGATTAATTGCATACTGAAATAAATATATGGAGTAAATATTTTTGAAAGTTTTGTTAGTATCATTTTTTTTTTTTTCCTTTTTGTTCTCTGCCAAAAATTTGATAACAAATCTTTTTTCCTTGTTTATATTTAAGCTCAAAGTATTATTTCAAAGACTAATAATTATAAATATTATTTATTTATGGTAAAATAATATGAATAAACAATTCCTGACAAAATAATTTTTGATTTTAACTATATATTACAATACGAGTTCAATGCTTTCCATTCTAACAAAGAACGTGAAAACATATCATTCAACTTGACAAACATATAAAGAACATTATAAATTCTATTTAGGAATTCGTAGAATAAAATTTTAGAGAAAACTAAACAATTTATAATTATAATGTTGTCTTAGATATTATCAAGCATTAGATTACGATGCTTTTGATAATGTTTAACGAATTTTTATTCAGAAAGAATGAGTATAATGTATCGAAACAAAGGAGATAATTTTAGATTAAAAGCATATGGATCCGTAGTTTTTATCTATATTTACAACAATCATTATATCTTCTTAACATATTTATATTTCTGTTACTATTATTAAATGAAGTTTAAAAACAAACATTTCCAACACTGAGGTTAGAAGTAAATAAATCCAAAGGCACTGTATCAGAATACGCGATATTTTCAATTCAATTTGTCATGAGTCCCTAAAAGTTTTCAAAAGAAAAAAAAAACTGAATAAATGACTATTTACACTCCTATATCTTATATTTATATGTTGGACATTTATTTTAATAAATGTGAATGTTTCCAAGAATTCTGGAACTAAATTTCTCTGTAACGTATGGTTATTACTTAAACATTGTAAGGATTCAGGCCATAACTCCTACGTCATTCCTATTAATCTATTTTCTATATGCTTCTGAAAAACATGTCGACTATAAGAAAATAAACAATAAGTTTTCTTTTATCTGAAACTGTTCAGTCGAACGAAAAGTCTTTCGTATAACTTTACTAGGGAAGCTTTATTACTGCGCTGAATATTTTTCTAAAACTATTGCATCACTCTACACTTCTTGCAGAGGCCATACAACTAAATTCACTCTAGAAAATAAAATTCTTCTCTTCAACTGATGTTTTCTCATCTTTTCGCTTCGTTGCTAAAATAATATTTACTCAGAAAGCTTTCACAAAAATGATGGATCACCAACTCTATGAAAAGAAATAAAATCTTAATATTTACAAAAGGCGCTTGCGGTATAAAAGCTTCCGGAATTGCTACACCGCTTTCGCAGGTTTTAAATGAATAATGCGAATAAAATGTGTTTTGTGTTGAAAGGGGAGAGCTTTTTATATTCCGAAGTATATTGGCGAACTTCATTGTAATTTTGGATCTATCAGATAAATAGGATATTTTTTTGCAAGATAGAATTTTGAAAATTCTATTTTACAATAAGTCATTACTGAATAGAAATTACTGGACAGAATATGTATCTCAGTACAAAGTATATTATTTTTACCATTTTCAATATAGATATACATTTATCTGTCTTTCATTCAATATGTTCATCCTATTCAAGTGTAATAGAATTATTCACATAGTATAATACATTTTATACCTTCATGTTATAACACTGAATATAAAACCATTGTTTTTATATGTTATAAGTTAAAACTGTCTATAAATATATTTTCGCTGAGCATTATTGTTATACTACATAAAAATTATTGTTGTAAAAATTCAATGGTGCTCATGTTATTAAAAAAAATAATATTATTCATTATTTATGTTATTGTTATTCAAGAGGAAATGGTTCTGATTTTTCAACTATGAGTGATTTCTGGTTTACTCATCATATATTATTCGACTTTGGAACGATAAAACAATTTGTGACGCATTTCTTTTATTATTTAGCTTTACATCCATCATAAATTATGATTAAGTTGTCAATAAATTCTAAGTTCCAATTGAAGATACGTAAAAACAGGGCAAAACTGTTTATTAACTAGTGACATAGAATATTAAGTTGCTCTCTCTCTTAATTCAGTTGATCTTAGTTTATATTCTAATAATGAAGTCATAGCTTACCAAATGACTTAATCCAATTTATTCGCTTCAATTGGATTAGGTCATATGGTATATTTATTCAATATACAAATATCTATCAACTTATCGTTATCCTCAATCTTCTTAATCTTTCTTTTCAATTCAATTTCGCCTATATATCACTATCTCTATAATTCAATTCACAGCACTTCTTATCTTCTTCTAATTTACTTAATCACGTTTCACTTAGGTTTGGAATAAATTGTAATTTTACTCATTTCAAATTACCAAAAGTCCCCGAGATTAATAAAGAGAAAATCGCGCACAGATCAAATTTCAATTATTCTACAACAATAGCATAAATCTACAATTTTGAAGTTCCTGCCTGTCTATTTATTCTTAACGAAACATTTAAATATCATTGTGAACAATGTTTACATTTAAAATAAATATTTAAGAAGCAATATGTTATAAGGTTTTAAAGAAATTTAAGAAAATGCAATGTATTCGAATAGATGTAACTGATAATATCATTCTGTATCTGTATGTATTTTTATCTCTAATTCAGTGCTACGTAATAATTTTCGTTGAATAGAATTATGCTTTAAACTAGTAGAATTTTTTATTACATAACTGTACTTTTTTTGACGTAATAAAGAAACTAAAACGTGTCAAACGCTTCTGCTGGGTGCCATCACTAAACATGCGCAAAACTGGAATGCCACTAATTTGTTTTCCTTCTGCTCAGGTTAAAACTGGAAACATTTTAATTTTACTTAGTTTCTATATTCTATAACACATATAAGAACATTTTGAAACAATCCAATACATTAATACAATAACTTCCAATCACAAAAACTCACACATCTTTCTAACAGGTACATGCCAGATGTGTGGACACCGCCTCTTCTTATTCTCATTCTTTTGTTAAAAACAGTTGCAATACATCCCCTAATACAATTATTTTGTAACTGAAAAATTTACAGTTGAAACCCTGGTTGAGATAAAAGAGAAGGCCCTTATCTTGGTCGGGTCAGCTATGCCCCTTATGATAGTTCTAGGTATACAGACACATAAATAAAAAGTATTCATTAGAATTCAACTAAATTCACTTTAAGATATTAGATCGAATATATAGGAAAAGTCAAAAAGTTAGAAAGTTTTATTTTGAATTACAATTGTGAAACGAACAAAAACTAACGTTTTAGGTCACAGATGACCCATCTCGGCAATTTTAGTATTAAAGAAGACATTTTTAGGAAGTTATAAGAATATTAAGGAAAGCTTTAGAAATGTCCCTCTGGCCTAACTGTCACATTTGGCTACCCTTTTGGAGACAAAATGAAAATTCTCGAAACGGTGGAATCTTCTCGATATTTCAATTATGACGAAAGTCACGGATATTTCCTGAATTTTCTTTGTGACTTCACACCTGTCTGAAATACCAATAAATATGGAGAAACACGAAGCCAGACGGATGAAGAGATTTATTGATAGAGTGGACGAGTGAATCTACCGGGAAATACCTGCATCTTCCGGGAAATCTGTCGAAGTCCGTGTAAAGTATTACTTTACAGATTTATCAGCAAAGTGAACAAAGTAAGCTGATGAGCTGAACATTATTTAATTACAGTATTAATTCTTGTTATTCATCTTACCCTGAATATTTTTGAATGTATTGTCTTTTGCCAATGACACTTACAGACTGACTTTAACGTACATCCACGAGATTGAAATATTGTAACAATATATATATATATATATGTGTGTGTGTGTGTGTGTGTTATATACATAATTGATACCATTAGCATTAGTAAAGTACATGAAACTGTTAGAAATTTATTAATGTAATCAGTAAAAGAGAAAAAAAAACCCTAAAACATAAAGCTTTGAATCATTTCAATCTTACTAAATGAAAATCATCTTTGAATGATTCTTAGCGTGCCTTTTTTTAATTAAAAAAAACTATTTTTACTTGTTTTATTCTTTTCAATTACTTCCGTTATTCAAATAAGTTCGGGACTTTTTTCCCATTTTCTTTTTCTTTTTGATAGAAAGAAATTCAATCACATTGCATAATTTTTTACAAGTTTTTAATGCTTAATTTATTTAGAGGACAGTTTAAACAAAAATCCTTCTCTTTAATATAATTAACTGTTCCAGAGGGAATTTAAATCTAATATTTTTTTTCTGCAGTTAACTGAATGAAAGAGTGAAAAATATCCTGTATCTCAGTGTTCATGAACTGGGATGCAGCTCTTTTAATTTTACACCACTCCTCAATTATTTTATTTGTCGTTGATTCGTTTGAAAAATCCAGGGTTTTTTAAGCATAAAATTAAATCTTTTCGTAATCGAATTTGGCCGTAAATTAGTCAACTCTGCCTACTTCTTATTTATTAACTTTTGAATTCTCCTTTTTGGAATTGTCGATATCAACCATTTCATAAGCTAGAAAATTGAATTTTGTTTTAATTTACGGTTTAATACATGACAAAAGTCAGAATTATGTTTATTATATAAAGAACTTAGGTTACTGATTAATAAGGTACCGTAATGATTACTTACAAAAAGGCTTAAAATGAAATTCTTAAATTAACTTTTAAAAATTATTGACAATACATATACAGAAACATGCATAGAAGTAAAACAAAATTGTATAATCACGTATATAATGACTGTATAATATTAAATAATATGTAAATCCTTTTTATTTAAAACGCATATTTGAGTGGTTCAAGCAATGATCATTTAATTAAAAATTAAATGTCATAATAATTATATAAAAAATATTCGTTTACCTTATATTCAAATATTATAAAAAAGTAGAACAGTACTTAGAAAAGAACATAATCTGTACAGTATTTTAATTGAAATATAAGAAAGAATTTTTCAGCTGGAAAACTTTACAGTGAAATCAAACTATTTTTAAATAATGCGATAGAGTTTACTTTTATAGTAAGTGTTCATTTTATTCCTAAAGTTACATAGTGTTAGTATTTGCTACAAACTAAATATTTATTTCTAATTTCATGATACTGGTCATCTTATATAAATATGTGAAACTACATTTCATACATGATATTGATTTATAAATGTGTGAAACAACTTTTCATGCATAATGTTTTCAGATAACATTATGCATGAAAATCAGATAACATCATGCATGAAAATCAGATAACATCATGCATAATGTTTTCAGATAACATTATGCATAATATTCACAGCATTTATTAAACCAAATTGCTTACAACCCGTTCAGTGATAATGTATAGATAAAAAATATAAAAACAATCATCATTCACTTTGCAAGGAACCTTTTATTTTCATATTTTGTTTCAGCTTTTAAAAAAAATATGGTGCAAAACTTAAATGAGTATTCGTATAATGTTGATACATAACATATTCAATTATCTGTTTCAGACATTTCGTAATGATTAAAGTTATTTGCAGCTTATAAGAAATATATTTCCACTAGTAAAAAATTGTTTCCTGAAATATAATATAGTTGTTTAGTTCAATTCGATTTCTTCTTATGAATTTCGAAATCACCAATTTTAAAAGGAAGGGCAAAAGAAGGAAAGAAAACTATCAGGAGAAGAGCGAAAAACTCTTCCTACTTAACAATATAAACGAAATTCTTTGCTAGAAGATCAGATATTGAGTCTATTTTAATCTCAGCTTTCACTTCTTTTTCCCTCTTACTTCCCTTTCATGAAAAAGGGAAAACATCAAAACGGAAGATGGACAAAGACGTTTGATCTTGCAATATTTCCCGAGATTCTGACGTTGGGGCGTCTATAAATCAAAGATATTTCGAAGTTTATCGCCCAATAACTGAAGAAATAACTTCGAAAACGCAATGTAAGGGAATTCAAAAGTATTGGTGCTGATTTTTTTCCCCGTCTTTGCAACTCCTCTTCGCACCTGATCCTAGCTCGTAAAGTTGGGAGGTTGTTCACGAAGATATATTTTTTCCGAGGTGGGAAAATTTCGAACATTCGATTTTCTCTTCCTTCTTTTTTCTTTTCTACCCCTATACCTCTGAGCTGTCAGAGGAATACTTTTTTTATTACACTCAAGTACACCGCTGGAGAGGGCTCAATTTTTTTTTCTCTCGTCTGTGTTATACAAGCGTATAACAGAAGCAGTACTTAATTTTTTTCTAACTCTCGTAACAGCCCTTTTTTTTTACTATTGCGCTCCTTTTTATGTGAGAGTGAGGCTTGTAGTTGTGTGTCAGCTTTAGAAAAGAAATTATTGTATCATTTTGAAATTTACTCTAATAGAAAAATAATGCTTATAAATTTATTAGTTATATATTTCTTTTTTCTTAATCTCACTTGCTTTTTCTTAGATTTGAAGCAAACGCATAAAAACAAAATAATAATAATAATAATAAATTTATCGTTTGATTAAATTAGAAGACTTTTTAGTATATAATAGAACCTAAAGAAATAGTTACTTAAAACCATCAATTTGTTTTTAAATTTTAATTTCAAACCGAAAGATCAGTTATGAATACATTCAATAAAATCTTATAAAACCATTGCCTGAAGTGTATCATTTGTTGTAATAATATAAGATATTTTATGCGTACACAATTGTCCAGTTATCAATAAAAAGTTAATCTTAGTATTATTGAAACAATATAAAATAAATTTTTAACTTCGGAATTTTATTCAAATCAATAATATTGCTAAAAGTATAAGCGAAATATGGGTATCATATATGAAACCCTAAAAACCTGGAAACTAACTAATTGTCTCAAAACAGGAATAGATAGGAGCTAAAATATAAAGATTGTCGTATTTATTAATCAGAAGAAGCATTTTTAAGATTTTTAATTTTAGACAAATCTTAAAATCAATCTTAACTACAGATTTTTATTAGTATTTTAAAACAATAGACTCAATATCCATTATAGCAAGTTAAAATTAAATTTAGATAATTATTTTTAACCTTTTTAATTTTAAAATTTTAAACTTTATTGCATGCAGTAAAATAAAACATGGGCTTATGAAATGTTAATATTACACAAATTACTATAACACCAATCAACAATGGATTTAGGAGGAAAAAAATATAATTAATGATACATTCATATTAAGAATAATATTAGTATTGCCTCATTCGTTTGAAAAGAACAAAATTAAGTGTTATTATAGATTATAAATTTAGTTACCTGCGTTGGTCTATTCGTAAAACTTACCTTAACTAACACTTGGTGTTACTTTCTGATTTTATATTTAAAATTCCAACTCTTTTCCAATCAAATAAAACGTGATTACACAAATTTGGTGAAAGTAAGAAATGTAATTTATTTAAATGAAGATAGAGGTATAAAATGAAACAGAATTGAAAAAAATAGGAGACAGATTATATTAAGAAGTCAGTAGATGCCAGAATTTGGAGTGAAATGTTGCAGTTGACAGGCTTGATTGAAATTGATTTGAAGTGGCTTCTATAGGTAGAGTAAATGGTAATAGAAGTTTAACCAGCAGTATTCGCACACGAAGTGGGTGAATTGATAAATAAATCTTCATTGTTAAATTCTAAGGTAATATTCAATGGCGTTCAACGTTATTTAAGAGAGAAAGTGACCTTGCATAATCTGCAGAAATAGTTAATAAACTATAATAATATTTATAAGACGACTCGTCAATTAGTTTAGTGACTTTATTGACTATTTAATCAAATTTTACAATGTCCGTATATTTCGATTTTACGGAGAAAGCATTTAATGATGCATCATTGTGAAAACTATCGTCCTGTTGATTAATCAAACACATTAGAAAAGCTTATTCATTTTATTCACCATGCATTCCTCGTTATAATACAGATTGACCAATGTCTATATATTCACTTGGTCAACACCAATTCCATCAAATAAATAAGCTGCAATAATCCGGACTATCTCAAGATAACAGGAAATCAGATTATAATATAATATCCTTTATCTCAAACGCATTAGAAAAGCTTATTATTTAGTAATATTCTAGATTAATAATACGCATTAGATAAGCCAATTCATTTCAATAACATGCGGCCCTCTTTATGATACATATTGATCAATGCCTATGCAGTCGGTCAACACCAATTCTGTCAAATAAACAAGCTCCAATACCCTGGACTATCTCAAGATAACAGAAAATCCGATTATAATGTAATATTCTATATCTCAAACGGAGGCAGATAAGATACACAATGGAATGTAGCGTCCTATGCAACATAATGGCGTTATTAGTGTTACAAGCAGTGAGAAATTTACTGAGTCAAGGAAACGTTACCCAACGACTTTGCTACCCGTCCTGTGCAACACTATTTTACCCAGCAGTGAAGTTTTAATGGTCTTCGCATAATTCCCCTATTCCCCGAATTATAGAGAGAAGACATTAAGATTCCTGCTATTGCCTGCGCACAGATTAATTCAATCCCTTTGAAGCAATTCAATGGATTTGGGAGACTGAAGGACATTACATGTACATGACTTATAATGCCAAATACGTACTAAATTTAATCTGACAAACCGAAACAACCTTTATGCTTCAATAATGGAAAATGTTATGCATAAACCATAGAATATATAAAGGGGTTTTAATGAGTATGATGTGTAAGTGACAACATTAAATTTGATGGCACTAATAAACCTCTTTGTGGTTCACAGTTATGTTAAATTAAAATTTTCAAATAATGAATTGTCGCTGTACGATGAATAGTTTCGTTTAATGTTTTGTGTAATGATGATTTTATTAGAAAAATACTAATCTCTGGAGATTTCGTTAAATTGTCTTTTGTACAGTAAACTTTAAAAATAAGTTGCTATGAAACTTTAGCCTGAAAATTGTCATTAAACTTAAAATCATTTTTAACACAGTTAATAATTGTTTATGAAACAAATAATAATTTCTGTATTTCTCTTTATTAATTTAAATTAATTACATTCACTATTCAATGTAATAATATTTCATCAAAATTAAGTAAAATACTCTGTAGTGTTTAAAATACTTTATTTGATAAATTATATCAAATTTGCTTGAAATTAAAATGAGAATTTCAATAATATATAATACTTTGAAATAATTTCACTGGAAATTCCTTTTAAATTAAATTATTTTGAAGTACGAACTTATTTTTCTCAAACTTATTGTAGTCTAATGGAAATACGTGACATATATGTTTGATATTTAATAAATTATTTAAATGTAATTCAGAATACAGTTATTGTAGATATTGTAAGACAAAGCAAGATCAAAATGTTAGAAAATTCATGAAACACCTCAAATATATCTACGTTTTACACTAAATTAAAAAAATGCTTTGCACATGAACACAAAACATCAACTAATTTTTCTCTAAGAAACTTTGTACTGGATTTCAAGTGCAGTTTAATAAAAATGCATACTAGTTGAAAACTGATCATACCGATAAATGGTTGAAGGATACTCTGAAACAAAATTGTATAAACAAATTTGGAATATTTATTGTAAGAAATGTTTACAATATGAAATAAATTTAAGTATTATTCCTGGCTTTGAAGTAAATTTTAATGTATGATTCAATTTCTTTAATTTACCTTCTTAATAAGAAACTAATTTCAATTTCTTTTTGTGTTACGTTCAATTTTTTTTTTTTTTTTTTTTTTTTTTTTTTTAATTTAACAGAACAGAGTAAGAGAATAAATGTCATCAAAATATATATACCTAAATTATTTTTCGAGATTTTAATCGCCTTTAAATTAAATTCCTTTCAATGTTATTAGCTTGAATTAATTGATAATAAATTACACACTTTTACAACGTTATAATACCCCGAAGCCTGTGAAAGTATTTATTTACTTCATATCCATTAGTTTCTCCCTGGTTTTTCATCTTCTTTTGATATATTTTATTTTCTTTCAGTTTATTACATTTTTGCAGTTATGTAACTTTTTTTGCCAAAAAATATTTCTGCATATAATACTTTCTTCTGTATTTAATATTATTTCCATAAAATTGAGGGATTTATAACTTCTATAAAGTTAATTATGTTTAATTATAGATCCTCCTATCACTTGGCATTGGATATTAATTGAAAAAATACTTCTTATTACGTAAAAATTAAAACCAATTGCAAAAACATTTGTTGAATGGTTATAAGTGTATAATATGTTAAAGGCTTAAAATTGATATTTAGTCTTAACTGTTTATATAGAATAAAGATATCTGAAACTAAACATAGGATTAGAACACTCATGAATTATACATACAATATTTAGAGCATTCCGCATTTAATTTTGCGGAAATATTAGATTATGTAATGAAAGTGAAATTAAGTTTAGGGTTAGTAAAACTTCTTTAGCCGCTTCCTGGCTGGCCGAAACGCTGCTAAAGCAGCGCCCGCCGCAGGCTGTACTGCGGCTTTAAGCACTGCTGGCAAACAGC
>BMAW01097068.1:119533-133564 GCA_019974015.1 Nephila pilipes | reverse complement strand
TTTTTTTTGAACTCAGCTGAAGCTGTGAAAGAGAAAGCTGTATCTATCCTGAAGGAGCTGACAGAAGACTTCCAGCACTGTTTCAATGGAAGATTCTCGAAGCATTGTAGATACGAGAGGAGTGTGTATTGAAAGTGATATTAAGTAAAATATGTATGAAATCGCGGAAATAAAATGTTTTGCAGCTTCCTTATTGTTATTTAATAGCCCCACTTTAATAGACACGCTTTTTAATAATTTAAAGATGCATTTGTATATAGAAAATTAAGTTTTTAGGATATATACGTAAATTATGTGTGATTTTTATTACATATAATACCCATACTTAAATTACAGAAAATTGATCAATAACTTATAGTGTTTCTTCATTTTAATTTTATTTTACTATATGCTTATTTTTAATTTTTGTGATCATGGCAATTTTATCATTGACATTCTGGTGAATTTTACTTTAGTTTTTTCTTAGCTTACAATTGTATATGTTATTATGAATTTACATATACATGTGAAATTTATGTCTAATTAACATTAATAGAATCAAAGAGATAATTAAGAGAATCAAACTAAAAATTAAAATTATTTGCAAGAAGAACTTACTTGAAAGTATTAAAATCCAAATTGTTAATTAGTATATTTTAAAAATAAACTTATAAAAATAAAAAATGAAAATTTTATAACAAGAAATTATGAAATTCTGCAAAATAAAAAGTACTATTACATAAGAAAATAAATCAGTTAATAAAACCTAGAATTAACGGGAATCATATACTTTAAAATTCTTTATTTACGCTGTCCTAGTCTTAGGGACTTTACAATTACCCCTCAAAACTCAAAGCATCTCGAAATAATGGTGTATGCCCTCTA
The DNA here is from genome assembly GCA_019974015.1 of Nephila pilipes. Lineage (NCBI taxonomy): Eukaryota > Metazoa > Arthropoda > Arachnida > Araneae > Nephilidae > Nephila > Nephila pilipes. Next base: position 132,700 of record BMAW01097068.1, on the reverse strand, counting down.
TAAATTAAAATAAAACTAACCAAAAAAAATGCATCTAAAAAAATTTGCAAAGTTGGAAAGCAATTTTTGAGCCTAATAACCATACCCATCAAAATATTCTTCATAATGATGACAACACTCATAAATTGGAATAAAAACTAACAAAATATCATCTAAAATTTGAAAAGTTGTAAAAAGATTTTTTTGAAGGCTTACAAAAAATATTAAAACATAAGTTAAATAAATAAGCAAGGTTAAAATTAAATATGAAAAAAGCAAAATGAAATATTTATTACTATCTTGACCTAAAACAAATATTTACAATTTTTATACTATAAATTTTTTTATCAAAAATTATTTGGAAATCAGCACTTAACAAAGTACAAGTTTATTTAAATTACTTTTTCTGGAATTTAAAGAGATAATCTAATCTCAAAGATCTCATAAATAAAATTGAATTATAAAATTCACAGCATAATCTTTATCCTTTAATTACTAGTCAAAAACTCTAGTGATTGGAAATAATTAATAATCTGGTCTTGCAAAACAATATATAATATATATAGTGAGTAAATGACAAAATATAAAATGCAATGAAGAACAAAAATCATTAGTAAAATATTAAGTAAATACATAAATAAAAAACTATGAGCATTTTATTATGGTAAAAAATAAGAAGGAAAAAAAACAAGAAATTGTTTCAAAAAATTATTAAAAAACTTAAAATTTCATTTTTTCGTAAAAAAGTGGAAATAATTTCATGAAAAGTCAGATTTAAAGGTCTCATATAAATACTGAACTCTAAACCTAGAACAGTTTAAAATGTTCGAAGTATAATTTTTCTCGTACTTTTATTCAACAGAACATTTCTTTTGTAATAATATTTCAAAATAATTGAAAATAAATATGTATATGATTAACAGTTTGATACTCTTGTTTTATTTAAAGGTACTTGTTTCTTAAGCTTACACAATGCAGAAAGGAGTACGAGGAGGATTTTAACAATGAGGATGAATTTAAACAGTTAAGCAGTCGCAAGACCCTCAACAGTTATCCACGTATGCGAAAATCATTTTGCAAAACAATAAAAATATACCAATAAAAATATTCACATATATTTATTTCATTTATTATATTTTCTTGTAATTTTTAAGAATTCTTAATAAGTAATAAAGAAATATAAATTAGATATTTTTTTCAAATTACGAAAATCAATATTTTACTGCGCAACATTGACCAAAATACACAAAAGTAATGTTATTTAGTGTAAAAATGTGTGATCAGTTTCCCAGTTGTATATACTTCTTCAAATGTTTTTTTTAATACTACTACTTAAATAATTATGAAATCTTAAGAAAAATCCAATTCATATATATATATGAAATTTCAAATTAATATGATTAGTCGTTTCTGAAAACTTGTGAGCGCAAGCTAATGTTTTTTTTTTTTTTGTTTTTTGTTTTGTTTTGGAGAAAAATGATGTTAAATTTGAAAAATAAGGAAATAAATAAAAAAAAAAATACTGATTAAATAAGATTTTTTTTTTTTTTTTTTTTTTTTTGATAATTCCGAATGTTTGGAGGTATCATTAAGCATTTGACACCACAATGTTCAGAAAACAGAGGGCTCACGCATATTTTTTTATTCCTTCAAAAAACTGAAAAATTTGAAATTAAAGGGTCTTGAAACCCTTTAAATTATTAATTCATTCAATTGACATGTTTCTTTACACAGAAATAAAAAAAATTAAATAAATTCTCCGTCGTTTTCATTTTTAGGTATACTTTGATTAGAAAATTAAAATAATAGTCCCCATGAAAAAAAAAATGAAATAGCTGTAGACATCAGAACATTATTTTCTTTTCATCTTGAGAAACTATAGGAATAATAATCTTAAAAAAAATAAATATGTATTCCGTCATTTTCTTTTGTATAATCATTGTAATTATCTCAAAACTCCAAAAAAAAATGTAATAATTGAGATCAAATTAATTTAATAAAAATAACGCAAACCAATAATAAAATAACAAAAATAACGCAAAGATAACGCAACATTAATAAATTGTATGTAACATATTCATTTTGTAATTAATAATAAAGATGTAAAATATATTTCGACAAAATAAAACCAACTTGAAAACAAAAACTATTAAAGTGCTATATTCATGACTTCATTTTAAATTTTTCGAAATAATCTTAAAAAAAGGATAATTTTACTACAAAGTAATTTTAATACTTAAATACTTAACACGGCACTCAGAAAATTATATATTTTGTCCTCTCGCATCATTAAATTATATTATACAGATTCCATACATTTTTTAACTCAGTTTAAGAAAGTGACTGCGGTAGCTTAGCGGTTATGATCGCGTAATCTTAGCCAGCGTTTTTTCCTTTGAGATGTGGCCTCGAATTATGATGCTTTTAAAGATCTGTCATGTAACAGGGATAAATAAGCGTTGAATATGTCGAGGTTCTATATCTTTTCTCATTGGAGTGATATGGAAGTGCGGAGAGGTATGTGCTAACTCAGGTGTCGTGTTCGTCAATTGACCAAGGCTGAAAATTACGAGATTCGACATCAAAAGCCTTCATATGGCTTCTCCAAGAGTGACATCTCTAAAAAATCAATCAATCAGCTGAACTATCTACGATTAGATTGATGATATTAAAATCTTACTCCAATTATTTCAACGGAATACGATTCATAAAACATATATTTTTGCAACAAATTTAAAATAATAATTATATAAAAGAAATAAATGAAGTAAAAAAATATAAAATATCATCTGAGTATTAAAATAAAAGATAAAAAAACTATATTTTTATACTTGAGTTAACATTTGAATAGTTAAGGACTTTAGAGACACTTGGTATCAAATTCATATTAATTAATAATAAATAAATAAAACTTTAAAAACGCAAGTGCTTTTTGATGTATTTTAATATTGATTCAATTTCCCCATATTATGTTTCTCGTATAGCCACACATTTATTTAGTGTACTTATACATGAAAAAACCGCACAAGTAATACTAATATCAATATACAAAAGTTATGAGATATAGTTTTGAATTTAAACTTTTCTTTTAATTTATCATTCCAGTCATTTAATGTAACAGCCCATTTTAATCAAGACGTATGTGAAATATTTTAAATCTCAGAAATTGTAATTTCCTGTACATTTAAATGCATTCTACATGTATTTCTAAGAAATTTATTAATGTATAAATGTTAAAATTACAAATGACCATCATTTACAACATATAATTTGAGTGATGTATATGATATATATTATAACGTAGCTATTCAATGCATTAACACCTTTGAAAAGACGTGTACCACTAAAAGGGTATGACATTTATAATTTGTAGTCATCGTGCACCATTGGGAGTACATCACTGTATGTTGACTATATGCGCTATAATATCAATCGAATTTATCTAACGCCTCATATACAGGAAGTTTATGTAAAGTATAAAATTATTTGTTACGTAAATAATTAATTACTGAAATCAAATAATAAAAATTATGTTTTGATATTAAAATCTATCCATTATTTCATTTTATAGATAACTAGAAAGAATAAATAATTATTCAATCTATATTTGTATTTCACTAAATCTAATTCAATCCGCCTTTTTCAATCTCATTTAACATGCACTTTATTGCTTTATCTTTTTTATCTCTGCAATATTAAACTTAAAATATTGTTAAATGTTTAGAAACATTAATTCGAATAAAATGATGGTGTTTTATTATCTTGTCAAATTTTTCTCCTTTGACAGAAAAAAGTATTCCTTTGACGCTAGCATACTTTATTTCTCATTTAATGCTGTTCTCAATAATTAATAAATCTACTTTTTTCGAATTTCAAACTAGAAATAAAGTTCAAAGTTTGATGACTTTAAAATTTATTATTTTGTCCAGAGAAATTAAAACTTAAGACACAGTTTAAAAAGAGGCAGAAGAAAAGTAAACACAATATTACGATAGTATACAATAGTTTAGATTAAAATATTCAGAAAGTTTATAATTATGTGTAGTTCTTTGAGTTTTAAAAAAAATTACTTCCTGGAAATATAAAGCTAACTTATTGCATGTCATATTCAATTTAATCAGTCATTCCCTTTTTTTTAAGCTAAAAGCATTAATATGCTTTAGAAACGAAATTCTTACTTTTATAAGGCTTAAATTTGATTCCTAATTTTCCATAAAAGGTCCTTTATGGGAAGTTAAGAAATCATTTCTACACCTCAAGATCCTCTTTTAAAAATTAATTCTAGTCTGTATGTTGTATTATTTTATTTACATAAATGCATAATTATAGGATATCCATAAGTTTGATTTGTTATATATTAATTCATACTTCTTATACTAATACATATATGCACAAATACATATCTTACCCTACAAATAATTACAATGAAAATAAAATAAAATACATATATGTAAACATTTTCTCTATAAAATATATAATTGTGTTGTTATTTTAAGTTCAATTTGTTACATAATCTTATACATTTTATATTAAGCCATGTTTATCATTTCAATACAGGAGCTAATTTTCATTTTGAAAATTCATGAGCATGTAACTAAGATTTGCCATTTAAAATGTATGAATCATTTTCCCTATGTACATTGTATAGAATATGTAATTTTAATGTTTATTGAAATTTGTTGTGTTGCATATACTTACATATATTTTATATTAATCCATCCTTGTCCTATCAAAAACCAAAGCTCATTTCCTCCTGTTCAAAAACCAACAACTGTGTCCAGTATTCCAAACCGTTTACTAAGGCAGCATCTTCTTCTCTCTCTTTCTCTCTTTAGGAAAACGTTTCTTCTCCGGGATAACTCCGTTTCCAGGATTATCCCTTCTACGAAAAGAGGAAAACGAATTTAAACTTTCGCTTCGGGACGATCGTGACGTCCATACTCTCATGCACAGAACGCTTTTCCTGGGCCCGGAGGCCATTTTGGAAGATAACTTTCTTTCCTCCACCCCACATGACGAAGAAAGGAAACCAATGGAGCAGTCATCATAATGATTGCATTTACTGTTAAGAAATTCTTCCTGTGAGATTTCGGTTCTGAAAGTGGTTCTGACTCTGATGGCCGAGGCTTATGGAAATCACGATCATTTGTATGCACGTCTCCATCCCTTGAATACACCATGGTGTACTCACGAACCTCCCCCCTCCACCTCGTACGCAAATTTAATGTCTTCTTTTTATCAGGCTTTTATTCGAAATGGGACGTAGATACTGAGAGATCGACGAAAGGAATATTTAGCAGGAAGGGCAGAGTGATATGTTTGGAGATGGGTTTTAAGTGAAGCGGATCTCGACGAGTTTTCTGAATTAATTGGAGTTTCTGATACACAAGGGTTTCCTAGGGGAATGCTTAAAGGGATGGGATTGATTTTGGAAGTTCGAATTGATTAGCTTGTTGTTGGTAAATTAAAAATAAATGGCTTGTATTTTTATGTAATAAAATTTAATTAATGTTTTGTTTATTGATTAAAGCTAAATTTGCTTTTTCAAATGGTCAAAAATAAAACTTTAAGAAATAAATTAAAAGGCTAAATCAACACGTATATTAGGAGTCACTTTATATGCATTTTATAGTTTTTAATACATGCTTATTTATTTTCTATATGTTAGAGTAATTTTCTATTTCGGACAGCTAAGCATTTTAGCAGTTTGGTTGCTTATTAAATCACAGAAAACCTGCAAATTCTTATCACATAATCAGAAAAGTTCAGATTTATTTGTAAATATTTTGAAACCTTCTTTTTAAATATATTATTTATATTCAAATATTTTTCACTCTAAGATATCCGTACAGAAATTCTACTCCTTAACAACTGTTCTAGAATTAATTTAAGATATAAATAATAAAATCAATGTTCGATATAAATTTTCAATCACATAAGTTTTACTAATAGTTTTATTTAATAAATATACATAGAATCTAAATACCTAGATATTTGTTGAAATATGTGTATATATTAGATGAATACTAAAAAACAATTTTGCAAAATGTTTACCCTTGAAACGTGTTTTCTCTCTTTCAGAGATAAATTCAAGAATATTTTTCAATAATTTACGTTTCATTATTTAAGATTGCGTATCGGAGATTGCGTGCTAAAAACATGAAAAATATTAGAATCATTTCTCACAATAAGGAAAATATACCTAAATATACATAGTAGTAAACAAACACATTCCGTAGCTAACACAAACTCACAAAAAGGAAACTTTCTAATAAACACGATTTTTTTAATTTCATAAGCATTTTACGGCATTCTGAAAATTTTAAATCTGTGTTACATTCTGAAAATAATATTTGCGAAAACATAATGACAACTTCTAAGAATTTTATTCTTCTTGGTGATCATAAAAATTTATTACAAAGCACTATTCAAAAATTAGTACTAAATTAGTACAAAACATTATCCCAAAAATTATCACCTAAGTTTGAAAATATTCTCAAACAAAAAGTATATCCAGAAAGAACAATTAATCATCTATAAAAAAGTTAGTTTAAGGCTGTTAAATGTAAGCATAGCTTTTCGTCATGTCGCTAAATTATTAGATATATATAAAATGATGTTCTTTGTCAGTTATTGTAATCAATATTTTACAGAATGATAATTTAATGAATAAAATATTTATTAAAAAGTAGCTATCTAAACAAATAGAATTGATAAATTAAAATGATTCATGTCATTAATTATAAATCTAATTCATGCAACTTATTTTATTTCATGAATATTTAATATTTCTAAACTTAAAAACTATTTTCCTAAATTTCCCGCTATCATTTTGTGAAGAATGTATCAAACTTTTGAAGTACTTTCCCCTGATACGTATTTTATTGTATTTGACCAAAATTCTGAAAGAGTGAAAGTACAATATTTTTAAGAAAAATAGAGTATTAATTTAAAATTACATCTGAAATAATGAAAATTAGAATATTTATTTTTGAAAATTAATGCAAAATAAAAAATTTTCCTAAAATTTTTCCCATGACCTGAAACATAATAAATCTTAAATTTCTTTTAAATTTAACAATGTTTGGATCTTAAGACATATTTTAGTTCTTACTATCTTTTGAGTTTATATTAATATGAATAGTATATTTTTTTCAAAGTCATTAATGCTTTATTTTAAAAAGATATGTTTGTTTTAGTAACAACATTCGTGTTCAATGCTAATGAAATAGATTCAATGCTAACGAAAAAGATATCGAATAAACCTCCCGAAATTAACATCAAAATTCTTTCAAACCATTATAGAAGTTTCATCCAAAGTTTCCTAGCTTGAATGAACCAAACTCTTACAAAACGAAAGCATTATATTATCCTTAATTCGACTTTTTTTGCCTTAATTTTATTGTATACTTTCATATTCCTATATTAATTTCAAATTAAGTCTCTGATTAGTTATCAGAGACTTACTTGGGTTAAAATTTACTATTCTAACTTCAAGACAAATTATACCAATCAAACATGTTTTTCAAAGAAATTAATTCCAAAAATTCAAATACGCTATTGTTAATTTTATCGTAAAGTATATAATTTACTTTAGTTAATTACTTAAATTTATTCAGAATTTGACATAGATATACTCAAATTTCTCCCCAAATAGTGCACAGGGCAAATAAATTTAATCCCAGCGTAACGAAATTCTAAGACTCATTTTTAATTATTAATCTTATTTGAAATATATCATATCTGTCCCTATATACTTGATTATTCATTCCAATGCTTCAAACCAAATCTTTCCTCAGACATCAAAAGTCTAAAGCACACGAAGCCATTTCTAGTGCAATGTTTATCGATTAAACTCGTTATTTAACGAAATTTACGCTGTACTTCACCCAAACCACATCAAAAGCGTCGGCCACAAACGCCCGGGGTAGATAAACCGTACTCGCGATCGAACAGTTCCGAGATTCCAACCGACTTCCAGGATCAAAACCCCAATCTTCGAGTAAATTCGGCCGTTCCATGATATCTAGCAAGTGTATTTCATCGTAATCCAGGTCTATTAAACTTTAACCATCCATGATCATTCTGCTTTAAAATGATACTCCCAATGTCGTGAGTGGAGAGGATGACATCAATTTGATGATTCCGACCAGAGATATTGGAATGGCTACTCTTAAATCCGATGCCTCTCGGAGGATCACTGAAGCAAGTCGTCCAAAATTCAGAAATGATTGCTTTGGTGTGAAGCGGTGTAAGTCAACAACCAGATTGCCTCCGGGTAGAGGATTTTGCGTTTCTCATAAATTCCTCATTTAGATACAGGCTTGGATGACCATACGGGAAGCCTTATCTAGTGGAAGAGCTAGTTCGTGTATTTTATGGGAAGCTTTTACTTTGCATTTAAGTCTAGGTGTGTTCCAAGACGTTTGATAAGGGGAGAGCTAAATTCAAAATGTAAGCATCGTTTTCTTTATCTGCGCTTTTAATTTCTCATTTGGGTCAAACAATGTTGCAGAGTTAGATAAAAAGTATAAGGATCGATGTATAAACGACACGTGTTAAAGTAGCGCTTGTTGTACGTAGTTTAATTATACTTTAATGCACGTCTTTTCAACATTTTTTTTAAATGGAAAGATTTTTTTTTTCTTTCAATAAAAAATTACTCAGCGAAACATTGATCCAAAGGTATTTAGCAGTAGAATACAAAAAAACCCCACAATTTAGTAACAGTAGAATTGATAAGACATATATGCAGTTACATAAGGGAGATGCAAATTTGTAAATATGAAATTTATCGTCTTTTCTTTACACAAGAAGATGTATTCAAAATAATGTAATAAAAATAGTGTCCTAAAATAAAAATTGACTGAATTTTTATTTTTCAGCAAAAATAAACAATTGTTTTTATTGTTACGATGTGAATAATAAATATAAATAGAGCATAATAAAAACATTAATTAGGATTTTATTATAAAAAAATAACTTTAAAAAATATTTCAACCAGGGCAAAAGTGTAAATTCAGTGGTTTTTAAATTAAATGAAATCAAATTCAATTTATTACCACAATACTTAAAGAATGTTTCGTATAACACTGAGTTTAAGCAATTAGTGAAATAAGTTATTTGCTAATTTTATAAAATGCCAGAATCTTTTTTTTTTTCTTTATAATATTTTGAATGCTATGTTATTTAAGCTAAATGCATTTATGTTCATCTACAATTTAGAATCTGAAATACAATGTACATTAATTTTGTGTAACTTTTCCTACTAACCTTAATTATTCATGTAAGAATGTATTTTATCATATTATTCAAAAATATATAATAGAATGGATACATCTGATGAACTTTGTAGACTGTATCATAAGCAAATTTTTCTCTTGCAAATGATCTGATATAGAATTTCTTATTCTAATAAACAACGTATCTGACACTAAGTCAAATGGTAGTATGTCATGTAAAAGGAATATTTATCCAGTATAATAATTATTTTTTGCTACTCTTGCCTTCTCAAAGGAATCAAATTGTATCATGATCAAAGGTTATTGGATCAAAGAGCGCCCAATCGTTATCACTACTGTACTTAGATAAAAATAATAAATAAATGACACAAAGGACTAGTATATTATATTACACAGAATAAGGATAACAAAGAAATATGATTTTATGAATAATAATACTTGCTTTAATGATAGTCACATAGCGTATACTTCAATAAAATAGAGGATTTTAATATTATTTGTCTGAAATAGTATGTAAGATAAATTTATGGTGAGTTTTTATAAGACTATTCTAAAATAAGTTTTTAATTATAAAAATCCTATACATAAATAAAATGTTTCTTATGCGAAAAAAAATTAATTTTATTATGACCATTGAGTATCACAAAAATACATTTTTACAGAAAATATCATAGATAAATAAAAAAAATCTTTGTTAAGAAAATTTTCATAAGAACTTGGGAAAAAAATAAAAAGATAGTTTTCAAATAATTTCGAAAACAAATTGATTCAGCGAAATAAAACGATCAGAAGTACAGCAATAAGTGTCAAAATGGGTAAAATAATAAGAACTGCAGTAAAATGGTACTTCCATAATTGACATCGTAAAATTTGGTTAGAAAACATTTTAAATCACCAACTCTTGCAAAGGAAAATTAATTAGTACATAAGGTATCCATAAAATATTTAAGAATATAAAGATTTAGTATTTTCTAAAAAGAACAGAATATCAGTAGTTGCGATTACTAATCAAAATATTTTAACTTCTAAATATTTCTTATGGTATCTCAAAGATCATATTTATTACATTCTCAATTCATATGATTGAAAAGAAAATTATTTAATAACACCTATAGTCTAAGCAAGTCGGTAAATTAAAAATAATTTCCCTTCATTTGTATTTATTCTAAGATTAATACAAATTAATAAAGACACTTAAACTTTTCTTATGTATAAAATACATTCAACAAGATTGAATTCAATATCAAATCTAATTATATTAAATTTATTTTCAATAGTTTTAAAGTAATTTTATATTATGATATCATTACATTTCCATCACCCACAATAAATTAAAAATTAAATGAACAACCAGAATTTTCTGTTTAATATTTTCCTTTCAAAGTACAAAACTGTTTAAATTAAATATAAGAAATTAACTTATCTAATTAATTTATTTTATAATTTATCGAATTTTAAAATAAATTCCTTAAAATTGCAAATTAAATTCATTAAATGAGCCATTTATATGAGTAATACTTTTTCAGTATACATTTCAATAAACATTAAAAAATAATAATTTTAAATACAATATTATATCTTGTATGTATAAATATTGTCAATTTGTATTACATATTCTTTTAATGCTTGATAATCTAAACCAGCATATTACATGTGTGCTGCATATCCCCAAAAGACAGTTATGCCCAGAAAAACAGTTAAAGAAAAAACATGCATTTATGTATGGAAAATATTGAGTAAAGTTTTTAAAAAAATACATTGTAAAGAAGTTGAAAATATAAAAGCATGATAAATTTATCATTTTGGTGTATATTTATAATATTTTTGACTTAGATAATTGAGAATATACAAGCTCTATAAAATTATTAATTTAAAAGTATTTTTATCATATTTTTTATATTCTTTATTTTTAGAATCAGATAAATCAATATTTTCAAACTGTAAATTTTAATTAATTGGAACATTAAAATTACTTTAATAGATTAACACAAAAACTTCCTAGAATCCATTTCACCATATTGGTAAATTTACATTTGAATTGAAAAGTTCAAATAAGCAACCATTTTAACCACTCACGCCACTAGTGTCCACACTTGACCAAATCCAGAAACTAAAACCTCTGTAAATTTCATACATTGAAGTGGTTCTCTGTCGGTCGACGAATCTCTATCTCCAATTGTTCTGCTGGGTCACGTAGCGTTCTCATCATAAGAAATAGCCTCCCGGAAAAAATCATACGAAATCTTTTTCTCTTTGACCCTTTAGTCATGTATCTTTATCGTTGAAATCTTAGAGGTATTGAGATTGGAAGGGAAACAACACTCGTGGGTGCAGTTGCGTGAAAATTCCAGTTCGAAATGTTGGATATGCCGTTATTGCCGCGATTGAGATTTTGGCTTGTTTATTAGTGCTTTGTGTTTGGAGATTTGAGTTGTGATATAGATTCAGATTTTGATTCAAAGAGCAGTTCTTCTTCCGTGGGGTACTTATTGTTTTATATTGACTTTTCGGTGGGAGTATTGAGTTTAGAAAGAACTATGCACGCATCTGTTTCCATAGAAATATTTATCATTCTTTTTTGTTCTGTTTCCATTCTTTAAATTTAAAATGAGATACACTGTCTCCTACTTGAAAATGGCACATAAAGTGGGAATTCAATCTAAATAGACTGCTTATGGAAAGATGTATGCACCTACAAACATAATTTGAAGGTGATTATCGCTTTATATGACATTTTCATACAATTTATATTAATAAAGAATAAGCTTTGTAATAGTAATGTTAACTTTTGATTATTTATGAGTGAAAACTCTAATTTTTTGAATTACATGTTGTATTATTAACATTTAATATTAAATGCTGAAAAATGTAATGTTTTGAATTATATGAAATTTTATTTACTATTTTAATTAAATTACACTACACTTGTTAAACATTTTATTTAAAATAAAAATAGCAACTTTATTTCAAGCATGTAAATTAAAACCAAAATTTTAGTCATGTCTTATAGTTTTTATTTATCATTGTTAACTTTTAGCGTTATTCAATATAACTATCTAAGTGCCTATTTATTAAATCAACGACAACACTTACTGAAGATTGGAGAAGAAACGTGAATCTCATGAAACATAAATGACAATATCTTATTCACAAGATCAATTAAACTGTCTAACATATCATCAGCTTTATATAAGTAAACTCTTTTAATTATCCATTATAATTGTTATATATATTATTATTATTGTTATATTATTGTTACATGGTTATTATTATTATTATTATATATTGTTACATATTATTATTATTATTATTACATACATGTTATTATTAGTTGCTATTACATATTATTATTATTACATACATATTATTGCTGATACATACGCATGCATGCACATGCATGCATGCATATACGTATTGCATGCATATTATTATTACATGTGTATGTATATGATATACATGCTACGTGCATACATACATGTATACATGGTTGCATAAAAAGTATTATTACATATTATTATGTGCATATTATTATTATATATGTAAGGGGATGTATTATTATTATATATACATATATGGCTACAGGTATATATATATATGTATATATATATACTATATACATACATATATATATGGCAGTAGTATATTATTATTGCTATTAGGTTATAATAACGGAGAGAGAGAGAAAGGAGCAATGCGTGCATATAGATAACGGAAATGAAATTCGATGATCTAAAACGACACATACAAAAAAAGAAAACAAAATAAAAACTCAACTCAACAAAAGAAAACATTTATAGAGTTGAAAATAGATTTAATTAAAAATCGAACTAATTTGAAAATTAAACGAATCAATTCGAATTCAACGAAAACAAAATATACACATTATCCAAACCGGGGAATCGAGCTTTCCAGCAATTACCGCAACCGAACCGAAGCGCCACATCAG
>BMAW01097068.1:65079-115966 GCA_019974015.1 Nephila pilipes | reverse complement strand
TCAATTAAAACTATCCAATCGGAAAACTAATTTTTTTACCCCCCCCCCATATATATCCAGATCATCCTAAATCACAAAGTTACATGAAATGTCAATTTAGTATGAAACTCCAAAAAATGAAATATTTTGAAAACCAACGAATTTTCTTGGGCTTATGAAGGATTTAAAAATTAATTTGAAAATATATCTGGAACACTTAAGCCTGAATCAAGTAAAGGAAAGAGAATGTTGTTAAAATTTTACAATGCGAACGCATGTGACGCCTTTTATAGGCCATTTTGACCTAAAATAATATAGTGTTACTTATTTATTTTTGTTGTATCAATATTATCTTTGATTTTTTTAAACTTTGTAAACACAAAATATGATATCTAAAATCTCTGCAAACTGTTTCAGTATTACTCTCTTATCTTGCTACTTTTATTGAAATACATGTTTAAAAAATGATCATGATGTTTATAGTAATATTAAGTATATATCTTATGAAAGAAATCTCACAAAATTGTACAAACTAACTAAGCAACCAACTAAATTTTATCATGCGTCACATCCCTTTTATTTTAGTATAATCTCGTATTTATATATATATATATATACACGAGTTGTGACAATTAAATAACTGGTATAGGTTTAAAAATTGGCTTTATTGAAAACATACACAAATACATTTTAGTCCCCTTCAACATACTCTCCTTCCCTATCAATACATCCCTGCATATCAGTTTTCCACTATTCACATCAGTGCGTCAAGTAATAAGGTGTCACCTTTTTCAGTAAATCTGCCGTTTTTGCCTTCACCTCTTCTACAGACTGAAAATGCGTTCCTTATAATGCAATTTTTAGTTTTGGAAACAGATAAAAGTCGCATGGTGAGATATTTGGTGAGTACGGGGGATGCTCCAGCAGAGTAATGCGTTTGTCTCCCAAGAACCTTTTCACAGAGAGCTCGTTGTCTTGGTGCTTGATTTTTTGGTACCAGTTTTATTCAAACTTTCGTCATATGGGAAAATGCTTGGTCAAAATATTTTTTATTGTCTCTTTGTCCTTGTTACTAATATTTGATATCATCCAAACACTCAAACGTCGGTCTTTATGAACGATTTAATTATTTTTTTAATGTTTTAATCAGTTCTTGATGTCATAGATCGACCAGAACGTTCAGCATCTTCAACGACCTCATGACCTTCTGAAAATTGTTTGTGCCATTCAAAAATTTGAATAAGTGACATGCAATTATCTCCAAATACCTCCTTTAACAATTTAAAACATTCATTTTTTTTTAAACTTATGCGTTGCTGGATTTTTAACTTATCGTAATCGTGACACTTCGACACAACATTTGTTGGAGAAACACAAATATTCTCCGATAAATTTCAAAATGACTCTGCATGTCATAAATGTTTGAATGATTCACTATAATTCTAGTTGAATATCCATATAAATTTATAATATGAATATGAATCAGTTATAATTATGTATGACTGATATTTCACTTAAGGGAAGGCTTATATAATATTAGTGCTATTATTTATAATTTCAAGATTTTGTTTTTATTCTAAGATATATCGTATAAAATTTATAAATGTTAAATCATCTGAGAAATGAATTCATAAAAATAATTTTTACGATTTTTCGCTAGTTATTTTCAATCATAATTTCTTATAAATATGCTATAATTACGTCTGCATCGACCTTTAATTATTTGGCAGTCAGTAATTCTTAGGTACACTTCGCTTCTTTTTATTGAATTTTAGAACTTCTTTCTTTCTTTATTTTTTTTAAAGTTAATTTTCGATAATATAACCCAAAATATTCTAATTCTGAATGATGGTGTTCAGATCTCAAATGGAAATTTTTAAAGATTAACTCACAATTTGTTTGTGGATAGATATATTATAATTTTAAACATTACATGATTGTTATAATCGATTAGGTTTTTATTTACTTCAAACTGACAGAAACACTGGATATATAGAATGAAAAATCATCCATTTCGTACATAAAACTAACTATATATTTTTATTTTTAATAAAAAATAGTCATGTCCATAGTGAATGTCCTGGATAAAAAGTTGGAATATCATACACAACGCCGAATACGTACGCTTGACCTTTAAATATATTCTGTTTACCAAAGCGAATTTTTTGAATTTATTCGAATGCAGCCTTTTTTCTAAACTTTATTTTATAAAAAAAAAAAAATATACAGCAATTTTTCTATTAACTTTCTTTTAAAAAAAGGTTTAAACAAAGAAAATTCTGATATTGACTTTCCGGATGCCATTCCGTGAGAAAGCTTAGCTATACACGAAGGTTTCTTGGAGAAAAGAGATAGTTTTTTTCCCTTTCGTGAAATCTCTCGTGTAGAACATTGATGGAATTGCAGTCCCATGAGAAAAGTAGGACTTTGAAACAAATATTGGATTTTACGAATGTTTCTTACAGGCTGAGAGGCGTGCATACATTCTTTTAGCGCGTTGTTCTTTAGCCGGAAATTTAAGGGGAAAAAAATTAGTTGTATCATGTTTTTATAGGTTTAATTTAACGGTCTGTAGAGTATGGATTACAAAAAAGAAGAGATGCAACAGTATTTGGAGATATAAAATAAAAGCTAGAGGATTTAAGTTATCAGTCAAATAGTATCAGAAAAAAAAACTTAACGTCGAGTTTGCCTAGCAAAAAATGTTGATATAACTGCAGTTTTAAAATGTCGACTTAATGGCCGTTTAAAAAAACAAATATAAGAAATGTTTTTGATCTTTCCTATTAATCATCCAAATAATTACTTTCAATTCTCAAGATGTTTATAAAGTTAACATTCGTTTGATTAATGTTAGACGTTTTATCTTCAGTTATAAAAAAAATATGAGGTTTTTTCAACGTTTAACGCCTCAAAATATAAATAGTTAAAGATTGTAATTTAATCAAAAATTCGTTGGTATGCTAATCTTGAATACATGCTTCTAATACATATCTTATTTATCATACACAACTTATACTAATTATGCACTGTATCAATATTTATGAATGGTTTAAAGAAATAATTCATGGTGTACAGTATAAGCTATCTCTTACCATAAAAGTACATGAAAGTTGTGACCAATATTACTTTTTATTAGCTTGCATATACGTAACTTATAACATTTATATTTATATCATTAATTAATAAAAAAAAAATTAATTAATAAAAAATATCATTAATTAATAAAAAATATCATTAATTAATAAAAAAATATCATTAATTAATAAAAAAATAAATTAATTAATAAAAATATCATTAATTAATAAAAAAATAATAATTACTTTCAAATGTAGTTAGTATTCAAAAGAATCAAGAAACAATTCACTTTAGAATACTTCAAGAACCCCATCATACAACAACAATTTTTTTTTATCGTTCCTTTTAAAAACGACATATAATAATTATTTATCTATCCAATAAATGTAAATTATTTCTTCAAAAAATAATTTTTTTTATTAAAGTTAAAAGTTTTAATTGAACTATTTCGACGTATTATGTTTAAGGTACAAATACTTAAAATTTTTTTTACCATAATTCAGTGTATATTGATAATTTTTTGATAATTTCTATTGATTTTACGTACAATTTCACACCGATCTATTTAAAACTTAATCTGTAACATCATATACTACTATAATGCATATCTGTAAAAAAAAAATTTCAATATTTTTTTTTCTATTTACATATTTGTATCCACCTTGTATTCAAGGGCGCCATCTAGTGGAGTGGCGAGATCTGGGGAGCTGGAATTCCCGATATTCAATGTGGAGGAGCTAATAAGTAAACATGGTTATTCCTCCCCGAGAAGAATGTCTATCCAAATTGTTGTGTTTATTCTTATATGTTTTCCCAGAATTGTTCGTCCTTAAATTTATTGTGTCTTTAAGTGTAATGTCTAAATAAGCGTCTTTAATCTAGGAGGATATTCTCGTTATTTGGATAATTGTCACCTATCGAATCTCTGTTACCCTCCAAGAGGATGAGCATAAGTAATAGATACATCTGCTTACTCATTTTTTTTTCGCTTCTTTCCTTTACATGTAGATGGCGCTACCAGGCTACTTCTAACTTCCGCTTTTTTCAGCTGGCAGTATGACTTTGTCAGATTGATTAAGTGATGTTTGAAAGATGTAATCTGAAAGATACGCCGGCGCACATCTTCGTATGTAGTGAATTATATATATATATATATATATATATATATATATATATAATTGGTATGTTGTAATCAGTATTAACGCGTTTGAAATAATGAACATCATATTTGTACAAATGTACTATAAAATGATATTTATATCTGTGAGATGTGAGATATGTGTGCTTATTTATATAACAAGTGAATTCCATGTTAAGCTATGAAATCTTAATGATTTTTTGCCTTCAGAAGTTAAAATGGCAAATAAGAGTTACGACTCAAGCAATCAAAAGGATTTGGATGAAATCATGATATTTTACTTGGTGATGACTGCTCCAGCAAAACTGACACTGTTGACGAAACAGATACTGACACTTATGATAATGGGTCTGTGAGAAGTGAAGACTCTAAACCAGAGCAGAGTGATGTTGATTCTCATGATGACACAAATGATAATGTTGAATATTTCGTTTATGAGGAACGAAAGTAAAAGGGAAATTAGACTCTTCTTAGGAATGGAGAAAAGTGCTTTTGACTCAAAAAAAAAAAAAAAAAAAGAAAACTTGGGAAACAAAACGTTTTAATTCATCTCCTTGCTATAAAGAGCGCCACAAAATACTGTGAAAAAGTTTTTGATTGTTGGAATTTCTCAACTGATGACTCCATATTAATTAATGTTGTAGCCCTTACAAATGAGTATATTACAACAGTCCAAAACAAGTATCGTTGTGGAAGAGATTCCCTATTCCTCAATGTTATCGACATCAAGACATTCTTTGACTTTCTAAATTTAGCTTTTGTATACCGAGCTATTTGTCTAAGCTAAAAAGAGCTATGGGAAACTCAGGGAAATTGAACTGAAAAATTCCGGCTTGTAATGGGCTTAAAAAGATTTATGATTTGACAGTAATTGTTTGTGAGTGGAGAGGGAGAAAATGGACAAATTAGCAACAGTTAGAGAAGTCTTTGATAAAATTGTCGAAAATTCCAAAAAATCCTGTTCCTTGAGGGAGAATTGCAGCATTGATGAAATTTTAATAGGCTTTCGAGGTAAATGCCCTTTCCGCCAATATGAACCATCCAAACTTAATAAATATGGTATTAAGATTTTTTTCCCTTTAACTGATGCCTGGATGTTGTGGTATTACAGCATGGAAATTTATCCAGAATGTCAATTAGATGGTCCTTACGAATAAAGTAATAAGCCAGAAGATGCCGTTAAAAGATTGATATCGCCAGTTAAAGGCAGCGGACGAAATATAATTTTGAATAATGGGCTTACCAGCTGTGAATTGCTGACTGATTTACAGTAGGATTGATTGTCTTTTGTTTTGACAATTAGAAAAAATAAAGCATCTGTTCTTGCAGAGTTTAAAACAACTCAATATCGTGAAGAATCATAGAGTTTGTTTGAATTTCGTCGAGAAGGAACACTTGTGAGCTACGTTCCTAAAGAAGGGAAAAAACCTAATTGTAGTATCAAGCATTCGCTTTGATAAAATAATTACTGAACAAACGGGTGATAAACAAAAGTCAAATATAATTACCTCTTATAACAAAACAAAAGACAGTGCTGATGCAGCGTATAAAATGTGCGAAGTATACATTGTATCTTGTAATACTCAACGTTGGCCAATGACTGTATTTTTTGCTATCTTGTATGTCGCTGGTATAAATGTTCAAATAGCTTTCATGAGTTAGGGCATTCCATTAAAAGTAGACGAGATTTCCTCCTTCATTTATCCAATGCTTTGACATATGAGCATATTAAAAATCGATCAGAATCAAGATATAGTTTTCCGCAATCCATTCAAGAAAGAATAAAAAGTGTTCTGACAGCCAAGAAAAGGGATCACAGGACGACGGAGAACAAGAAAAGAATTCAGAAGTGAAACTAGAAAAAGATGTGTCACATGTGCAGTAGATAAACGTAACAGATTGTCTAAGTACAATTGCATAAACTGTCAAAACTATTAGTGCTTGCTACACGCTTCATTTATCTGTTCATCAGACAGTAAAATCTTTAGACAACAAAGCTAATAGAATATTATTTTATTATTATTATACATGTCTATTATATTATCTATGCCACACATATTTTTATGATTATATATACGAAACGTAATTCAATTCATTAATTTATGCAATTTTGATGCACATTATTAATTCTCTATACTTTAATTTCAGTTATATCCTGATTTGAAAATTACAAGGAACAAAGCTGGAAATTAGGATTTACTGAAGTTTTAGTTTTTTTTTAAAATTAATTCATAATTGTAAAATAGGAAATTTTGTTTTAAACATATTGTGCATTTTACGTTAATGTTTTATTGTAATAAATACTTTAATAGGTAAAATGTTGTTGCAATCTATGTAACATGACATGTATCTATGAAATACAGCGCACCCAACTACGTTATTTTTTAGACATGCCGTCTTAAAGGTTAACTTTTTTCTAGAACCCAACATGGCACCCATGGTTATACGATAAAGTAGAAAATAAAGTTTTCTTCAAAAATATAACGTGATTTAAAGAACAGAGAGCATTTATTTATAGAATTGTACACAGATTTGAGTGTCTATTTTATTTTTACGCAAAAAATGAAATTTGTGTTTCTTTACTTAGATTGTTCCAATTAAAATACATATTTTTTGGAAACTTCAAAATTATATCAACAGAACAAAATAGTGATGTTTCACCTCCACTTTTCAGGTAAAATGTACAATGCTAGAAAATTCAAAATAACAGTTCAAAAAATGTTTCTATCACTTTTGTGGTGAGTAACAGAACAGTAACAGTTACTGATAATTTATATATATATATATATATATATATATATATATATATAAATTATCAGTGAACTATAATCTTCCATTAGAAGCTTTCAAACAATTAAACAGTTTAAAGATTGTACTAAGTCTGATATTAAAAAACTTGTTTTTAAGAAAGTAAATATAAATAATAATGAGAGGATATTTATTTTCGAATGATTTAAATAAAGCTATTATTAATTTACAAGATTGATTTATTATTACTTATGTAGAGAAAGTACCTAAACATTTTGCTATTTTTCCAAGAAATGCTAGAATAGTTTAAGCAATAAACATCTTGAGAATAATAATTCAATTTGAGTAGTGAGCAATAGTCAGAGAGAAATTTCAAATAATTAAAGCATTATATTAGAAAATTGTTGTCAGTATGAATAATGTTAAATATTTTTAAAAATATTTTCTGACTCAAAAATTTCATAAAAATCTTAAGAAATTTAGAACTGTAATTAATGGTTCGAAAACTTATTTTACTCCTTCTGGTAAAAAAAATTACAAAAATTATGTAAAAAAGTTATATATAAGTTGGAGAGAAATGTTTTTTTTTTGTTTTGGAAATAGTGCTAGTGTAGTCAAATATAATGATAAACATCTTTATGCTTCTTATAGTTATTATTTATAAGATCTCTTTAATTATACCGACACACGGTAATTTATAAAATTTCTAAAAGAAAATTTTCTAATAATTTTATTGCATTTGAAAAATATATTACATGTTATTTTAGTCTTAAAAGATATTTATATGTCTTTTAACCATAAAGTATACCCCAAGGCAGGCCTGGAAATAATTGCTTAGCCATTAATTTTTTACATTTTTATGAAGATAATTTCTTAAAATTATAATAGTTTTGAGATGTGATGATGTTACTTTTTTTCAAATTTATATTACAAAAAAGACGTTAAAAACTCTTTTCTTTTTATCCATGGCAGCTCTAGCTTAGTGGTCATGGTTTCGGACTCGTGGCCGGCGGTTTTCGTCGAGTCGCTGGTTCGAGTCTTGGTCACTTAAGACCCGACGTGTAGCCGGGGCTGATACACGTTAAATCTGTAGGGGATTAATGTCTTCCGTAGGCATGTTGTGGAAATAGGAGAGGGGAATGCTAGCTCAGATGTCGTCCTCATCACTTGACCGAGGCTCAAAATAAGAGGTCCGTCACTAATAGCCCTAGTGTTACTTTTAGTCTGACGTTAATAAAATCAAACCATCTTTTTATCCATAGAGTTTAAATTTAATGAAAACTAATCTTAAAATAAAGTAAGTGAATATTTAGACATTTTTAAAAAGAAAATTGAATCTAAATATTATGTATAAGTGATAAATGTGATAACATCCAAAAAGTTTCCTTAAGATATCCTTATGAGAGAATTCATTAAGTCTGAATATCTAAGAATTATAAATCATAATCATATTTTACATAATTTTAGACGTGACTAAAGTATAAGATATATACATGAACATGGATAAATTAAAAAAAAATTGTCCGCAAATGAATTTTTCTTGGAAACGCATTTCGAGCAATTTAAAACATAATAGTTATAAATTGTATTTTTCATTTTTTAAAATAAAATGTATGTGTGTGATTTCTTTTTTAAATTTTGCATTACATTTTCATTAAAAAGTTTTTTACACGTTTTCGTGCATTAGTATTATTTTTTATAGAACACATTACGCTACATTTCCGGTTTAAACGTAGTTTCATAAAAGTGGGAAATTCGTATGAAAGTTTTTGGTATGCATGGTGATTCGTAAAAATTTTTGTAATATATTTTAAATCTGGTTGATTTATTGTTTAAATTATTACTTTTTTCTATTTTCAAAAGGTATAGATTGAGTATGTCTTCCTCTCCATGTATACTTCACTTTATTTCTTCTTTTGCATCATTATTTTCATTTTGATTTTGTTAATTTATTGAATTTCCATTTTGGTTTGTAACATTTTTTTGTTGGGATTCTTTGCTACCATTAAAGTGTTTATTAACGTTGATATCTATCAAAAGCCAGATTCAGAAATTAAAAATGTTATATTTCATTTCTTTCTTAGTTTATCTTTTCTTTATTCCCTTTGTATTTTATGCTTTAGTTTGCACTTGTTCATGAATTAAACGTATACTTTTCCTATTATTTTTAGGTCTAGTATTTTTTTCAGGTATAATGATCTCTTTCTTAAATGTTTTATGGTATAAATCCTTATTTTCCTTTTCTAATTAATTAATTAATTTCTAATTAATTATGTAATTAATTTATTATGTTTTATAATTATTATTCTATGTATTATTCTATGCAAAAGGTAATTTACTTATTTATTTTATTTATACATTTTCTTTAGTCGAAAATAAGAATAATAATCGTATCTTTAAAATTCGTAACTTTTAAAATTATCTTCTGTTTTAATATTTGCTTCGATACTAACTTTAGTTAATTATTTTTTTTATTTCTTTATATTACTGAACTAGTACATCCATTGTGTGTGTAAACTGATCAAATGTGTTATAAGCATACACAAAAAGATTTATTCAAATCACGGGTCTTTATAAAGAGATTGATTTAACAAGGTCCTCTACTTCTAATACTAATGATACAGCACTTCACTTTTAAACAATAAGCATTTAAAAATAAATAATATGTATATTGATTACAGTAAGCAATCAGTATCATAACTATACCCTGTAATGAGTAAATAGTATTTAGCTGCTATTTTTACTAAATATCACCACCACTTTTTTTACAAATGAATTATGGTATTTTCGTAATATATCACTATAAGAAACATATTTTAGTTGTTAAAATATTGAATTAAACAAAAAGTATGAGAAACTGCATGAAACAAAATGTTTCTGATACATAGTTTTTAATGTAAACATTAACTTATTTATCACTTTCTAAATATTCTTTTATTAATTAAATGAGACTAATAGGCTAGTTGTAGCATGTTTACATAAGTAACAACATATTATTCAATTCCAACCAAAAATGGATAATTATAAAGCTACTGCTCATAAAGATTATCGGGACATATTCTTTACAGGACATTTTGAAGAAGTTTATAAAATGATGTCACTTTCTCATCTGATTGTAAACTGATTCTACAAGCTGATTATTCTGTTTCCCTAACAGCTTGTCATATTTGCTAATAAATTCATCTAGTTAATTAAAATATTATACCTCGTATTTTATAGACAGACAATATATTAAATGATTCTGCTTTACCTGGTCTTTATAATTCTATTACATGTTTTTCAGAGTTCTGAAAAGAAGTAACAATAACACTTTTTAAATATATTCTGAGCACATATTCCTAACATATTTATATAATTATACTAATCAATGAATTTGCTCAAAATTTTGCTTTACATTAATTTTACTTTAAATTAACGTTAATTCAATCATATTAGGCAACTTATAGTCCATTAACGAAAGCATTTGAAAACAAACGAGTTTCATGAAAGCTCTAAACAATGTGAATGTAACAGTAGTTACATTTCCAAAAACCTTTTCTAAGTAGCAAACTAACTAGTTTAAAATGTCTATATCTACAAATAGATGTTTCTTCAGTGTAATTCTCCCTAGGGGATGAAGATATTTGACAAAAGAAATTTAACATGTTGATAGTTTCTGACAAACACTCTCTCGTTACTCTCAGCATCTAAACCCCATGAGTTTCCATTGCTTTCTACTAAACTGAATTAAGTTAAAAGACTTTTCTATGAAACGCTTTTTAGGAATTTTATAAATATTGTTGGCAGTAACTTAAACATTGAATAAAGTTACAAAACAAACTGTTTCTTTCAAACTGCTTTGATTTTTTGATTCTTACAATAATACAAACATGAGACAACTTCTTACGAGTAAATAATATATTAAAAAAGAAATTAATAAATTTACCTCATGTTTTGTATACTATAATCTGTTTTCAAAATTGTCAAATTAAAATTGCGAAAATATATATTAAATAAATGGCGGCGATTAAAAACGATAGAATCTCAGATTAGGAATTTAGTTTTATAAATATTTAAAAATATAGTGAAATGGTACTAGCTACATTTATTCTAAATAAAGCAAAACTTTTAAATACTGCAGAGAGCTTTCGTAACATTCAAAATTCTTTATTAATAAATACGCCAAGTCATTTTCGTAATTCAAGTTATTTATATCTTCAACAAAAAGCATATTTTATGCTTTAATGATTCTCATTCCTAAAAATCCAATACTTTAATATCCAATACATTATCTCTTCATAAATCTCATCACCAAATACTTTTTCACAAATTGCTACACTTATCTTTTGAATTCATTTTCCATACATATTTAACTTAACAATAGTAGTTTGACAAATCGAAATCAACGATAAAATACGATTTTCTCCCTCGTCCCTCAACGCATATTTCTAAAGGTTTTTGATATCGTTTATCGTCAACTATCAGTTTTAAACTGCAACGCCAGTTCGACGTTCTTTCTAATAATAATGGCACTTATGGGACCACTCCGTTACTCTCGAACCCTCGTTATCTTGCGTTTTCCAGGAACTCTGCAGACGTTGACATTGAAAAGACATTTTACAAATGAAAACCAAAGGTTTTTCATTTCATCTTTATATTTTTTCCCCTTTCTTAACCTATTATTATTTTTTCTCCTCGTCATCTTCTTTTAAGAAGTATAACTTTTTTGAAATATTATCAGTTTCTTAATTCGACCAAAAGGAATAATATCTTGGAACGAGACTAGTAATTACCAGGACATTTGCTTTTGAGTTATCGGTCTCTTATGAAATCTGGTGGTGCACTTTTGGTAATCTAAGAGGCAAAATTTTCTTCTGGCAATTAACTTAGGGTTTGTGTAATAAATTTTACCTAATAGAATGATTTTTTCTATGTAGCTCTTGTTTTAGATTTTAATGGTTAATATATAGCTAAAAAAAGTGATTTAGGGGGAATTACAGACAACACAATTTACTTTTTCAATTTAGTTTTCCTAAAGCAAATATTTGTGCATTACTTTAAGACATTCAATCGTTGGAAATTGTTTTAAATGAAATAAGTATATATTTGAGCATTAGATAAAATACATAGTCTTGATGTAAGAAGTGTATTAAACTATGTTCCAGAATAACAAATAACGACATTACATATGAATCATATTATACATTGAAAAAAATATTTTCTTAAATAACTTTACCTAAGCTTCATATTGTGATTTTATGTAATTGAATGGAATATCTGTAACGATTTTACATTATTAGGTCTTCAATACTGAAAACTAAGCTTACTATTTCATCAAAAATCAGTGAAATAAAATTCATTAGAATGTAAACTATTAGGCGACACTAGAATTCAATTTTAGAGTAGTTATTAAGATTAATTCAGCGATGCTATTTTTATGAAGAGATATTTGGGAATTTAAATTGAATAGTTAATTAATATTGTTTTCTTTCACAAAAAGTGACTAAATGTTTCTAAGTAGATTAAGGTATTTAATTTTTTATAGTAGCGTAGTTAAATTTACTAGAAGTAATATGCTTTTGAACTAAGAAATAGAAAAATCTTTAAGCATTCTATTTTACATAGCTCTAGATATTTTGATCCAATACCAATCAATCGTTCGAAATTCTTGAAACGCGTTATAGTCACTAAATATTAAGAAACATATTCCAAGAGAAAAAATCAATATACTCGCTCAATCAGTGTTGAAAAGAACTTGAATTTAAGGTTTAAAATCGACATATTGAATATTCACGATAGACAATTATCATCTATATTATTTAAATAAGTAATTAATAAGATAAGCTCAAAAATTATTAAACTAATGCGTCATTCTAACTATAGCTGATTGTGGGTTGTATTCTTAATTTTCTAATTAAAGTTTCACTTTCCTATCTAGAATTTACACTCGAAAAAAAAACTAAGACTTTTGATCTTTATAGGCATGATGAGAATATTGATTTTACAAAACATTTGAAGCATTGAGCAGTCAAACAATAATTTCATCCAAGAAATTAATATTTAAATTCAAGGATTAAAAATAGTATATCATTTTACATGATTTTACAGATCTGAATACTTTTTTATTTTGACCATTTTGATTAAAAATAATAATAATTATTATTTTTTTCATTTTTTTTTCCACATTTGTAATACAAAACTTATCTGACTATCCTGAGTAATTACATATTATTTTAGCACTTAATTTTTTTACAATTAAATTTTGCATTTTTTATATGGAAGAGATTTTGTTTTCTGATGGAAACAATTTCGATATAGCTATTTATAATGAATAATAAATTACTAATTATTACATAAGTTTTTATTTTATAGTCTGGGAATTTAAAATAATCTCTCTGTATTTTTTTAATTGGTATGTAATACGTCCTTGACTTGAATACATAATTTTTATTCGCAAGGCTGTGATTTCTGCAAATCTGGAAAAAAAATGCATGTGAAAGAATCATGGTTCTATTATACAGACTATAAACCCATTCGTTACAGCTGTCGTTAACTCCCTTCTTTTCTCTCACCAACATTTCAGCCTTTGTTAAAATCAATCAGATGAATTTATTTTTGGATGAACACACTCTCTCATGTAAAAATAGATCATTAATATTTAACTGTATTTCTCTTAGAAAAGAATTATTCCTTTTATACTCTCAATGTTTCATCGCTAAATATTTCTAAATTACTGTCTAAAATAAACTACTAATCATAGAAAACAAAAATAGAAATGAAGGTTATATTCTTTCTTTGAATCTGTTGCTCAATGAATATAACCCAATAAATTAATTATATATATTTTTTATTTTCATTTTATGTTTCATTTACGTTAGTATTGGCTCCAAATATATCTTTTTTTTTTTTATAAATATTTCTTTTTTTTATCACATGTATAACAAATTTGTCTGACTCACCATCATGTTTTTTATTATTATTTGTTTTCAACATTAAAATTCAGATTTTTGAGTGCAAATAAATTCAGAGAAGCTTTAAGAAACGCAACGTGCCTTTTTCATCATCATATGCTAGTATCTGATAAGTAATTGTTTCTCAAATTTTTTCTCATTCATTAAAACATCTATTTAAAAATTGAGATCGAATGTAGAATATTGATTTCGTAGTTTCTTTCTCATTACCAATAAATCAAAAACAAAAAAGTTTCATGATTTTATAATATAAAAACTTAAGATATTCTATTGGAAAAGTAAATGTTATGATAAACCATATCAACAAAATGTTAGATTATATCCTTGTTTGTTCCAAAACATAGCTTTCTCAGATACCATTATTTATTATAAATGGAATAAAAACACCTTAATTTTAATAAAATGTGAGGCCAATTTTCAGGTGAATCTGTAATCCCAAATTGTTAAAATATAAAAAGTTTTAAAAATTTTTTAAACAACATTTTATGTTCTGCTTTTTTCACTTTTACTTGGCAAAATGATTTTTTTCGACAAATAACATTTTTGAGGATTAGAAAAATTAAATCTTTTTAAACCTTAGGTATGCCTTATAATCAAAAAGAAAAATTATAATATATTATTTAATTTATTGTTCTATTATTTTTACCTATAATTATACAAATGATTATTAATTCTTGTATTATATATTTAGTATTTGTGATAATTTTCCTGCTGAAATGCATGTAAGAATTTATGGAAAATGAAAAAAGAGTATTTTCAATTAAATATTTACCAACCATTTGAAAGTAAATTGCAATTAAATATGTAATAATCAGAACTAAATTAATAGAGTAATAGTTAGATAGAATACTATTTTCATATTAATATTATTTTGTTGATTATTATCTATTTCATCTACTTTGTTTTATTTTTAAAAATATTTAAATGTAAAAAATCATCAGTTTCATCCGATAATATACTTTCTATGTATGCATTTTTAATGTCTTGAGATGCTTATGCTGGCTATTTTAGTTACATTTTAGATTCTATTTTTCCTGAGAAAGGAGATGAGGCTAATACACTTGACGTCTAAAAGAAAAAAAAATTTCTTTTTTTCCCTCGGTAAATTTTTTTTCCGTGATCGCATAGATTTATAAAAAAAATGCTTAATGTTTCATTTGAATATATTTCAATTCAAATAATTTTCCTTTTTAATATCGTTATGCAAAGATGAATTTCCATATATCTTAGTTACTCTAATTGTAAATGACATAAATATATAAATATCTTATAGCTGATTATGAAATTAATTGTATTAAGCGAATCTTAAGGGTTTTTTTGCATATAATTCATAACATTCAAAGTTTATTCAGCGTTTATAAATTATGTTAATTATCTTTTTAATTAAACCTTAACAAGTATTTTTTTTTTGTTCAATGACATTTATTAATTCAAAGGAAAAAAGGTTTTGAAACTTAAATCATTTCAAATTTATGAACTCTATTTGAATTTCAAGGAGCACAAAATATTATTCTCTCTACGAAATTCGTACATAATTTTAGACAGGGAATTTTTTTTAACTATGATCATTTTTTTAAGTTTATGAATTATTATTCTTTCTTTATTTATTTTAGTAGTATTTAAAATTTACTGCTGAAATAAAAATCGATAATTTTCCATCTATTGGCAATCCTTAAAGACCACTGCAAAAATAGAAAGAGAAAAGACTTGACAATTAACGAAATATGCTGATTTGAATGAGAATTTAGTTTTGTTACTTTCTTTCTGATGTTTTTTTTTCTTCTAATTCATCAATAAATTATTTCCATTAAACCAAACTTAAAAGAAACTTAGAAACAGAAACAGTTCCAAATAAACTGTTTCTACAATAGGTTCTCCATCAAACAGTGCTTAGTAGAACAAAGGCAAAAAAGAAAGAAATCAACACACCAACGAGCCCAAAGATTACATTCTCAATGGAAGTAAAGTTCAGAGCTCCGAAAGTCATTGGATTTACAATTGACATGCATATGGTTGGATGTTTTCTCTATGCAAATGATATAGAACGTAAAAAAAAACTTGAATGAAACGTTGAAAATTTCCATATCTTGCATGTCCTGGAGAAAGTAGTATTCTTATCTGAAAAATAAGGAAGTAGGAGAATAAAATAAAGGTACCTACTATTCAAATTGGTTTTGTGTTCGGTTTGGCTACTGCTAGATATACATACATTCACCTTTATTTGAAAGCTATGTCTATGCAAAACAGATTCTGTCGGGTGAATTTCTTTCCACGATAAATTTAAGCGAATGGCTGTATTTTCTTGTTTCTTGTATATCACTTAAAATGATAGAGAAGGGAAGAAGCATGTTTCACTTTCTTTCTCCCTGCATAGTTTTCGGCTTCGGTTAACCCGCAGAATGATGTTTTAGCTTTCTAACTGAAATGAGTGCTCATAGCATATTTCTGTTTTTATCCTCTTTTAAACAGAACGAAATGTTCGTACTTTTTCCAAGTTATCTACTGTGGATTCTTGTTGAGTGAAATATTTGTGATAGTTACCATATGAGGCTATTGTGTATTAACTATTTTTATTTGTGGAACTTCAATGACCTTAAACATGTGGTTTCTTCAAAATATATTGGGAAAGCTCAGAGGAATTGTCACACAATTTTATTTGAAAAAAGAATGCTGAAAAGAATTGCATGGTGCATTATTTTGTATCATTATGGATCATCTTTTTAAGAAATAAAGTTATATATCGTAGAAAAATTAAATATTAAACGATATTGTTAAGAATAAGCTACGGAAGAATTTAAGAAAAATAGGAATTCAGCTTTGTAATTGAATTCGTTAAGAAACAATATAACAAACTATAGGAGGAAACTATTTTTAAACAGCTAAAAATTATAACTATAAATTTCTTATTTCACTTTAGTTATAATATTCAATTTTAGAGCACTTTTGATAAGATAGTAGAATATATGGAAAAAAATCATCCATAATTATATCTAAAACTATTAGTTTAGAGTAGTTTGTGTTTCTACTAAAATCGGAAATTTGTTCCAAGTGCTTACTTAAATTCAATAAAGTAAATGTTTTAAAATAGCATATTAGAGAGACACTATTCAGTTAGAAGCATTAGACTATTCTCGAATCCTCTCTCCACTAAATTCAGGATATACTTTCTGATTTTATATTTAAGTTTCCAACTCCTCTTCCAAGCAAGTAAAACGTGATTAAGCAAAATTATAAATAAGAATTTCAGTTAAGGCATTTAAGGGTACCTGGACATTAGCTGGAATAGTGGGTGTTTTCAAGGAAAGTTTGCAGTATTATCTATAAAAAAGTAGGTTCATTATATTTTGTGCATTATTTTATGTATGATGAGTAAAATATTTTGTATATTTATGGAATATTACTTTTAAAAATGGTACCTGAAAGCAAATATATCGGAAAAACCAAATCTATATTCAACTCAAAAGGAAAAAAAAAGCTTTTTGACCAAACAGATTCTTTTATAGTTCAATAAAATGATTAAAATATCATTATTAAGCGCACAAAATTCCAAAGCTGAATAAATAATTTTTAAAACATAAATGTCTTAAAAAGAATGATTCTTAAATTCGACTTTTTAATTTCCCCCTGATGTCCTAGTATCCTTAAAGAAATATTTTTAAATTCGACAGAGAAATGAGAATAGAATTAGAAATGATTTTATAATGATCCGCTAGTGAAGTTGGAAGACAGTTTAGTTGTGAAAGTGGTAGTCTGTAGTTGGCGTAAGAGTGTGTTCTTATATAATGGAACGAAGATTAAGTTGAGTAATGGTAGAGTTTATGGAAAAAAAGCCAAATATAGCTATGCTGCTCCAAACAAGATGTAACTTTGATATAGACATTTTTTTAAAAAAAAAACGGGTTTGGGGGGTATATATTTGGTTGATAAGAAGAAGGGTCGAGAATAGAGATGAAAAGCTAGGGTATACGGGGGTGCGTGATGTGTATTTACCATAAACAGTAAATCCCTTAAGAATGAAAAAAAATCATTAAGTAAATCGAGGTCATCATTCCCTTACCTACTTAAAAAAAAAGAAAAGTCCCTGAGGGCCGGAGATCAAGAATTATCCAGATTAACTTCCAAATAGACTGGAGTTGAGAGACCAACTCGTATTAACAACAGTTATAATTTAACTTTCTAGAACCCGACGAATGGGTAGGCCATAAATTTGGTAATCATTCTAAGTTAGATTGCAGGTGCGTTGAAAGTTAGTACTCAAAGGGAGAGCATTGACATAACTGAAACAATTTGAGTAAATTAAAAATTATAATCTTTTATTACCTCTTCCTTTGACCCTGATTAATTGTGTAAATAGATTTTAAATTGGTGACTAGGTTACTAGTTAACGATTACCTCTGAAGCAAATAAAATTGGGGCGTTATAATTTTATATTAAAAAAATTACCTGTAAATAAATCATTTCAATTTTAATGCATTATATCAACGATTCAATTTCATTAGTTTGAAATATAATAGGCAATGTGACATCCAAATCACATTTCATTTATACTTTTATTAGAAAGGGTAGTTGATACACACTTCATACGCTTCACCATTTAGAATAATACGTGGCCTAGTAGCCCTGGTCGACAGTTCACGACTGATGTTTTTTCTATGAAATTATAAATCCTGATGTCATTACAGATCGATAGTATACAGGGACTGAGACGCATTCAATTTGTTGGGGCTCAAAGACCTCATGCTGACAAAATTCCTAAGTTTTGATAGTGGGTAACCAGTTCAGCTGCCGTTCTGGTCACTCGACTATGACTCAAAATTACGAGGACTGTTACCAATATTACTCGTGTTGGATATAATTTCGATGTTAATAAATATTAAACAATCAACATTTTGAAATATTTCCGGAGTTTTTGCTGGATATGATATTCCTTATCTCAACTTTTTTTAGCAAATCATCAACGCAGAATTAAAATTTTCATTGATGGGTGAGTATCATTGTCCATAAATAAATTCCGATCCATGTTTACCTCTAAAAGGTTTTCCACGAGGTTCTAA
Organism: Nephila pilipes; assembly: GCA_019974015.1. Taxonomy (NCBI): domain Eukaryota; kingdom Metazoa; phylum Arthropoda; class Arachnida; order Araneae; family Nephilidae; genus Nephila; species Nephila pilipes. The sequence continues at coordinate 97,019 of BMAW01097068.1, read as the reverse complement.
GACCTCATCCCGATACCCCTGGCCGGTCATAGAACCTGTGTTGAAAGATGTAGGGGCATATGTCCATCGATCATTATTCCTCACCAAACCATTTAAAATGCTTCTATGTGACTTCCTGCTTCTATGAGGCCGAAAATTTGCTACTCCACAGAATTTTCTAAATGATACTTCGTTATAAAAAAAAGCCATTTTGAATCATTATACACTGAAATAAGCTACTGTATTATAGAGCACGGTGTTATTAATTTCCACCAAGCTCTTGATTCTGCTTCTTGATGCTTTGAATGAATGCTAACGCTTCTTTAGGGAAAAATATACTGTAAATTTGTAATTAAGATTTTTTTAATTGTTACATAATAATAGTTAACTTAAGTTTGTCGAAAAGTATAACTAAGATTTTGTTAAGTTAAATAGTTAATTCGTATTTATAGAAAATTGTGTAGTTATTTTACATAGTTAAGATTTGTAAATGCCTTATTAAATAATGGTATAGAAACGTAATCAACTTTTTAATTTCTTTCCTTCAATTACGTTTTCCTATTCTCCTATGCATTTAAATTATTTTCATCTACAAAGTATACTATATAATTAGAAATTCTAAACTGTACATTTTCTAAACGGTAACCCTATTCCAGGTACATTTCTATAATTTTCTAATACTTATTCAAAAATTATGTTTCATTTTGAAAGAAAAAAAACCTTTAAAAAAAATAATAAATTTTTATTCGTATAAAATCAATATCATTTCTCTTTTGTAAGTATATGAATAAATATACGAATGTATGAATCTTTTCTTCTCACCATTGCTTTAATAATAATTTTAAGATATTAATTATTAAAACATGAGTAAAATCTTCAAAAATGGCAAAATTTAAATATTTTCTCAGCTAGCTCTGGAAAAAAAAATCATTACGTTAAATGTTGTTTACATTTGTCTCTTTTTGGAAGAACTATCAGATTCTCTAACAAACATTCGAATTCACTATTTAAAAAAAAATCTTTCAAATTCTGATCAAAGAGTTTTGTAGGTTTGAAATAAAGTAATGTCGCAAGAGCACTAAATGTAAAAGGATTCCCGTGTAATCACGAGCTCTCTATTCCATTTTATTCCTTCACATTTTAAATTCTCTTCTTCTTCAAAGATTAAAGAGAAAAAAAAGGAAGAAGAGAGAGGGAGAGAGAGAGAATCCGTTAGAGAAGATTAACAAAAGAAAATAAAAGGTTTCATTTTAAAAGCTTGGAAAAATATTATCGCTTCTAATTCCTTGGAATAACTAATTATCTGCCTTTCCTCTTTTCGGGAAAAATATTATTCCCAATGCCGACGGCAGTTTTATCTGCTTTTCAAACCGATATCCATTCAGCTGTAAAACTTTAATTATAAAGAGTCGTTTTTGACAGAAGATTCAAACGACCGCTCAGTGCAGCCAAACTTAATTATAAGATCCAGTATTTGCCTCGAGGTACCTGTAATTGTATTCTGAAGATATTAAACGAAGTGTACCCAGACTTGAATACATCCGTTTCAAAAATGATTTTGTTTTGAGAATTATTACATTGCAACGATCTTCGTGAATGGGTATAGTTATACTGAAACTTGAAGCTCTAAATACAATTCTAGATATTTGGATTTCTCTGATTAGCATTTAATTGAAAAATATTTTCCTGCTAAAACTGAATTTCGCACAATATCATTTGTTTGAGAGATGATATTATACAGCTTCTACAAAGAGTGGAGAAATTCAATTCAAGAAGGAACATTCGTCATTCTTATTAAATCTTTACTCGTTTGAAGATACTGGAACAGTTTCTCTACTTGTAACGTCTTTTTAAGTTGAAATTAAATAGGTTGAATCATTCTGAGCACATCAGAGTGTTGCTAATTATAATTTAGAAGATATTATGAAAAATATTGATTTTTTCATTTAAATTTCGTTTTAAGATATCATATTCTCTGCAATTAATTAAGATTATTTATTTCCTATATCCTACTGGAACTATCAGACATGTACATGAAGTGAATTTTTTTTTGTATATACAAAATCGTCAAGAATGAAGTAAAATTATAGATCAGTTTTAGAAAAAGATATTGCAAAGTTCATTCTTGGAAATTATTCATTAAAATATACCAATTGACAAAATTTTATGTTCTATTTTCTCAATCATTCTTCAATAGCAGGAAAGAAATAAACTTGCTAATACTCCAACCAAAGATAATAAATATCTGCGTTGTTTGTAAATAATATTATAAATATTAGTAGTAGTAGTATCTATATTAGACCTACATATTAGTATATAGATGTGATTAGAAGGACAGGCTGCCTACGTTTAGCAAAATGCAACATTAAATATTATTTTTAAAAAGTATATAATATTGCATTAGAACAAGTCAATAACGAAGAAATTATTACAAAAATACGGCCATCTGAATAGTATTAATGTCTTTTATAAAGGTATTACTCACACTCTTGCGTTATTCTCTTAAACTAAGTATGAAAAGTCGAAATGTAAATATTTATTACATTATTGAAATATATTCTTATTATAATATAGGTATATAAATTGATAGATTTAAATTTAAATAAAGTTTTATATATATATATATATATATAACCAAAATACCGGTTTAAAATTAAATCTTCATATTAACTGGTCCTTATATTCTTAGTGTAAATTACAATTATTCATGCTAATTTTTTTGGTATTTAGAAGCCATATATTCGAGTAATCTACAATATTGTGAAGAGAGTTCAATGCCCTTTTTACAATGACGGCCTTCAGATCATCAAGTAACGCAGGAAAAATGTTTAACTCTGGATTGTGAGTATGCATAAAAGAATCTTATGAATACATTCAAAAAAAATTAAAACGTTACATTTCCCTATAGATAATAAATAAGATTTTACAATTCTGCGGATTATTTCAATCTACGAGTTCTTAAACAGAAAAAATCAACTTTAACAGATTTAATTTCCACCATTACGTACATAACGATGAACTATTATGCAGAATGAAATTTATCCATATATCTTAGTTATTTCTTAGTAATAATTCAAATTTTTCGATATTCTCATTCACACACACACACGCACGCACACACACACACACACACACACACACACACATATATATATATATATAGTGTATATTAATCCGGTGTATAATACGTATCAGAGCATGACTCGCACCTATAATTTGAATCTACAGTTTTTTAACGTTATTTAATAATTAATCTATATATTTCTTAACGTATTCATAGTATAATGCGCACTATTTTCTTAAGAAGAAACCTGAGAAGTGCATGTGTGCGATTCTCTTAACTTTTGAAATCATTCCTTCGAAGTATTTTCCCTGACTTTCGAACAATGGTAAAAAAAATTGAAAAGTAGTGAAAGGAACAATATATGTGATGTGTTTGTGTCAAAAATGATTTAGGGGCTAAGTAATTCTGCAAACAGAGTAGGTTATATTCAATGCAGATGTGCACAAGAATGATACTCCATATGTTCGCTAAAAGGGAGACACATTTTTGAAAAAGAGCATACACTTCCAACCCCTATGAATTCACAGAATTAGCAATCAAGTTATTCCTCTTTCTCCAAATAAATGGAAACAATGATTTTAAAGTGAACATCGAAGACTTTAGTAAATCGTAATTGTTTTATCAGGAATACAGTTAATATGTGTTTAGTTTAGAAGTAAATAGTTCCCTGCCTAATACAGTAAATATAGTGCTGTTAATCATAGTGCTTTAAAAGTAAAGTCATTGAATTTGAAAAAGAAAACAGAAATATTGCTACAGCGAGGATGTTTGGTGTTTATGAACGCTCCTTGCGTAAGTAGATGAAAAATTAAAGCACAATGATTAATATGATGAATATAATAAAAATTATATGAAAGAAGCAAATACGGTGCTCATAAAAACAAGTCACAAGAAATCCCTCTTCAACACAGCTCTTTCCTATTTAGTGGATGGTACAAAATTAAAACCCATGTTTATTTTTAAACGAAAGACGATGCTGAAATTTAATTTTCTAGATGATGTTTTCTTTCACGTTCACGAGAAAGAATGGATGAACGAAAACAGCATAAAATTTGAGACAAGAAATGTTTAACAAAAGGGTTCTGGTGTCTTAAGGAATCGATGAATTATTTTAGTTTTGGACATGCAAAGGTGCTCTCTTATTCCAAGTGGATTTACACCATTTGTCCATCCTTTAGAAGTGTGTATCGATAAACCATTCTAAGGAAATTTAATACGACAGAGGAATATGTAGATGTTAGAAGGTGAAAAACATTTTCAAAAAAGGCTGAATATGTCATACCAGAATATAAATAATGTGGGAGTAGATAATAAAATTCATGGAATAAAATTAATCTGACATAATTCAAGAGTCATTTAAAAATGTAATATATCGAACATTATAAAAGGAACAGAAGAAGAGTATTTATTTATGGATCAGGAAAAGATTGATGGTAAAAATGAAATCTAGATCGATGATGTGCCTGAAGATATAATGACAAATATGATGAACTTTTCATGTTAATCGATTATTAAATTCTTTAAATTGATAAGGTAGGCCATTTCATTTAATTAAACATCATGAAGTTACAAGTCGAAATGTAATTTTTTGCTCATATTTTCTTATTTTTAAGTCTATCTTTTTTTTTATATCTGGCATAAAATGCGCATCCGTATATTTTGATCTTATTTTTTGTATTAAAAATGTGCAATATACGCAGGTATACCATATATATATATATATATATTCATTATGGTTAAATGTTTTCTTTATTATAATATACATTTTTATTACATTTCTGAGATTATTTAACTGCTTATATCTGCTCTATATATCATATAATAGAAATTGATTTTTGATTCACATTAAGAGAAGAGTAAATTAATAATTCATTAATACGAGTTATAAACAAATATAAGAACATTTCATAATTGAATTAATTTAGTTTTTAGTGACAGAATGAGACTATTTTATTCATAAAATTTGTTAAGAGAAATATATTAAAGGAATAAGAGATATATATTTTCCTTTTTTAAACAGAATTACTTTTTTTTGACAACAAAAGATTAAATGTAAACAAGAAAAAGAGCCATGTTCTGCATTATAAACTTATAAACGATAGGAATGTTAGAGCGTTATTATTAAAAGTTTGGGAAAAGAGAAACGCAAATTATAAGCAAATCTCATTTCTTTTGAATATAAAACTATAAGTCAAAATTTTAATTCGATTTCATTCAGGAAATCTTTCTCTACTTTTAAGATCAGAATATTGTTGTTTTTCCTTTTGAATGTCTCATGATGAGAGAGGGAAGATTTGTTTAAACGCAAAAAAAAATTCCGAACACTTATAAAAGCACCACTCTATTTGAATCACTTAATTCTAATAAAATTTGTTATTTCAAAAACATCTCCGTTATTTTTTATTAAAGTCAAAGTAAATCTAATGTAATTTCAGAGTTTAAGAATAAATTAAATTTCAATTTAAAACACATTTATATGGACATTCCAATCTTGCACTACCTAATTTAAATGCGTATAATGTACACATTTGCATTATTCTTAAGTTGCTGCTTTTATTTATGATTATAGTAGAGAAATATATGAAAATTATTTCTTTAATTCTTATCATTGGAATTTTGTGTATTTCATTTTCGACTTATTTTTTCCTTAGATTATAATAAGAAAATTTAATTTATATTTATGGAATGCGTGAAATTACTTCATGACTGAAGGGGAATTATTCATTGAAGATAAGTCATTAAATTATCTAGCTGTAATAGTTGAGCTGCGTAATATAAATTCCAACATCGATATGAATATTTTAAATTACATTAAACCTTTCTGATATTATTTTTAATTAATACAGAAATCACTTATACAAGAAAAAAAATCTTAACTTTATTTAATAAAAATGATTAAACGTACTAACTAATTTCCCTTTCATCGATATCTTGAAAATATCCAACAAAAAAATTCCATACTGAAACATTTCACTTTTCGAGAAAGAGTGATTCATATCTGTCCTAACTTTCAAACCCAAACATGATAACTATTAAGTATTAAAATGGTTGACCTTCTCTTCGCGGCGAATTCTCGAAGCATGAGCCTGAAATACATTTTATTCATCTCCGCCTATGGAGCATAATTACTATTTTACTTATTTCTTACTTAAGTTATTAATTTCTCTCATTTAGATTACTAATTTCTTTCATTTAGAGTTTGCTATAGGAAATTAGAAATTTGTAGTATATTTATCATACGATATGTAAAGTAAAATGCTGTTAATGGGAAGTTCTGTCGTTTTGTAGAGAAAGATTAATTTGGATCTCACAAAAAGGCATCCATGGTAAACCCTTGAGTTATGCAGATATTCCAATTAACAAATCGCGATTAATGGATTCCGGTTGTATTTGTTTTATTAAACACTTAGAACTAAATGTTTAAGTAATAAATCTGTTAAGGTAAATAAAAATCCATTTTAAAAATATATAAAAGCTACAGTGTAAATGCGAAAAGGTCTTAATTTTTTTTTTGTTTTTTTGTTTTTTTTAAGACAAACGTTTCATTTTAAGAAATTATTTTTTTATAATGAGATGAATTGCATTATAAAGCATAAAGATGTTAAGAAATCTTTTTCTGTTAATCAATATGCTCCATTTATCTTTTGCAGTTATGAAGGTAGAAGTTCATGTTTCATATATATCTTTTCATGAAAATAAGTTTCTTTCAATATGATTTCATATCGAATTTTTACACAATTTTACATTGCTTTTCTTTTGGTAAAAAACTGATAGTGCTACTATATATGAAAGAAATATATCCTTTCATCTTATTCAATAAACTTTAAAGTATTTTTACACAATGATGAGGAAATAAGAATTTTTGGAGCATGAAGAAACTGCACAGTCTAATTTATAGTAGCTACGCTAGTATTATCTACCCCGATAAGAGTTTGTTACTCGTTCCATTACTTTGAATAAATGTGATACATAAACGAAGTGGCTTTTTCTTTCTGGCATTATTGTAAACTTAAAATTCTATTCCATAACATTGGCTTTCTTTTTTTCACTTATAAGTATATTTTTTTCACTTTTTTATACTTATAAGTGTTTCATATCTATTTAATGGATAACGATATTTATTTAAAATTATTTCACTTTTCCCATTTCAAATTTTTCAAAAATAATAAATTTTAAAGCTGTCAAAAATAATAAATTTTAAATTTTCGAATTCAGTTGGAAATTAGGTATCATATTCTTTTTACAGAATAAAGGCAATGATGAGTACAAACAAAAATCTTTATTTTTATTTTTATTTTGGATCATTCTAAGTAAGAAATTTGCCTGCCTTGGGAAAAAAATAGCCTGCAAGCAAACTTTTCTTTGTTTTTTTTTATCGAGAGTAATTTGAAACATAATTATTACAAATGCTTTGTTTTTTCTCAGATTTAAAATATTTTTTCCTCTTTTTTTTCCAATTTTGCTTTAATTTTTTAGTAAGTCTTCAGAAATTCACTTGCATTACTACTCCTTCTCTCTGGCAGATGGCATTGATATACTATTTGTTTAATCATGAATGGAAGAATTTTGTTTTGTAAAGGGGAAATCTGTGTGAAGCATGTTGCAATTCATGGTATCTCATGTAAGCTTTTGTATTCTTTTTTTAATCTGGTTGATTATTTTATAGTTCTTTTTTTGTTTTCTTGAGGTTCAGTTTGATTATGTCTTTCTGTCAATATATATATGTATTACTTGATTTTTTAATCTTTTAACTTTTCGAATTTTTCGAGTTTCCATAACACTATTTTACCAGCTAATCTATGAAAAGCCAGCCTTAGAATTTTAATTGTTACAATTCGTTTTCTATATGTTTTTTTTTTCATGATTTGCTCCTTACTCTGCTTTTATTTGGTTAGTATTCTTTCAGATATTTGATCTCTTTTTGAATTATTTCTTGCTTTACATTTCTTCTTTATCTCTTGTTCCAGGTTTTTGATAGTTAAGCAAAATTCTATTTTCTTATACTTTTTCTATTGTATAAAAATGTGTAGGTCTTATGTTATAATTTAAAATTTTTCCTTTGCTTTAATTCATGCTCCTATACTAATTTTAGTAAATTATTTCTTTATATTACTGTATTGTAAGTATGGAGATATTATCTATTGATGTATGTATATAATCTAAGCATAAATGACCAAAATATTGTACAGTCTCATAAAAACCTATGAAAGAAGACAGCAAATGTAAAAAATGGAAATAAAATTACTTAAAGTACGTCTGAGTTTGACAAACATGCGAGGTTAAACTCTTTTAAATATACAAACCATCACACTCAGCAAATATCTTGATAACTAAATGGTTATCATCAATATCAATTGCACTTAGAACAATTTCATAAAATTATATCCAAAACTTGCATGTATGTATGTATGTATATATATATATATATATATATGTGTGTGTGTGTGTAATTTTTTTAAATGTCTTTGGTTTAACAATCAAGATGGCACATGACTATTATTTTATTATAAGCTATTAGCCAAAAAGTAAAAAGATTGTTTTGTTTATCTTTCACTTAAACTGAGTTTTCTAAGGAATTAGAAAATAATTATTTAACCAAATGAAATTTTTGCTTTTTAATTTAATTTTAAGCTTAAAGTACTGACGCTGCTATAATTTCAACAAATGATGCATAATGTTCAAACCTAAAAATTTATTCTATACTACTAAGGACATTATATTGAAAATTTAAGAAACATATACAGGTGCTAAAATATTAATCAAAATTATTGATTAATTAACATCTGCAATTGAAAAAAAAATTATGAATGCATTATAATAAGCAATTGATTAGAACATCAAAACTTCTCAGGTTTCAAATTTATCCCATTAGAAAGTTCTTCAGAGTTGCAGCTAAAATGTTTTCTTATGTCTTATTCCAGTTTAAATATAATAATAAATAACTTAGAACATCGCCTGAATTTTCAGGTAACTGATGTATGTAAGGTTAAATTATAATTATTATCATTATCACCCAACTGCTAACGCTTAAACTTTAATTACACTTCAATATTTGTCGGTCTGAAGCATAATTTAAGATTACATAAGTTTGAAAAGTTTCATAGTAATCACACATATTAATTTTATATTATGTGTTCCTAATTTTAACAAAACTTTCCATTACTTACAACAGAACAAAAACAAATCTTTTTTTCATAACAGGACAATATGGGCATAAAATTAAACTTTTTTGACGAGAAAGACAAATAACAGAACATAAAATTTTCATATTTTTATCATGCGAATTTTTACGTACTTTAAAAGCAATCATTATTCGCATGTTGGTAAGGGTTGAAAATATGTATATAAATATACAAATAAGGAACGAAACTAATATTTTTCCTTTTATGACTATTATCTTTATATGCACTGTATTTTGAAACAAAACCTATGTAAGCATGCAACCGTTACATGCATGTTCTACAGAATACAGTGGATTTTTTTTTCTCTTAAAAGAAAAATTCATTTATATATTGTAATAGAATATTTTTCTCTTTAAAATTAGAAACTATAAGCGAAGCATTAACTTTTACCAATGGGAATGTTACATAATACAGTGGAAGCTTATTTTTCTTTCATAAGAAGAAAATTCAACTAAATAAATTATAAAAATTTGTGTTTTTTGAATTTACAAGCTTTTCAATATATCAAAGATCTCCAAACATCATAGATGTTCCACAAAATAAAGTGGTAGGTAATTTTTCTTCGCGAAAAAAAGTCACTTTTCTATAGTAAGTCGGTTGATACCATATTATAAAGCATGTCTAGAAATTTGCATTTAAAAAAGATGTTGAAAACTTACCACCACTCGCATAGACTGAACTAATAATAAGTCTTGATAAAATACATTTACTATCAATGAATAATACTTGTTTAAAATTACAAGCTTTATGAACTTAGAAATACAACAAACGTCAACCACATAGTGTCAAATATACTTATATATAGTAGAAGTTTAAGAAGAAATCATTTCTTAAAAATTTTAGTGAATACAATGCGAGTTTCTTTTTCGCTGAAATGTAGCAATTCTATAAGCATACGGACACAAAAGGCACCACCCCCACATTACGGAATACAATGGAAGTAAATTTTTCTCCCATAAAAGGAGTCTTTATTCGGCCGGAGGTTGATTGACGCCTCGGCATTAAACAAGCCCTAGAACTGTCATTCCAAAGAGTTGTTGGAAGTTTACCACCCAAGCTCCCAGTGAATCAGCAAATGCAGCAAATTAAATTAAGTTGCTATGAGAGGAATTGACCTTTTGTCACGAACAAGCATTAACAAGGATCGGTGCGATGGTAGTGGAATGGTTTAGTCAAATGGACGTAAGATTATAATACAGGGAAAGAGGCAATTAGTTTAAAGGGGGCATTAACACAAATGACCTTTTCCGCTATTCCCCAAACAGGTTGTTTAATGCGGTGTCAGCAGTAATTTATGCAAAATTACTCATATGTTATAAAGGAATTATTTGGTTTGTGAGCCGGCTTAAAGTTTATTTTCAGCCTTCTCGATAAGATTTAGCTAACTGCTGTTGTTCTTCTAACGACTGGTAATTAAAATCTTGTCTACCTAATTAGATTAGAAGGAGGGAGCTTGCGTTTTGACGTGAGATTGGGGAATATTGTATCTCCGAAGCTATAGTCTAATTATTCTAACTAGTCGTGTGTTATGTTTGATATTAATACATTATTTGCATCTGGAATATTTCTGATTCTTACGGATTAAACTTTGAAACGTTGTTCTCATTAACTAGTCCGTGTTCCTGTCAGGCTGTATGATTTATGAATTTTTTTTATTTATGTTTGTCAATTTCCAAACATTTTTACAATATTATCTTACTTCTTAATTCCTAGAAACAGAGCACATAAATGTTTATTTCAGAAATTTTAACTTTGATGTAATTAAATATAATATTTATCAAACATGAGTCCAATAATTTATTAACATAATACGTAGCTTTATTAATGGGAAGAAAAATTAATAGATATTATTTTACAGATAATTTCTTTGATATAATTCAATAAACCAATGTCCTGCATTTGATAGTGTTTCCAAAATAGGAAATAACGATTAAATATAAAAGCTATGTTAAGAGACCCAGAATTCAATAAACTTAGAATAAGTGTAGTTCTACAAGAATAGAACGTTAATTTCTCATGTTAATTAATCAAGGTAACATGATCGAGTGACGGCTTATGTTAGACACTTTTCTACGATTGCACTGACTATCTTGCTCGTGACCGCCTTTAATACAAGGTTTGGCTATTAAATAACGATACTGATGCTGAAGGAGAAGTACACATGCATCATACACCAGTAACCGACAGATGTTTAGCGTGCACGTTTCTCTTTCGAATGCATTGACCCTTGTTTCTTTAAATACATACGTATAGCCTTCGTTCACATTAGAGTTATTTTTCGTTTCCCCTGAAAAATGGTAAGTGAGCAATGAACTGTTGTGGCATTTCACATGAAACTTGTAAAATCTGCTACTGAAACTTACAATTTATTAAAAAAAAAGTGTGTGACAACGAATGTTCATCGCCTGCACGTGTTTTTGTAGCTTAAGCATTTTCAAGAAGGCCGAGAAGACGCTGAAAATGATTCAGGCCTCGGTCACCCTCTCACATCAAACACGGATGACAATATTGAAAGAATCGGTAATCTGGTTCTGCCTGACCGTCGGTTAGGTATTTGATTCGTGCGATTTCTGAGACTGTAGGAATTAAGAAAAAATCCGTTCGGCAAATTTTTTCACCAAGATAATACACTCGCTCATTCCATATTATATGTCAAGAGATTACTAGCCAAATACATTGTCCCAGTATAAGACAATCTCCCTTATTCTCTGCTTCTACTTCTGCATTAAAAAGAACAATATTTGAGTCCGTTGAAACTGTGAAAGAGAAATGACACGCGTCTTGAGTGAGCTGATACAAAAAAAGCTTTCAACACTGTTTCGAACAATTAAAGATTCTCCGTGCCAATTTTTTATTTAAATTTTTTGCCACGTCACTTCTCCTGCAACGTCAGAAGCAACCAGAAATCGCTTGGTACGAGATCTGGACTATAAGGGGAATGTAACATGATTTCGACATTGCATTTACGAAGACACTGCTGAGCAGAAATAGTAACACATGCGGCATTATTGTGCTGCAATCTCCAATTCTCTACCGGCTTATGACGCTTCCTTGATATGTGTTATTACAAAATTTTTAAAACTGAAACCTAATATTCTCTATTCACAGTAGTTTTTGCAGATACAGAATGCTGATAGATTACATCTTTATTATCAAAGAAGATATTCATCATGCCCTTTCTATAGATTTGGTTTGTCATATTTTTTTTCGGAGGCAGAGAATCCAGCGGTTTTCATACACTTGTTGAGAACTTGGTAAGGGGATCAAAATGATACACCTTACTTTCATCACCTGTTATTACAGTCTTTAGGGGAATTCGGAGCAATTTGAAGCATTTTTTGTTTCCACTCGCAACATTGGTGCGTTCTAGTTTGTATTTGCTCTTTAGTAAAATTATGAGGAACCCATCTAGAACAATCATGGCGAAGCCGTCAATTGTTGCTTAGAATGCGAAATATCTACGTTTTCAAAATGTTAATTGACGCCGCTACATTCTCATATGACATTCACTCTTCACATAACATTCCGATTTTCTTGCAAGTTTGCCCACATATTGTTAAGATTTCGATCATTCACTACGCTTTCTAGTTGTCCAGACTTAGGTGTCAGTTTTTCAGACAAACGTCCTTTTTTGAAATCACTATGCCATCTAAAAATCCTAGACTCACCAAAAAATTTGTCTTTGTAAGCTTCTTTCATTAAATTACTGTTTCTGGAACTGTTTTTCCCAAACGATAGCAAAATTTAATGGCACAATCTATTTCATTTTTTAACTCTCACTCGCATCCATTTCTGTAATACAAATAAAATTAGTTCTTTAAACAAGCACTAAACTAGGGAAATAAAATCATCTGCTTTTCTTAGAATATTTATAAGAGTTCGGCTAACATTTTGAAAAAATCGCCTGCACTTTAATTTTTTAGTTTGGAGGTGTTGCAATTACGTAAAAAAATAACTCTTGCGTCTTTGTTATTCACATCGCAGCTTGCCATAAATTATATTATTGTAAAAGACTCAAAGAGGGATTTAAATTAGGATGAAAATTGATTAACTAAATTAACATAATTAATTAACTTCTAAGAAATTAAATTTATTTAAAAGTATAAAGTGACTTATGTTCCGTCCTGAATATAGGCCTATGGATTGAAAGATTGCTAGTTAACCTTACAAAACCGTAGCAATGTCGAATAACTGTTCCTGAGAAAGTAGTTACAGCTGCTTACATGGCTTCTCAGGATAGCCGCTTTTGATAAGTTTCGTTTACCTTTTCTAAGGTTAGTTAAGTAATAGAAGAAATGCATTGCATTATTGATTCTGTTAGGTTTTTAAATACTCTTCATGATGCATTTTTAAACCGTTTTTATGTATTTCACTTGGTGTGTGTGTTATCAAATTTTCGATCGTTAATTTAACCAACTTCCCATCAAGCTAAAGCTCTGAAACTTTGGGAATGTTTCTTACTTGCCTAACAATGCAATATTTAGATATTTGCGACAAGTTTTAACTAATATTTTCTTTAATAATGCAGTTTAGCTAACCACTTGGCGCGATTTCAAAAATTGGCAACAAACGTGGCAATTTTTTTTTTGGCTTAACGTTAAGTCCATAAAACGGACCAGGGTAGCCACGTTTGGCAAAATACCGCAAATAATAATTCTTGTCGCCTAGGGTTGTTGGGTTAAACTGCATTCCAACCATTTAATTTACCGGATGAATTAATTAACTTTAGTTAGTTTTAACGTTTTTATGCATTTCACTTGGTGTGTGTATCAGTGTGTCATAAAATTTTCTATCAATAATTTAACCAATTTCCCATCAAGCTAAAGCTCTGAAATTTTGGAAACTATTCTTCTTGCCTAACAATGCCTTATTTAGATATTTGCAACCAGTTTTAACTAATATTTCAATAATTTTCTTTAATAAACTTTGCCACCATTTAAAAACGTTTTTTTTTTTTATCACGAATTATTTTCAAATCACTTATGGTACGACTATACGGTCATTGATGATTATAATATTGTTACTAGTACTTGTAATACTTGCATGTTTTATTCCTTGTGTTTATTGCATTTAATACTATGCTTATTCTGCACTTTACAATTTCATAGTTTTCTTTTCCTATGGTCTGGTCAATATGATATCAAACAGACAAAGGAGTGGGGTGGGGTGTGTGATGTTGAAATTTAATGGCGCAAAAGCCAGATATGCTATGCTGCACTAAACAAGGTGTAATTGTGAATATAGACATTTGAAAAAAGGGAAAAAAAGATGAAAATTGATTGAAGAAATGAAGGGTTAAAAATAGGAAAGGATCTCATAGGTATCCATAGGGTTGATTTATGGGGAACAGGAGTCAAGAGAATATGAACTTCACTTATTTTCTTAGTTATGTCTGATTTGTTTCGTATAGTAATAGTGTTATTCTCAGAAAAATAACAAAAACTTGTTTCCTTTTCATTAATTCTTTTACAGGAGCCTCAGGATTGTTTAATATTATTCGTAAATGTGTTAAAACCTCATTTTTGAAAACGATAAAACAAACCAATGGAACAAAAAGCCTACATTTAAACACTATAATGTAATTACGGAAGTCGCAATAGATATGTCCATGACACTTATTTAAACTCACATTTTTCTATCAAAAGTGTAGTAAATTAGAACTGTTCAAAACTTTGGAATGGAAAATGTGGGTAGAGAGAAGTAATAGAATAGAAATCTAGAAATAGAAAAATCAAGGTAGTGTAAATTATTATCTCTATTTTTCTACTGCAACAATTCTTTTCACGAGATATTATTATGCTATTTAGGATTGTTTGATAGTTAAATTGGTTGCAACTTTTAATTCATGGTTTATATTTGCATTGAATTAATATAATTTGTCAAATAATTTTTAAGTAATTTATTTATTTTTTTTTCAGACATTTTGTTTATTTTTAGCTGGGGATATTATTTTTTACTTGTATTTTAAGTTAATTTGACGATGCAATGGACTTTTTTTTTCAATTAATTCTGTAGTCTTAGTTTTTTTTTTTTTTGCTCATTAGATTTTTTTTTATTTTTATTTTTTTTTTTGATTTTATTTATATATATATATATATATATATATATATATAAAGCTATCCCGTATTCCCTTTCCATTATATAGCTTCATGTAGAACTACGCAGCAATAGACAGATAGCGCCACTTGTTTGGCAAAGACAAGTGAGAGAATGGCAAGGAATGAGACCATGCGCTCAATATTGTTTGACAGTTGTTTTATTTGTAAGTATCTAAATGATTTACTTTGTCCCCGTTCTTTGTACAAAATTTCCCTTAATAAATATGTATTTAACATTGTTTGGCATTTGTCACTGTGTACATGGAAGCGCAACCTTTTTCCAAATCTCCTAGACCTGACTTCAATGTTTACAATTCTATGATAAGCTAATTTTCTGTTTTCTATTTATTTGGTGGGGACTGGGAGATGAGAAGTGTGTGATATTAAAATTTCATTTACCTTTATTTTTTTTTTTCTTGGAATTAAAGGAATGTTTCTATTTAGTTTCAAGTCCAACTCTGTACGCCCCTCAAGGATGATCTTCCAAATTTATGTGCTGTAAAAACTTTCATTACATTTATTGAGTTGCGATTCTTTACCGGACGTATAACAGTAAACGAAAGCCTTTATAACGAAAAGTTTCTGAGCAACAGGTACTGTGAGATCCATTTTAAATATTTTTTTTTTTTTCATTTTATACCCAGTTTGTGATAGTATTTTATAAAATTTATTCATACATTTTGAGAAGTCGATTTTGTTTTAAACTGTGTTCTTTCACTTTACATTTAATTTTCAAAACACTAATAATTCATGCATATATCTAAATAAGTGTTTTGAAATTTCCTTCTTTATATATATTGAATTCATTAATTTTATGCATATGCATTGGATCCATTAACGATGAATAACATTCTAGCTATAGTTCCCACATTAATACTCGGTAATATTGAAGATGTAAAATTCATTACATACTCGTAACGTTTTCTTTCTCGATTTGATATCATACAGGACATCAAGAGCATTCTGATATTTACAGTCAATCCAACATTATTTTAAAGAAATTAAATCTACGTCATTTTATCACTCTTTCAAATTGTTTTACTACTAGAATTAACTAGAACCGGGAAAGAACTTAGTAATAATATTTTGATTTCTCTTGCTGATATAGATAAATTTACCTTTTACTTATTATATTTAAATTTTTCTTTCAAACTGAATAGATATATTTTACCAGAAGAAAAATTGTCACTGCATCCCCCTCTCCTGCAGACAATTCTACTGTCCCTTTTCTACTAAAGATAAACATCACAAGCGCATATGAGTCAGGAATTCATCCTTCACTGATAAATGATTTCTCCTGGATCATCATAATAAGAGATCTACTCCTAACACATCGCTGTTATAATGGAAATAATTCATTTACAAAGCAGCATTTTTTTCCGATATTGAAGAAAGTTTTGCATTTGTCTTTTCACGAAACGGCAGTAGATTATTTTTGTTAATTAGTAGATATTACTAGATCAATCGTAACTTTTTATTCACAGGGTCGCTGTTATTAAAATTTTTATGAATCTGTTATGTTATTCTTTCATATAGTGATATCAAAACACTTCTTCGGGAATATTGAGAAAAAATAAATCAAGCCCAATTGCACAGGTAATTTCAAAATAAAAAATTGTATTCGAATAAAACTGTATTCGAGTACTTAACTTATCAATGGTTATGAACGAGCCAAGCTCCTCATTCGAATAGCGCATCGTAATGGACACTGACGAGATCAGCATTTTCGAAGTTTTTTGACCCAAATAGTCACAGCCGACCCCTACTTAGGCAGGAAAACTTTTCCCAAATAGAATCTGACGAGTTGAGTTCGTCTATTATCCTCCGTTATTCGTGTTACAAATGATATTTACTGGTGAAATTTAGTTAATTTGTTTGCGTACAGATGAGTATGGGTACCGTAAATTTTCTTACATAATAAAGATAAATGTTGCCGATCCAGTTGTTGATCTAGTTATTTTTCTTGTGTAATTTAGTGGGAGTTTGTTACTGAAAAAATAGCGTATTTATTGCAGAAACTGTAATGCTTCGTTATGTGCAATTCCATGTTTTCATGTGTATTACAGACAGAAAGAATTTTAGATAAATATAACAATTAAAAGAGCTTTATACCGCTTAAAGCCTTACTTCTGAAAGCTTTATAAAGCTTAAATTGCGTGTATTTATTTAGATATTTTAATTTAATATTTTACAAACTAATATTTATAATGTTTGACATCTACTGAATTGCTTAAAAGTGCGTGTTACAATTATTGTAAATATTGCATTAGTGTACCGCAAATAATACTTTAAAAAATATTTTTCGAAAACGAAAGAGCTATCCGTATCACCGTCAGAAAAGAGTGACATTTTCAAAGGCAACTAGGGGGGGAACTGCTGCCACTTTCAGCAACCATTTGATCGTAGCATTGCGCGTCATAGGAGAGCGAAAACTGTTGATTCGGCTAACCGTCAATGGGTTAAATGCTAATCGAGAATCAGCAAACCGAGTACCGGAATTTATTGATCAACCTTAATGTTCCAATGAAATTCCCGATTCAACTTCCGATAACCTCTTATTACTCGGATGCATGAATAATCAGAAATTTAAATATAAATTAGTTACATACGAAAAAAATAGTTCATAACAAACTCAAAAATCGCTCTTCTTATGATGCTTCCTATATTTAAATTATTATGATATTATAAATCTTATGATGCTTCCTATATTTTTACAGTTGCCGTCAAAAAGTCGGGAGTACGTTCCATAACCAACGATGCGATAAAAATCCAAAATTTAATGCACCAAAGTCAAATTTAAAATTTAAGTATGAAAAATTTTAGAGATGAAAATCAAATAACTTGTTTTAATTGGTTGGGTTCCGGTCACATTTCCAAATTTTTCCCTATAAACGCCGTGATCCAAAGTGTTCATCGTAGATATTTGGTCCATAAATCCAAAGTATATCCTCAAACAACTGTTCCTATTTCCAATGATATAAAGAATGTCAGAAAGTGACTCTTCATTAACTACTATGTGTAAGGAAGTACAAATTTTCAATAATAAAAATTATTGTCTATGATTGACACAGGAAGTCAAATTATATATATATACTTTAATGAACGAAAGGGTACGTAATTAATTAGATTCTCATTCTTAAAACGTTACTGATAGTATATTGATTGTTTTTCGGTGTTTCGAAAATTCATTTAATTAATTCACTTCATTCTGTTGTTGTTATTGATAATCAACGATTGTCTGTCATAATCAATCTTTGATATTATTGTTGGTTGGGATTTATATAATCGGTCTAATTTATTATTACTTCTAACGCTGTTACCTTTTCAAAACTAGAAACGAAAATTTGTGACCAATTATTTTGGCAATCAGTGATGACATTCTTAAATTTTATATTGATCTTTAAGTTTTCAATCAAATTCATTAAGTTGAAAGATTACTCTTATTATGTAAATCACATAACGACTAAGACATCGAATATAAATCTAAACATAGGTGACGGATGTTAAAATATTTTTTTCTTTCATGCAGACGTTTATCTTTTATTGAACGTGACATTTTCGATAAACAAATCAACGAAGAAGTGCAAAATGGAATTATTGAACTTTGCTCTTCAGATTAGGCGCGCCAACTCCTTGTCGTCCTCAAAAAAGACGGTAGCCCACGAATATGAATTGAATGTAGAAGATTATATAGCGTATTAGATAAGGATCATCACCATCTTCCATTTAATGAAAATTTCTTAGATACACATCTGGACGATAGAAATTTTAGTATCCTTGAATTAAGTAACAAATTTTTTCATATACCAGTTGACAAAGTTGCTTTTTACGTTTCTTTTGTCATTTTCAATGGAGTATTTCAGTTTCTTAAAATACCGTTTGGACTCTTTATATGCCCCTCAGTGTTACAACGCTTCCTTTATTCAGTCTTCCGTAATTTGATTATTCAAAAAATTGTTTTGCTCTGAGTTGATAACTTTGTTATTCCTGCTAAATATGAATCTATTAATCCCCATTTGAATTATTTCTGCTAAATATGATTCTCGTTCCTATCGATCGACCTATAGTAATTCTAAGATCTTCTCGTGATTATGGGTTGGATATAAATTTTTGTAAATATCAGTTCTTATGCAAGAAAATTTATTTTGCAGGTCCTATTATCGAAGATAAAAATCTTTTATCTTCCCCTTCTGAACCTAAATCGTTATAAAATACCCAAAACCTGAAATTGCGAGTACTAAAGATGTTCAACTTTTCTTTGGCCTAACGGGCTATTTCTGCAAATTTATCCCTGATTATTCTGTTATTTCTAGGCCTCTCATTGACTTCGTTTATAAAGATAACTTCTTTCTTTGTGACGTTAAACATACAACTTCCTTTGACAAGTTAAAAGTCTTATTTGTGAGAAACCTGTCTTAGGCATATATCGACCAAATTGTGAAACAGAAATGCAAATAGTTGCATCATTTGATAGCCTTGCTGGACTCTTGTTACAACGATCTATTGATGACAATTCCTTACATCTAATATATTACAAGTCAAACTAAAAGTGACCGAAATGAAATAAAGTAGCTACGAACTGAAAGATTTAGCAGTTATAGTATTATTAAACTTAAAAACTTAAAGTATAAAAAAAAACTAATAAACTATATAAAACTTAAAGTATACGTTTTAGGGGAATACCTTTCAAAATTGTGACAGATTATGCTGAAATTACCAAAACTATGAGCAAGGAAAATTTAAATACGAAAATTGTGCGTTAGGCCCTGGTATTAGAGGACTATAATTACATTATCTTGCATCGTTCCTGCTCAAAAATGATTCGTGTTAATGCTTTAAGTAGGATTCAAATTTTAACATGCGTTTACTAATTCTATTGAGCATGAAGTCAAATTAATCCAAGAACGTAATTAAAATGCTCTTGTTATAAAATTTCTGCAACAAGTTAGACCTTACGATAATAATTATGTTAAGCATAATACTCTACACAAATTTATTGATGGTTCAGAAATCCTTGTTGCCTCCGAAGAAATGCAACACCACAATATCTGAAATATTTATAACAAAGGGTATTTTTCGGTTCAAGAACACTTGAACACATAAAGTAATAGTTATTTTATTCCCCAACTGCAATCTGAAATTTAAAAAAATATATTTCTAACTGTATAATCTAACTTTTGAAAACAAAATATCCGTAAAACCAGAAGAAGCTGACGTACCTCACAATACTTACCACATTGATCATCTTGGTCCCTTGGTGACATCCAATGAGAATTATAAATATATTTTATCTCTCTCCGTAATTGCTTCTTTCACTATTTTTCGCTTGGTTAAACTCGACAAAATCATTTATCTACATCTGCAACAATAAAAAAAAATTGGACAATCAAATAGCTATGTTTGAAAACCCTTGTTTTCATATCACCGATGGTGAAACAGTATTCCCCTCAGACAAATACTACACTTAACACGCTGTAAAAAATATTTGTACACATAATATGTTTACACTATTGCCAAAAGCAAATAGACAGGTCGAACGCCCTAATCGAGCCATTATTTCTGTCATTTCTAAGATTTTCGTAGACGATTCAAAGAAGTGCTTCTGAAGAGTTTTACATTTATTTGAACGAATCATCACCACAATACCTCCTTGAAACAAAATTTAATAATAAGACTGATTTGTGTTTTCAGAAATCAAGAGACGAAGAACTACAATTTGAATTTAACATCAATGAGATATCTTACGCAAGGCATCTAAAGAGAAAATTTAAAAGTTCAGAATTAGAATAAAATAACTTATAATGCTTAACAAAAGCCTTCTCATGCATATAATATCAAAGAATTAGTTGTTATCAAATGAACATAATATAAAAATTGACAAAAGCCCTACAACCAGTATTCTTAGATCATTCAAAACCAAGTAAATAAAGCCTAACGTTATCTACAACGAATAAAATGGAGAAATTTTGAAAGTCCCTTCAAATGAGTGCCAGCCATTTATATATACATACATACATACATATTTATATATATATATATATATAGCAGGTGCATAAAGGCACTACTAAAGTTGCAGAAGTCGTAAGAGTAAAAAATCTGTAGTACGCATAAAATAGTATCACAAATACAAATCAAATTTAATTAGTGAAATAAACGTATATATATATTCCATATGTAATTTTAGACTATTCAACGTGTTCTGTGTATGTGATTGTAGAAAGAGGAATGCCTTAAAAACTAATTATGATTTCAAAAAATGGATCATTATTTTCATTAATAAGTATTTTGTTTATACTGATTTACTGAAGAAGCATAAAATAACTCTTTTTGTTGTCAAAATTTGAAAGTAATTCATTTGATTTTAACCGAATAATTATGTTGGAATAAATGAATAGTGTTTTAAAATAAACGAATTGTGTAATTTTTTTTTAATATGAGTGATATTTTAATCATAATATCCTATCTAAATTTAAAATTCGTTATTATTCCACATGAAACACAAAAATCCTATTATATACGATTTCTTTTTAGCCTTTAAACTATCCTGAACATTTTGGAAAAGCTTTTCAATAGACTTTATTGCAGTGTCATCTGAAATATATCCTATTCTGAGAAAAGAACAATAGTTAAGGCGTTATTGGCTGACAGTTTTCCCCTTTAGAAAAGTCTTTTCATTCCACATAAACATTCTTGGTCGTGAATTGAGAATGAGAAAGGGAATTCTTATGTTTTGAACATTTCCCAAGGAAATTGCAATACTTATTTTTTGCTTACGAAGTTAAAAAAATAAAAATACATTCACATATTTCCATAAAATTATAATTATCAATCATATATCGCAACTTATTATTTTTTCAAGCAAAATATTCACATAGCAAAGATGTCTCTTGAGAATTGTTATTTAATTAAATATACTCAAATTTACCATGTGGATAAAAGAAATTTTCTGCTCTTTTTATGTTCTGTAATTCTCTACTCTGAATAAGTATTTTGAGAAAATAATTTTCAATTAGTATTTTATTTTGAAAGTCAACTGTGTTAAACAAACATAAAAAATATTTCTTTAATTGAATATTCAGCTGTAATATAATGCTGGTTAAAGGAAACTAAAAACATCAATAAAAAATTAAACTTTAAAACTATTGTTATATATGTTATTTAAAGTTTTAAACTTTCAATGTCCATGAAATAATATGTTTGTTAATACTTGGTTCATTTCAGAACATTTAAAGATGTCTAAGAGGCTAATGAGCATTGATACAGATAATACGTTGGTTTTTAAATTCCTGATGACGTTCCTTTAGTAAAAAAAATAAACTTTAAATCAAATAAGAAACTTTGTTTCTAAGAAGAATTTGATACAAATTGATATTAAATTGCTTTCAATAATTCTCTATTTGTAACTCAGTACCAGTATTCATTGAAGTGTAATTATTGTAGGAATTTCTTACAATCAAAGTTCATTCGCCTTACTAATACACACACACACACACACATACATATATATATATATATATATATATATAATGAAGTGGCAACAGTTATAAGATGTTTCTTAATATCGTGTGGGACCTCCTTTCACCCAGTGAAGTGCAATAGCTCGATGTAGCATAGACTCGACAAATTTTTTCTCGGAAAAGATATTTAGCCATATTGTATAACCGTCCATGCGTTAATGGGAAAATATTGTTCTTGCCGAATTTTGTACATTTACTGGACTTTCTTTCATGCTCCATACTTGTTTGATGGCATTCATCCCTATTGATCTAGGAGGTGGAATGATTAGGTGGAATTGCCTGGAAGTCTTTGAAAAGCTGATAATAACAATTTCTGGTCAATAATTGGCTCGGTTTGATCAGAGAACCAAGTCACCACCAGGCTGGACAGCACCTTGTTGACAACTTGGGTCCTTGGCCTCGAGGGATGCACGCTTCACTCGAAATCCTACTATAAGCTTTCATCAACCGAAATCGTGAATCATTTAACCAAGTAAAGGTTTTCCCGTCATGTAAGTTCCGAATTATGAGGTCTGGATATTAAATAACGAGACTAACGCTGTAAAGCATTTTATTTTGAAACCACACACAATAACTTATAATCACCTTCAATATACATCCCTCCTCTATCCCTACAATGCCCTGTGTGAATCTTCCATTGTTAGCTACAGGGCAGAAAGTCTTCGTTTAGATACTTCAGGATGTGTGCCGCTTTCTCTTTCACAATTTCAACGGACTCAAATGTTATTCCTTTTAATACCGACTTTACCTTAAGAAATACAGAGAAATTACATGTTTTAAGATACGAAGATGAAAAGTCTAACACTAGAATACTGGACTGGATAGAAACCTTTTGACAGACAGTACAGAATGAGCCGGTGCATTGCTTTCGTGGGAACATTTGCCGTACGGAATTTATGTCAATTTCTACAATCTCAGCAATCTCAAAAATATTTGGCCGACGTTCTTCTAGGAACAGATTACCTATTTTTCGATATTTACATCCGCTTTTGACGTGGAAGGGCGACCCCGGTGTGAATTATCTTCGACGTCTTCTCAGCCATATTGAAAACGCTTAAACTGCTCAAAAACACGAACACGTTATGATAAACATTCATTTTTATACCCTTTCATCAAATTATGAGATAAGAAAAAAATAACTCTCGCGCGAAAGAAGGCTCTAGGTATACGATTTGTTCATAGATGAGAGAGGCACTGCCTTCGAAAGAGAAGGCTTCACGCTAAACAGCTGTCGGGCTTTGGCGTTTTGCGCATGCGTACTTTTTCGGAGGCTGTGTCAATCACGATATTTCATTGCCACACCTCGTATATGTTCATGAGCCCAGCGGAGATGTTGTAGCTGATGCCATGTGGGCAGTAAAAGCACTTCATTTGGTCTTCTTCTGACATACCCCAACACTATACTTCAACACTGTCTTATTGTGCTCATGAACACGTCTGTTGTAAATCACATATTGATTGTCAGTATTGTTTGGCACCACTGACTATTTTACCCAGACATCTGTAGTCTCGGTCATTAAGTAGATGCGGTCAACCAGTTTTCCATGTTCTGACGAAATACCTGTAACTATATATTTACGGTACTCTCTTGAAAGTGTGGATCGAGGAATGTTGAATTCCCCGACTGTTTCTGAAATGGAATGCTCCGAAAGTATATCTCCAATTAGCATTCCGTGTTCGAAGTCTGTAACTTTCGTTTTGGGATATTATCACGACAGAACACTTTTCATATGATACGATTGAATGCATTGAAGTGATGACACTAAAATGCGTGTAAAGTACTTTTTGATATAAAAATTAAATTTGCAAGAAATATTATTAAAAATTTTGTGCAGTAACATGGCAATCATTTTGAATTTACTATAAGAATATGGAAATACCTCAATTTTAACAAAAGAAAAATTAATTTAATATTTTTAATTACAACAATAATTATTATTATAGATATTTTTAAAAATTTTCTGAATGACTTCACAGTAAATATCCCCTGGTGTTATCATTTTGAATAGAGATACCATTCTCTGGTAAGTTAACTTGATTGGTCTGTAATATTTTGAGACATAAGAATCTTTATTCTTCCTTTTTGGAGGTCAGGTAGTTGCTTTAATGTAATTTGCTGAGAAAATATATTTAATCACGCTTGTCTGCCCAAAAAACCCATACATATTTAAAATTATTCTTATATCTTTATTTTACGTGATTGCGGTAGCCTAGAAGTTATGGTCGACGACTCGCAAACGACGGTTTTCATCAAGTCATGGGTTCGAGTCCTGATGCACTAAGAACCCGCTGTGTAGCAGATAGATACACGATAAATCAGTCGGGTTTCCAAGTCCTCCTTAAGGCATGGTGTGGAAATTTGTGGAGGGAATTAACAGATGAGGTATCGGGCTCGACACTTGACCAAATTGCAAAATTACGAGGTCCATCAACAATGGTTATCGTGTTGCTTCTCAGTACGACTTTAATAAGCAATCAAAATCCTTACTTTACAACTATTTATTACTTTTATAACCACTGCAATTTAATCAACTTTCAAAGTCATGTACGTGTGTGTGTAGTTGAGCCAATGAGATTATGCTTGGATTCACAAAGATCATGAGGAAAAAGTTAAGTGGTAATATGTAATATTTTATTTACATTATTTCATGTTATCGAATAATTTTACTACTAAGAATAATGTGTTAGTCATAATTTTAAGAAAATAATAATATATCAATATATGATCCATGTTAAAAAAAGATGATTGTGTGCATATCCCGTGTTTTCAAAACTACATGGTATTTCTTCACTTATATTTTTCCAATTGAACACAATATAGAACGCATCGCAAATTGAAGAACTTGATGCAAATCAGGTATAATGTTACTAGAAGCAAAAAACAATAATAAATAATTAAAACTTAAGAAAATTTTTTAAGCTAGAACTTTAAATCTTTAGATTAGAAAAAAATGTTTTAGAATAAGTAGGATATTTGGAAAGAAACAGGATTGTAGTAATGAATGTAAAATATTCTTGTGGTAATTACTTAGCTGGTTACTAGATAAATCTGGTTACTAGAAAGGAGAATATATTTTTGCAGACTACTATAAAGATCATTTTACATTTAAATCACATGAAATTCCAAGAATTTTATTTTAAGTTTAGCATTCTCTTAATATATTTGTTTAAAACAATTTGAATAAGAATATTAAATTTCTTGGATGATTTATTATTCTTTGAACTGTGTTTAAGAATAATCAATGAAGCCCTACTTTACTTTAAATGTAATACCGAAACAAGACGTTGTTTGTAGTCTATCACTTACTTCCCCCAAAAAAAACATATTACTTATTCAAAAAAAAAAATTAGAACAAATTAATCAAATGCTTAAGTTTCATTTTCAATCATAACATTTTAAAGAATCATATAATTCATATCTTAAAAAGAATCCCTAGTTTTAGATATTTGAATTAATAATAAATGTTTTGTGGATATTCTGCAAATCTTTTAATTTAAAAATCCAAATTAAATTCATTTTTGCCTTTTTAATTCAAAATAGGAGCTAGAATTTTCTGAATAAAGTATTCTATTCGTAGAAATATGTTATATTCAGCATAAATGAGAGTTTAAAAGTATATATAAATCAATATCATATTACATTAACAATTTTGTCTGAAATAAACAAATATATCATTTTAATTATAAAAATTGAAATTGAAAAGAAATATTTTAGCCGTGTTTAATGATTCCATAATCAAAACCATAGTTTTTAGTATTTTCTATTATTCACGGAAACCGATAAATGACCCGGTTGAATATAGAATTAAACATTAGTATTAAAATGAATATCACATAATAAATTTTAAAAGTTTAGTTTAAATCAGTATTATTCTTATTACAATTTGTTTATATATTAAAACAAGTATACTCAGTACACTTTAAATAATACATTTAATAATAGTCAGCAACAGAATTAAGAAGACTCAAAAGCTTAAAAAATGTAGAAATGTAGCTAAATATCAAGATCCATCACATACTTTCTAGTGTACAAAAATATCCAAATTATTTATAAATATAATAAATTGTCTTTATTTGAGAATTATTAACAAGATTCTGCCATAAATAACTTGTATGAGTTATTTGAGTTAAATTTCAGTACATTTTGCTAATTCAAAGGCAGTAGAACTCAGAACAAAAAAAAAGTTTCTAATCCCGTTAAAACCTGAAAAGCTTTATCCACAAATCATGCTAAATTTGTAGACATAAATTTCAATAATAACTCAGTAAGTTGCGAAATAATTACATAATGAAAGAATGAATTACACGAGTGCAGCAACGTTGATGGAAATTAATTTTCACCATGAGGTTTTTGTTTTGTTCTTTATATGCGATCTCCAGTTTAATTTTCCCTGACCTCTGCCGGAGTTGCGTATGTATATTTGTTCTCTGATAGGTGAAATAAATTTCGGTATTTTAAAAATATATCCTTAGAAAAATGCTTAAAAGGCATAATTTCACCAGAGTAGATTACAAGTTTTATTTTGATTTACTTGGCGTAATGAAATTTAGAATTATGTTACTGGAAAATGGATGAGCCATTTTCAAATTAAATTTAATTATATACATACATTATCAGATCAGCAAGTTAAAACGTTAATGCAATTTATGAAGGGTTTTAACTTTTTTCTCATTATAGAGGAGTTCTTTGTTTATACTATCCTAAGGAGATAAAATTACTAGGGTATTTAGAATATACAATAAATAAAATTTAGAAATTGTATCTTTGTTCAGATGATTTAATTAAAATAGAAAAGAAACAGTTGAAAGCATTTAAATAGAATATTAGTAAGATAGATATGTTATTTAAAAGTAAATTTGGTGAGCTGAATATTTTTAGTTAATCATTATGCGTGTAAAGTTTTCCATTTAAAATATCTTAAGGTGTCTTAAGATTATTTTACACGACTTAATTTTTTCTACCGTAACTTATATTCATATTTTATAAATTCCAATGAAGTTCGTTCGAAATTTTTTTAGATCGATAAAATAATTGAGAAAATCCTGTATATCTATTTTAACATGAATATATGATACTTTAATGTCTATTCACAATAAAAGAATAAAAAACTATTACCCATGTATTATGTTTATTAAGTTTGTCTTTTCTAAATGGTATGCTGCAAAATTACTAAATTTCAAACTATTGAAGTATAGCTTTATTAATGCGATTAGTGATTTGATGAAAGTACGATTTACAAAGCAAATTCTTATTTTTAGCGTATTATCTTACTGAATATAGAATTTTTGTTTTATAATGTATCATTATCGAAATATATCTTATCTTAAACTTAAAATAAATTTATTATAAGTTTAATTTATAATTATGTCATATTTAACTTCACTTAATTCTCTCTAAGTTATTTTAAGAAATAAATGATATTTCCTTTTGTTTGAAATATTCATTATAGCTTTTTCCTTCTGAGTGGACTTAGTGAAGCTTAATACAGATTAAAAATGTATACTTTTTATTTTTTATAAAAAATGACAAGAAATTATATTAAGACAACATTGAATTCGTATTGCAGCAACCACTATCAACCAAAAGGACGATTATATCGATTTGAAATGATCTCTTTCCCAGTTTTACGAGTCTCACTTCATGTAAAATGTTCCAAACCAAGGAAAAATTGGATTTTCTAAGCCTCGTTATATGATTGGAATCATGCATATGTAAACACTTGTGAGCTCTCTGACCCGCTATAATATATTCAATTTTAACATGTCTAGTGACATCTCTATTTCACAATTTTGCTTCCCGAGGTGATTCAATATTCCCATCCCGAATATTTGCCGAAATGAAATTTTCAGATCATGGGTATCATACTGATGTGCTGCTTTAGAGAGGGTTTAAGCAATTTTCTCTATGAACGCATACTTCTCTGGTTTCTGGATGCTTATGGCATTAAGATCTTATGAATGTCGCATAATTTTGACATTTTCTGTATTTCTATTTTAATTTAAAATTTTATAAATAAATGAGGTTTTGTAAGTGTAATGACCTTTGAGCTAAATATGACTTACTTGTGCTCAGTAGTTGCTTAAAACATTACACAAATTTTAAATTCCGAAAGTTTGCTTTGTGTAAAAAGAGTGAATTTATGTGGTAAACCCTGAACAATACAGGGCAAATGTATTAAATTTCAAAATTAAAATAACTATTTAAGACATTAGAGAGAATGGAAATATAAGAATTTAATAGTATTTAGAAGTGTGGTTATAGAATTAAAAAGAGCTACATGATTAAATGTTAATTAAATGGAATGATTAAATGTTAATTAAATTTAATATTAATGATACCGTTTCACTATTCGAAAACAAAAGTTTACTGCATTTTATAAACATTGCATTTGAAATTCTAAATTTAAAATTATGTGTCCTTTTCTATAACTATATTGTAGTTTCATTTAAAGTACATATTGCAAATCTTACGTAACGATGAGATAATTTAATAAGTAATATAAATCGACAACAAATAGAGAAAGAGACTTTTTAGCACGTAAATCCAAAATTACAAAAAAATTCAAGTATCCTTTTATAAAAAAATATTTTAACTCAATAAAAACACTACCACAAATAAATTTCGAAAAAAAAAATAAATATCGATATAAAAAAGAAAATTCATTTTACATTTAAATTTTCAAGCATTAACAATAAATTTAATATTGTTATGGTGTCAAAAAGTAGAATACATGTATTTTCTCTTAGAAATTAGTTGTATGCAACACACACGTAAGTTATATATATATATATATATATATATATATATATATATATATATATATTTAGTTTGTTTACCTTAGAGATTAATTTTTCTTTTAGTTACTATAACTCTCATTATCTAAGACATTTAAATGGTATTGTTATTTAGATGATTAATTAAGTATAAATTTGTACTTTGTAGATTAATTGAATATATGTAAACTGTGTTTATTTTCTTTCATTTTTCTGCTGCTGAATTTTTCGAATTTCTGACTTTTGGTTTGTTACCATATTTCCGTAATATAATTCGCTGATGTGTAATGGTTTGATCAGTAATTACCAGCATAAACACAAATATTTCTGTTTCAAAGTATGGAACAGTATTAATTACATTATTTCCATTTTTCAAAATTTTGCCTTTCTATCTCTGCTTTGTTTCATATTGTTTGGTTCTTTAATTGCTTGTTTTGAATTTTTTTGGTTTTAGAGTTTTGAATTTTTAAATTACTTACTATTTCAGTTAATTTTTATTTGATTTGAATAAAACATTAATTGGTATTTAGTTATTGCCTTAAATATTTTTTTTTTCTCTTTATGTTTTTTCTTTAGAACTTGATAATCTTAGAATGTTTTATGCATGTGATTTGCATATATATGTATATATATATATATATATGAGGGTATATGTTTTTAACGTACCTTTACTTCTATCCGACTCTTGTGAAATAGTTCATTTAAATGTAACTAGATCTAAAACCCAATAGCTTCCAATCCAAATTAAGTCCAATCCAAATTAACTATTTATTTATCAATTCCTATAATTTATTATTTAATGACTCTCTTTAGACTGTATGGTTAGCCAACCAATTTTAATATTACTGAAATTGTATAATATTACTAAACCTTTCCGGTTGGGGTTGCTTTCTCCGACAAATCTTCTCCGACAGCAATAATTGGTAACTAACGCTTGATATTATCGGCCTCTTGATAGAATTACACTCAGAGTTAACCACTCTTTCTATTTCCTCTAAGTTTACTTTGCTTATATTTCACTATATATATCTTATTAATTATATTTCACTATTTATATCTGAACAAATTCACTTTATATATATATATATATATATATATATATATATATATATATATATATATATATATATATATATATATATATATATATATATATATATATATATATATATATATATTTAAGATCATAACTTTCAAATCGTTTAACTTTAAAAAGTGGGAAATCGAAATGTATGGCATGAAGAGGATAATTCTCAAAAAAAAAAAAAAAAAAAAAAATTAAGTAGCTATATTTTCAAAAGAAAACTTATAAAACTTTTACAAGAAACTTAAGACTTAATATAAACTGAATCAAAATAAAGTAAGATAAGAAATAAATATATTAATATGTATAACAGATCAATTGAAAAGTCTCCGGCCTGACACAGATGGCACTACTAGAATTAAATCCATATGTCTTTTAGTTAGTTCTAACTCTCAAAAGATGCGTGTATAAATTTGACAGCTGTCGGATCATTAGTTTGTGAATTATAGCATTTTGAGTGAAGCAACTTTTGTTACTGTGAAAAAAATGGATAAAAGGAATTTCGCATGTAGAAAAATATTGCTTTTGAAGGAAAAATAGTTAAGAGCAACGCTTGGCTTGATGCCGAGTTTCCGACACTGCCCAGAAATATAACCATCAAGGATTGGTATGCTAAGTTTTAGACGTGGTGAAATGAGCACCAAGACGGTGAACGCCAAAAGAGGTTTTGACGAAAACATTAAAAATCCACAAAATGATTTTGAATGACCGTAAATTGAAATTGAAGAAATGACAGACCTCTAAAGATATCAAGCAGACATGCACATCATATCATTCGAACATTTGGGTATGAGAAAGCTCTTGAAAAGTGGGTTGCGCGACTCACTTTTACCAAAAACAACGACGAGTTGATCGAGCAGTGTTTGAAATGATCAAGCGTAATAAACCCAGAGTTTTTGCGTCTATATGTGAAATGGAAACACGGCTCCATCATTTCACTCCGAAGTCAATCGACAGTCATCCGAGTGACTGCACACGAGTAACCGCTCCAAATCGTGATAAACGCAACAGTCAATGGCTATAGCGTCTGTATTTTGGATATGCATGGAATAATTTTTGATACTACCTGACAAAGGAAGGACTATACAGCACACGTTATCATAGCGTTATTGGACCATTTGAAGGACGAAATCGCCGAAAAACGGCCGCATTGAAAAAAAAAGTGCTGCTTCACCGCAATGCACCGTGTCACAAGTCAGTGAAAACGATGGCAAAATCCATGAATTAAAGCGGCACGTAACT
>BMAW01097068.1:0-65054 GCA_019974015.1 Nephila pilipes | reverse complement strand
TGAAGTTACGTATTGCTATTATCCAGAACCATTTCATTTTATATGTGAAAGTTTATTCTGGAAATTAGTATACAGCATTGACTTTAAGCATTTATACAGAAATAAGAGGACGACCTGTAATTATTGTCACTTCAAATGTTTTACCTATTGAACTTGAATAATACAGTTATCGAAATAAATTGTTTATTAACAAACTGATAACATCTACACTTGGCTGAGTCTCTTTTATATGTTAAGTAGAATTTTCCAGACTCACTGCTCTTTAAAATTTGAATGGATATTATAATGAAAAACAGACAACAATTTAAGAAGATTCTTTACAAGAACTTCCGACGTTGCTCGAAGATTGCGGTTTGAGCTATCAGTTTATAGTCGAGGGACTTCTACCTTAGCGACATCGTGGTGCTTAACAGTGTCGTGATGTACTATCGGGAATACGCATATCTAACCCATCCGTTAAGAACTAATATGTATAGTTAAAAAAAGCTAAAATCTAGAAAAATATATTTTAATTAGAAAAATTAATGATTGCACTAAATATCGAGAAAGTATATTTTTATTTACAAATCACAAACATTTTTATTTATACAAAAAAAAAAAGGAAATTCAAAAGTTTAGCAATTAATTTAACAATTATTTTTAATGTCATATAATCATGAGAAATAAGTGATTGTAATTATGTAATTTTTATATTGAGAAAACTCGACTCGTGTGTGTGTTCTGATTTATCATTTATTTGTACAACGTAAAATTTTGTTTGTATTCGTAAAGGAATTTTGTTAAATAGTTTTTATTAATAAATGTATTTGTCTTATTTTCAAAGTAAAATTATATGCCTCATAATAATGGTTTTTGACTTTTCAAATTCTCCTCTAGTTTTGAAATGATTGCTTATACGTACTTAACGTTTGTTTCGTTGTCCATATGACTTCAGACGTTTTGACTGTCAATTATAGTGTAAAGATAACTTCATGTTATATTTTTACATTTATTTGAGATAATTAAAATAATATTTTATAGTATGATACATAAATTTTTAATGCATAGGAAGAGTGACTCTAAGCATTTTGAAACATATTGAGAATACTCTTCAGTGTACATCAAATTTATTCTGAACTATTATTCATTATAAAATGATTTATATCAAAACAAAATAAGAATAGAATCGTATATTAGTTCTTCGTTGAGGGAATACTGCATTAAGTATACTTATACTGCATAATATTCTTCTTTTTAGAATATTTCTAGTGATGAAGAAACAGTATCACGCAAAAATGAAACTCGGAAAAAGGAGGCTTATGACTAGTAAAGATCTTGAAATATATTTTCAGCTAGCAAGTAAATGTTAGCTTATATCTAAAACGATTAAATAATTTAAAAAACCGCGATAGGTTATTATTTTTCTCCATTATTCTAATGAAGCCAAAAATCAAATATTATACAAAAGTTATAAAAGAATGGACAGTGGATTAAATATTTATTTATGGAATGAAAGCTAGTATTTTTGAAATTAAATGACGAGACAAAATCAAAAAGAAATTCAGAAATCCTTTAATGTTTTTATTAAAATCATTGGACTTTTTAAATCAATCTCCCGACCAATTCTTTAATCGTCATGCTTTATCCATAAATTTCAGACTATGCTCACTTGAACCTTTTATTGATTACTTCCTTCAGATTCAAAATAAGAATATCGACTAATCAATAGTTTGTTTAATGATTGTTTTCATTTTTAACAATGCACTTACAAAATAAGTTTTATTCGAACCTAGTTTTTGTACATAGTCTCACTGGAAAATATTTTGGATAATTAGAAATGAGTGCTCTTTCCTACTTATTTTTTTTTTTTGCTATCAGATTACTTAATTTTCAGAGAGCTTTAGATTGACATGCGATAAACAGTTCGACCTGACAAGATGAAGTGGGGTTTTCCATAAAAAAAATTAGCAAACGAGCCTGTTAAATTTATTCACACAGGTTTTATAGAATATTTTGACAGATTACTATTTAAATTTTTTACACTTTCAACTCTATTAAAAGGAGATTTTAAGAACCATTGAGAAAGATTTCGAACCTAAATGTATGGCAATGGAACGAGTAGAAAATATGATTGAATTGATTTTCAGTGAGGACCTTAATGCAAAGAAAAGAAGAGAATCTTTGTTTAGTTGGAATAAATGGTCATGTACTTACAGAATTAACTAGTTAGAGGAGAAAAAATCACAAATGCTTTGATTATATAGTAGTTTGGGTGGTGTGTGCTTTGGTTATCTATTTTATTTTTATTATTTTTTCCTTCACATTTAATTTCTTAAAATTTTACAATTTAAATACTTTTCCAAAATATTTTTTAGATTCAGTTATGAAATAGTTGATGGATAGCGTTGCCTTCTTTATTAACCATTTTAAATTTCAGTATTAATATTTTCAACTTTTAAATTCTTTTTAAAATGTCAGATTTTGAATAGTTTTAATTTTTGTTCAATATTCTCAAGTAAATTGTACATATCTAGACTTTTGATTGACAATTTCTGAGTTTTGTGGTGGAATTCTGAAGTTTAAAACTTTATTTTTAAATTAGGTCTCAGTTTGGAACGCTTTGAGTTGCTTCTCATTTGGGAAGATGGAAGATGTTTTAGATACATAGCAGAATTTCCATTTTATGCTTTTTCAAAGTATTTTATATGACTTGAAATAAAGCATTGATGAACATATTTAATGTGTGTAACTATATTTTTTAATTAAAATTTCTTAAATGTTTATTAACTTGTAACTTTGTTGCTGCTTTTTAATTGGTGTATGTAATATTAATAAATCCTAGAAAAATTTTTGAAAACCTAGGTTTTTCTCAATGTTTTCATGGTGTAGGTTTTTATTTGCTTTTTTGGTTTTTAAGATTTTCATTTATATGAACGTTTTTCTTTTCATTTTATTTTTAGTTTAAATTTTTCACAGTTTTTATGATTTTAATTTTTGGTTCCTTAACAACATTTAAAATATATTTTTTTCATGAGGACAGTTAGCCATTAATTATAGTCTAAAGAGTCTAGTCGTACTACATTTAGTGTTATATTTTTTACATTTTGTATTTTAAAAAGTGGATTTTTAAAATTTAAATTCACATACCTGCAAATATATATGACATAATTATATACACTTTATTTATATTAACGATAATACAATAATTCTCTTACATTGTATAATATAATATAATTTATTATATATATCACAATAGAACTTGTGTTTACAATTATTGATATTTAGATTAATATAGCATATATGCTTGAATACATTATATTTATATAAAGTGAAATATTAGATATCAAATGAAAAATAATGCATAGATACCAGAATATATTTTGAGTATTATGATGTAAAGTTCAAATAAAGATGAAACCTTAAAAAAGTATAGAGAAATTCCAATATTAAGACGAAATCGTATTATATATAAATATGACAAAGTTCTTTTTAAAGCAAAACACCTACAGGTAAGCGCTGAATATAGTGTATAAAATTGAATGAAGAACGCTTTAAAGTAAACGATAGAATGAACTAATCTAATGCTTGAAAAAAGGAAGAGAATTCTGTATAATATCGAAATTTTTTAGAATATGCGTCAACCAAAGATTCGAATCTTATGAAACGTAGGATAGATTTAATCATGCGAGTAGCCAACCATTCTACACGTGCAGTACGATAGGTATATCCGGAATAATCCGGACATAAGAAAAAGCTAATGCGATTGAAATGCTATACAGTATTAAAAGAATTTCTTTTTTAAAATTTAAAGTCGTACGGAACAATCATTGGTCCGCATTATCAAACAAATAGATAGCTACAACTAGATGCTCTTTACTCTAGCGAACAAGCATCACTTTGACAATAGGCAATGCAGTCACTATACGTGAATGTACCGCATTATTACAGTCAATGAGATTAGTCTTGATATGCAATATTGTCGATTGTGTCCATGATACGAAATCTCAGCCATTAACTCGGGTTTTTTGTTTCTCAGTACATAATGTCGATGTCATCACCAGAAGACGTTAGACTTACGGCATAATTTCAATCACCCTTGTCAGATCACTGGAAAAATCAACTACGTAGGCAGTCGGCTAAATCAAATTGATAGACGCTGTATTATCACAAATGTCTGAAATGACAACTGCGCCCACATCAAGGTTCTGCTCAGACTCCGAACTCCACCAATGTTTGAGCGTAAAGTACCTCCGTTACTCGAGACTATTTGCTGACCAGAGTTTTCCAGGCAAAGTCTATGCGCTGTGGTGAAATATAATGCAATCCTTACAGCCGCAACCAGGCGCAGATATTCTTCTTCTACAAAATAAAATGATTCTAACCGCATTTTGTACACCATAGCAGTTTAACGAATGCTCGCTGTTCCTGGAGGAGCCATGAATCAAAGTTACCGAATGCGAGCAGGTGTCGTAAACGCATTGCCTTACGATTTGGGAATCTGTCCAGTGGGATTATTTGAGCATTTCTTAAAAGCTGCGTGGTCACGTGCTTATCAAACTCACCTACTGTGAAAAGTACCAGCTGCATAAGAACAGTGGTTGTATAAAAATCCTCTTCATATGCCATTATCATCCTGATATCATAACCCAAGTTTTATGATATTTTTATTTTGAGTATACTAGGTTACTAAAATATATGCAATATATATATATATATAATATATTCATACTATTTATTTAGTCCATACGCTTTTTTTAAACAGCTTTCACTATAAATAATCAGTGTAGGCATAAGGGATGACCAAAAAAAAAAAAAAAAGGTTGAAAACTTATTATTGCATAATATCCCAATTGACATTGGGCGAATAAGATCTTAGGTGTGCTACCGTAATTTGAGTATGTAAGCAGAGAAACTTAAGACTTAATATAAACTGAATCAAAATAAAAAGATAAAGAAATAAATATATATATGTATACAGATCAATTGAAAAGTCTCGCCTGACACAGATGGCACTACTAGAATTAAATCCATGTTTTTAGTTAGTTCTAACTCAAAGATGCGTGTTAAATTTGACAGCTGTCGGATCATTATTTGATATTATAGCATTTTGAGTGAAGCAACTTTTGTTACTGTGAAAAAAATGGATATAAAGGAATTTCGCATGTAGATAAAATATTGCTTTTGAAGGAAAAATACAGTTGAAGCAGCTTGGCTTGATGCCGAGTTTCCGGACACTGCAGAAAATAAATCCATCAAGATTGGTATGCTAAGTTTTAGACGTGGTGAAATGAGGCACCAAGACGGTGAACGCCAAAGAGGTTTTTACAGAAAACATTAAAAAAATCCACAAAATGATTTTGAATGACCGTAAATTGAAA
Source organism: Nephila pilipes (assembly GCA_019974015.1). Classification (NCBI taxonomy): domain Eukaryota; kingdom Metazoa; phylum Arthropoda; class Arachnida; order Araneae; family Nephilidae; genus Nephila; species Nephila pilipes. The sequence goes on along the minus strand of BMAW01097068.1, from coordinate 59,697 downwards.
TTGAATGAAATAGACACTCTAAAGATATCAACTGAACATGCCATAATCATTCCAGAACATTTGGGTATGAGAAAGCTCTGCTTGAAAAGTGGGTTGCGAGCTCACTTTTGACCAAAACTAACGACGAGTTGATGGAAAGCAGATGATCAAGCGTAATAAACCCGAGTTTCTTGCGTCTATATGACAATAGATGAACACGGCTCATCATTTCTCTCCGAAGTCAATCGACAGTCATCGATGACTGCACACGATGAACCGCTCCAAATCGGGAGTAAACGCAACAGTCGGTGGCAATGGCTATAGCGTCTGTATTTTGGGAATGCATGGAATAATTTTCGTGATTCACTCTTGAAAAGGAAGGACTATCCAGCTATTACATAGCGTTATTGGACCATTTGAAGGACGAAATGCCGAAAAACGGCCGCATTTGAAAGAAAGTGCTGCTTCACCAAGACAATGCACCGTGTCACAAGTCAGTGAAAACGATGGCAAAATCCATGAATTAGACTTAATTGCATTCCTCATCACCGAATTCTCCAAATCTCCCCAGCGACTATTTCCTGTTCTCAGATCTCAAAGAATCTCGCTGGGAAGAAATTTTCGTCGAATGAAGAGGTGATCGTAAAGCTGAGCTATTTTTTTTGAAGCAAGGACAACGTACTACAAAAACGGTATCGAAAATTTGGAGGTCCATAACTAGTGTATCCCTTTGAAGGGATATGTTGAATAAAAAATTCTAAATTCTGCAAAAATGTGGATTTAGTATGGTAGGCCAGGGACTTTCACATGATCTGTTATGTTATAAGTAAACAATGGTTATCCTTAAAAAACATAAAAATGAAGAAAAATTATTTTGAATCTATTAAAGAATTTCTATATATACTATATGCATTAACAGACAATTCAGTCTCACGCCTACCATATACTAAAACACATTTTTTTGAGAATTAGAATTATGTCAACACATATAAGTATATATAAATTATGAAGAGATATATATATATTATGACTACTTGAGAACTTTTATTCATTCTGCCAACTGTAGTGGTAAGTAATTTTAATCAATGAAGAAGGTGAATCAAATCAAGTTCATGATGGTGATTTTATTTGTTATTCATGGAAGGCGCAGCTAAGGTTGGTTGTCATTGAAAACAATATTGAGGTTTTAATCACAGTGTTTTGAAATCATCGAGGATGATAAACAGTTCTCAATTTTGCTAGAAAATATATTATATATTATGGAATTCATAGAGAGAAACGTCACGGAACAGCATGGGCTACAGGATTCAGGTTCTTGAAATATACATCCAATAGACAGATGGAGATCTAAAGGTTATTTTGACAAATTTAAGATTGTGGAGAAAAATGATTAACACAAATTTTTATAGGCGGATCTAATAATGAAAATGATAATTGAAGAGGGATCAGGAGGATAAGGGAAGAACCCTTTACTTTGAATTAGGGAGATGGAATGAGAATAGAAGAATTAAAGTTGCATGTATTAGAAGAGAAATATTAAATTACAAGAGTTGAAATCATTTACCACACAAATATAAGTATATGTAGTTATATATATATATATATATATATATTAATATAATGTAAATATCGTAGGATTTTCTTTTTTTCCACTCAACTTTGAGGACTTCAATTAGATTGATTGCATGAAATAACCTTTCCAACCAAGATTCCAACTAATTATTCTTTTACCAGATTCAGTCTCTGGTGATTTTGGGTGGAAACATATATATATATATATATATATATATATATATATTTAACTGTTTTTTGCTAAAGGTCTATTGGTTTGTTTTTCCAACTGTTGGTCCAACTGTTTTTTGCGCGGTCTTTTTTAACACGATTTTGAATTAACACCGTTCACCAATACACTTTTTTACACGAATTCGTTGTTCTAACATTAATCCCCACAATTTTTTCCAAAAACATTCAAATGCTGTTTTTAACACCTTATTCTAACTTTTTGATTCAACCACTCTATCAGAGTATTATAGCAGCATTTAAAATGTATTACGTAAAACAAACGTTTAAATACATTTTAGTTTTAGTAGAAGAAAGAAATTTGTCTGTTGTGAAAGCATTGAGAAAGTTTAGGATTTCGTATTGTATTAGAAATGCTTCTTTCGCCATAAATCTGTAGCACCAATAGACCTTTAGCTCTTGTTGGAAAAAAGTTTTAATATCATGCGTCAAAAGCAGAAGGTTCGTAGAATAAAAATCGGTTAGGTATTCTAAAATTATAACTCTATCAAATACAATTGGTGATGAAATTTGGAGAATTGAAGAATTGATGCTAGAAAACCCTTTGGATGTGGACTATTCGATCGAATTTATGACAGTTTATGATAATAAACAAGTCGAAAATGTTCAGCTGTTAACGGCTGATTTAAGTCGCGAGGCTTGAAATTTGCTGTAAGTTTTGAATATTTTCTTACTCATGATCCAGACATAGGGTGCATTGAAATTTCAACGTAATCTTAAGTTTTGTGTAGCAGGATATCAAGAATTATATAAGCAACTTGAGAAACAAAAAAAAACAACCATTAATAACAGATTTGTATCAACAACAAAAATCAACAGATATTGCTAATAACGAACGAAATTCTGCATTTGAATCAGAACTTATAATTGAGCTGGACATATCTGACATATTTACTGATGATAGCATTTTTGATCCAGTTTGTAATAAAGGTGCATGCTTGTTATCAAGTAGAGGTGAATAGATGTTAGTTATTAGTTTTGTTCCTAATTTCTATTTGAGTTTTTATATGTTGTTTGTACCAATAGATTGTATTTTCACTGTACACTAATTAAAAATATTTTATAGTAAAAATGAATTATTTTTCTTTTATAAATATGTAATATGGATTTCAATATTACATTTTTTGCACGATTCTTCGGGAAATTATTTCGAATATTCTCATCGTACTCGATTTTTTGAATGTGAGAAACATATCCGCAAATTTAAAATTTACCATACTTTGCATATATTTCTTTTGCACGATTTTTTGAGGAACGTATATTTGTCTAAAAAAATTTGGGTGTATATATATATATATATATATATACAAAAGCAGATTCTTCTGTTTTAAATCAAAGACATTTTAATTAGCTCAATTTCTATTTCGTTTACTTTAAAGGTTTTTCATTTCTCAATTTTTTCTTACTATCTTACTTTTTACCTTGTATGTTTTGTTTAAAAGAACTTTTGTCATATATATATATATATTTAATAAAATATTTTGTTCTTAATAATCTTAATTTAATCATATTGTGTGTGTATATACATATGTATACATATATATTTGTGTATGTGTGTAAAATTTTAAATTTAAAAAAAAATTCAACTTTTTTAAAATACAAAAATGGTAAAAAATATAACTAAATGTAGTAACTGACCTTAGACTCTTTAGACTATAATTAATGGCATAACTGTCCTCATGAAAAAATATATTTTTAAATTTGTTAAGGAACCAAAAATATAAAATGTAAAAACTGTGAAAATTTAAATCCAAAAAAACAAAATGAAAAAGAAAAACGTTCATAAAGTGAAAAAATCTTTAAAAACCAAAAGCAAAAAAATAAAAACCTACAATCGAAAACATTTAAGAGAAAACTCAAGGTTTTCCAAAAAAAATTTTTTTCTAGGTTTATTAATATTACATACACCAATTCAAAAAAATGCAAGCAAATTTATAAGTCTACATAACATTTAAGAAATTTAATTAAAAAAAAATATTTACACACATTAAATATTCATCAATGCTTTATTTCAAGTCATAAAAATACTTGAAAAAGCATAAAATGTGTCGAAATTCTGCTATGTATCTAAACATCTTTCCATCTTCCCAAGTGGAGAAACTACTTTCAAGCGTTCCAAACTCGAACACTAAATTCTAAAATAAAGTTTTAAACTTTGCCAGAATTCCAACACAAAACTCTAGAAATTGTCAATCAAAAGTCATAGAGTATTACAATTTACTGAGAATATTGAAACAAAAATTAAACTAAAAATTTACAAAATCAAACATTTTAAAAAAAAATTTAAAAAAGTTGAAAATAATTAATAGCGAAATTTAAAATGGTTAATAAAGAGAAGGCAACGCTATCCATCAAACTATTTCATAACTGAATCTAAAAAAAATATTTTGGAAAAGTATTTAAATTGTAAAATTTTTAAAAATTAAATGTGAAGGAAAAATAATAAAATAAAAATAGATAACCAAAAGCTTTCAACACACACACCACCCAAACATACATATATATATTCAAAGCATTTGTTAGTGATTTTTCTCTCTAATAGTTAGTGTATGTGTGTTTTGTGCTCAAAGCCATTTATTCCAACTAAACTTAAAGATTCTCTTCTTTTCTTTGCATTAAGACCTCACTGAAAATCAATTCCAATCATATTTTCTATACTCGTTCCGTGCCATACATTTAGTTTACTTGAAATCTTTCTCTAATGGTTCTTAAAATCTCCTTTTAATAAGTTGAAAGTGTAAAAATTTAAATAAAAATCTGTGCAAAATATTCTGCATAAAACCTGAAGGTGAATAAATATTTAACAAGGCTCGTTTGCTTTTAATTTTTTTATGGAAAAACCCCACTCTCATCTTGTCGGTCGAACTGTTTTATCTAAGCGATTGCAATCTAAAAGCTCTCTGAAAATTAAAGTAATCTGATAGCAAAAAAAAAAAAAAATATGTAGGGAAAGAAGCACTCATTCTAATTATCCAAAATATTTTCAGTGAAGACTATGTACAAAAACTAAGGTTCGAATAAAAACTTATTTCTGTAAGTGGCATTGTTAAAATGAAGAAAAACAAGTCATTAAAGCAAACTATTGATTAGTCGATATTTTTTTATTTTGAATCTGAAGGAAATAATCCGAATAAAAAGGTTCAAGTGAGCATAAGCTGGAAATTTGATGGATAAAGCATGACGATTAAAGAATTGGTCGTGGAGATTGTTAAAAAGTCCAATGAATTTTTATTAAAAAAACATTAAAGGATTTCGAAATTTCTTCTTTTTTGATTTTGTCTCGATCATTTTAATTTCAAAAAATACTTTAAGCTTTTTTTCATTCCATAAATAAATATTTAATCCAACGCCTTGCATTCTTTTATAACTTTTTGTATAATATTTTGATTTTTTGGCTTCATTAGGAATAATGGGAAAAAATAATAACCTTCGTCGGTTTTTTTTTAAATTATTTAATCGTTCTTTAGTATAAGCTAACATTTACTTGCATGAAAATATATTTCAAGAAATCTTTACTAGTCAAGCTATAACTTTTTTCAGGGATTTCATTTTTGCGTGATACTTTTTGTCCTTCATCACCAGAAATATTCTAAAAAAGAATGAATATTATGCAGTATAAGTATACTTCAATGCAGTATAATGTTATCACGAAGAACTTAAATTACGATTTATTCTTATTATTTTTGTTTTGATATAAATCATTTTATAATGAATAATAGTTCAGAATAAATTTGATACACTGAAGAGTATTCTAACTATGGTTTCAAAATGCTTAGATCACTCTTCCTATGCATTAAAATTAATGTATCATACTATAAAATATTATTTTACTTGTCTCAAATAAATAAAAATATTAACATGAAATTATCTATACACTCATAATTGACAGTCAAAACGCTCTGAAGTCATAGGACAACGAAACAAACGTTAAGTACGTAAGCAATTCATTTCAAACTAAGAGTGAGAATCCTTGAAAAAGTCAAAACTATTATTATAAGAGGCATATAATTTTACTTGAAAATAAGACAAAATACATTTATTAATATAAAATATTTAACAAAATTCCTTTACGATAACAAACAAAAATTTGTACGTTGTACAAATAAATGATAAATCAGAACACACACAGAGTCGATTTTCTCCAATATAAAATTACAATTACAATCACTTCATTTCTCATGAATTTTTATATGACATTAAAAATAATTGTTAAATTAATTGCTAAACTTTTTAGATTTCCTTTTTTTTTTCTTTTTTTTTGTATATTATAAAATGTTTATGATTTGTAAATAAAAATACATTTCTCGATATTTAGTGCAATCAATTAATTTTTTCTAATTAAAATATAATTTTTCAGATTTTATAGCTGTTTTTAACTATACATATTAGTTCTTAACGGATGGGTTGGAATAAAAAAAAATGGGTATTCCCATAGTACAATCACGCACCTCACAAGCACCGATGTCGCCAAGGTAAGTCACTCGACTATAAACGATAGCTCAAAACCCAATCTCGGCAACGTCGGAAGTTCTTGTAAAGATCTTCTTAAATTGTTGTCTGTTTTTCATTATAATATCCTTCAAATTTTAAGAGCAGTGATCTGGAAAATTCTACTATAACATATAAAAGAGAGTTCTCAGCCAAGTGTAGATGTTATCAGTTTGTTAATAAACCACTTTATTTCGATAACTGTGTCTTCAATTCAACCAGGTAAAACGTTTAAGTGACAATATTAATTACAGATGTAAATTATATTATTCGCAACAAATGCTTAAGAAATTAATGCTGTATATAGGCACCGGGAATAAAAACTTTCATGTAAAATGTACAATTTTAAACCCCACTATGTAGCTAAAAATTGGCTTACCGAACAAGGCAAAAATTAATTTACACATGGGAATATTTTCGATTGTTTTATTTGCTTATAGTTAAAATATTACATACACGAAAATTTAAAATCTACAAATAGAAAATATTGTTCTCAGTCAAAAACGCATATTTTCTCGCGGACAAGTGGTTAACGTGAAGATACTCTATCAGAGTTGACATTTTCTGTGATATAGAATAATAAATTATCAGTTTTTGCAATGAAAGATACTTGATATGTCAATTATGATAAGATACATGCATATGTAGCAGCAATCAAACCTACAAATCGAAGATAATTTTGGGATTTTAAATTTCTTTTAAATTTGGTATCGATTATAAGACAATTCGCATTTTAAGTTTCTAAAGCGATAGAGACAAGCCTATAATTTGTAACATTGGTGATGCAATATGTATTTGTTTTGTAATGTGTTTATCTGGTACATCAATTGTGTGTAATTTTATTTTAAAATTATTTTTTTATAAAACTTTTCATTCATGATAAGCATTTCAATAGGGTTTTCTCATGTACCACATAAATAAGATCGTACATAAGAATTCATACTGAAAACCACTCAAAGAAAAGAGAGCATAAAAACAGGGTTAACCACACTTAAGCTTTAAAAATTTAATCAAGTACTTTAAAAGATACAGAAAAGAAATAGAGATTAAATTTTCAAACAAATTCTTTCTTTTAACTTAAATTTTCCCTCACTTTTTATTTTATCAGAACGTACTAGACTTAATTAATAAATAATCTTAAAAAATAGAATTATATATTACATTTAGAAAGAGGTTTGAAATTTTATTCCTCTTTCAGGCTTAGACTTCTATTTTGACATTAATGTTTATACTTTAAGACTTCACACTTTTACTAAAATTAAAAAAAAAAGAATCTTTTCCTTAAAACGTTTTCGATACATATAACGGGACATTTAAAATGCAACACCAAGGAATGGACAGAAAGTGAAAAAAATTGGCAGACAGAGAGAAACAGCAACGAACAATAAGGGATATTTATTTCGAAATTATATGCATTAATACAGAGATAGAATAGCATCCAGTAGTTTGTAGGACCACTATGAATGGTGATACACGAAGCAGCCCGAATAGGTACAGAATCAGTTATAGTACAGATGGCGTCCTGAGGAATATATCTCCATTTCCTGTCAACCACTTGCCATAGTTTGTCTTCTGAAAGCGTCAGTAGCAGGGTCAGCAAATGGCGTCATTCACATCCCAAATTGTTTAATTGTTGAGAGAGATCAGGAGATAATGGTGACCAGGGAAGCATGTGTGCGGTCAGGTGTTATTTTGCTGATAAATGGCATTGAGCACTCCGTGATGGTAGAGGAGTGTCACCGGGCACAGCACATCATCCACGTATGGTTGCGCCTTCATAGTATCCCAAATACGCACAAGAAATGACCTTTAATGATACCCAATTGTTCCTTAAATTATGTTGCAGCATTGTCGAGCGGTGGGGCTCTTACCAATTACAGCCGGAGTGGACCTGTCTCCACTTCGACGCCACACCCGTACGCCGAGGCTATCATTATAGAAACAGAAGAGTGATTCATCTGAGAATATGACCCTGTGTCTTTCCGTCGTTCACATGGCTCGAGCAAGGTATTATTGCACACGTTGTCGTCTATGCTGTAGAGTCAATGGCAGTCTTTGTAACGGATCCTATGAGTGAAGGCCACTAGTAACCAATTGACCGGAAATGGTTCTGGATAATATAGGAAGATACAGGGCCAAAGTGTCTTGAACATGCTGCAGATTGATGGTAGAAGTGGCATCCGGGTCCGACTGTGGATGGGTCGAGGCAAGCGAGCTGACGTCACTCTGGCTGCACTGGCACTCCTCAAACTTTGCTCATTTCCTTGTTTCAACCATCTTCACCTCAGCCGGTGCACTGTGGACAAGTCCAGGTCTTTATCAGCTGACATTTGGCTTGTGGACTAACCTGCTCTTCTCAATTCCATCACAAAGCTCCTCATAAAATCGTCTGACTTCTGAAAGTGCCACCGTTCAGCCTGCCATTCTTTGCTATTACACTCATCTTCTGAGATTCGAGCAAATTTTCCAGGATGATTTCCCCAGAAGAAATAACGGCACAAAATTTTTCACGGGTGCCGAAAAGCTACATAACACTTGTATAATTCGGAGACTTGTGTGTATGAGTGTGAATGTTTGCGTGTGTTATAGCATACATGAATATATTTGCATGTGGTAAATTCATTTTGTGCACCTTTTTAAAAATAATTATTTTAACACTCATCGTTTCAAGTTTCAAATTAATTTAAAAGGCTCAGAATCCTTAAATTTCAAAATGTTCGATTTTTTGAAAAAACAAATGCATGTTAAGCATTTCATTTTTTTCTGATCATTTTGATGCTATATGTAATGATGCAATAAGAACTTACAGAGTTTTAGAAAGAGCACTAGGTCTTTTTATTTATTTATTTATTTTGTTATTTTTCAAATTTTGATTACATTTTTCTCGAAAAAAACACCTCAGGGTTTTTCACAAACTATTCATTCTATTAATTGGGAACTTCACACACAAATTCAAAAAATATTTTTATTACATATAGATCAATTTTTATCTAAATTATTAATAGAAAAAAATTATATGAATTTCAATTTAGTTTCTTCTTAAAATATTTTATTTTACAAAATATTTTTTGTAATTTTTTTTCTCTACATTTTCCCCCGTTTATGTAAAACTTTTAATTCGAAGATATGTCTGCTAAATAATATCTGATTTTTATTATGATTTTAAACACTTATATGAAAATATAAGAATTAATATAATCAGATCTGAATTCTATACGGTAAATGTATCAAACTTCTGCTTTTTTTTTTCTTTGGTAAAAATAAAAAATAAAATAGTGATTTAAAAATAAAATTTTTCTTTAGTGATTTGATATATATATATATATATATATATATATATATATAGTAAGAAGCAAAAAAGGAATAAATATTACTAGTAATTTTATTAAGAATAAAACATTATGATATCCAATTAGTGTAAATACAGTACAAACTAACAACTTTTTAAAAAAATAATATACTTACTACTAAAGAAAAATATTTTCATGCTAGGTATGATTTGGCATAATGCCACACTAATGGACATTATAAGTACAAAAAACTGTATGAATATAAAGTAAACAGTAGAAAAATAGGATTTTGGAAAAAAATTGATATTAAATAAATTAATACTTTCTCATACCTCGGACTGTAATGCGCGGTTATTCTAGAATTGAAGGCCAAATTCCCTGACTAAGTATTTACTTTATAAAATCAGATAAGAATTGAAATTGAAAATTACAAAGAAAAACGATAAGAATCATAAAAAAATTAATTCTATAAATATTAATAAATTTACAACTTTACAATTACAAAAGATACTTTTTTAAAGAAACGAAAAGGGAATTTAAAAAATATACAGTAATTAAATTAAAATCTTTCTCTAAATGAACATTATACAACACGTATAGTGAAAATAACTAATGTCGCCCACTTAGAAGTAGAATTCGCGCAAAAAAGATGATAGATTAAAGAATTGTAGATAAAAAAAAAACCCATCTACATTCAAAAAACTTTAGATAGCATTAATTTACTTTATGTCCATAATTTCCGATTTCTCAGTTTACTACTGTTTCCCTATTTCTCATTTTTCCTATTCTTTACTTCAGATTCTTTGAATTTATTATACTTTTTTGTCTATTTATGCAGTGTTTATCAAATACATTCCTCTTTTTAAATTATATATATATTTCATTCAATGGGTGCACTTGCTTTTTTTTTTTTTTTTGGCTGATTTTATAACAAGGTCATAAGACATGTTTCTATATTCTTCGCTGGTTTTCTTACAGCACGAAGTCGTGATAATTTTTTTTTCTGTTACCCGTATTTGGATGGTTCTATCCGAAATACACGCCCATCTTTTTGAATCAATTGGGTTTGTCTTGTAGAACTTTTTCTGTTTTCTATGCAAATATTCTGAATTATACTATGTCAGAACGAGATATTGGTATAATTTTTCAGCTACAACTTCTTTTTAATCTTAGAGAAAACAGTACATGCGCATACTTACTAAAATTAACCTTTATTTTGCTAACAATTGATTTGAAAGCACCAGAAATATTAATCCTCCTTTGGTAATGATTTGTCCGCAAGATAAGCGTTTTTACCTTATATTGCTTCCTTGTATAAGGATTACACCTCGATTCATAACTACTGAGCAATAAAATGAGAATATTCTGGGAATACATAAGATTCTCAAAATGGGAAGACTCTTATCGGCTAATTGTTAAACCTGGACCCAGATAGAAAAGAATGGATAGTCTGAAATCCAGAAGCAAGGTAATTTCTGTAAATCTCTGCAAATTTTGAAGAGATTTACAGAAATTACCATGTATTTCTGTAAATCTCTTCAAAAGGGTAGTAGAAAGTATTGAAGTCAACAACATTATTATTTGAATGAAATTGACATTTAGTATTGAAAATAACTTTCTACGTGAAATGAAATTAATTTATACAAAAAATATATTCACATATCATTTGAACCACTTATTATTACATTAAATGTTCTTAAAACTTTAAATTTTGGTATTATGTAACTGTGTCCGTATTAATCTTCAACGTAATATATGTATGGTTAAAAATTTCTAGTCAGTAGCGGGGGAATAAGAATTAAAACAGCCCGACACGGACGATAATGGTAACTAACACTTTATTCACAAATATTTAGGACAGGAAGAATGCAGGTAGCAAACGGAGAAATTAACATAACAGGAAATGCATCCCTTGTACACGTTAGCGAAACATCAGAAATAAAACATTACTTCTAATAACAGTCACATCCCTTTTAATAATGTCCAGCTCACGAGCTTAGAAGTTCTCTCAATGGACAAATATCCACAGTAATACTTTGTACGGACTCCGACATCCCGACAGATACAAGCATCTTTCAGGCTAATTTACTTGGCCACCCTACCGACAGATTCCTGAACCCATCCACTCAGCCAATGACCTCCTCTTCCAATAGATTCACAGACTTCCATACCTGTGACTGTTCTGGCCAGTTGTGAAGTTCCAGGGAAAATTCACGAAAAGTTCGTAACTTTCGCTCTAATAAAGATACCGCAAGGTTTCCAGCATTTTCTAGAACCTTCACATAGCTGTCAATTTTTTCACCAAGTTGCCAAAATGGTCTCCAAATTCATCACAAAGGTTAATGTGTCCTTGTTTGATTTCCTTGGCTGATTGTAAATGTCTTTTCTCCGTTATTTGAGAAACGTTGTATGGAAGCGTCATTTCGGGTTCGAAAAAATGTTAGGGGAAGAAACAAAAGTGGGAGGGGGAATAATAGAATCCAACTTTCATAAAAAAATCCGTATATATAAAGGAGAGAATTCTATAACTTTTCTCTACAAATCATAACAAATAAGAAAAACGAGTTCATTTTCGCCTTTTACAAAAATAAATATATATTTATTTTTATTGAACCATTAGCAATCTAATATCTTAAAAAATAATTTATTTCAAGTATTTCAACTTTCATAATATTCTTCTTGCATCAAAAGTCTATCCATAATTTCTTAACATTCACTAGCAATAAAGTTTCAAGATTTATTGATATAATCAGATAGTAATATAAAATGATAAAAATCACTCATTAACATATTAAATTTATTCTATACTTCTTACATCTCTTATTATGTAATTGAATAGCTTGTAATATACCCTTTGAAAAATATTAAAAATTAAATACATATTAACATTTAGATTATTACCTTTTTCATATATAATATAAAGATTCTATGTCTTTCCCCCCAAAAAAAAAATTATGTTTCAAAACATTGAAAAATTTTGTACAATTTTACTCAAGAATACGAAGAATTTCTAATTCATATGGGAATTATTAAGATACAAGAAAAATTATTAAAATGTCAAATGAATGAATACCATTCATCAAGGAAAAAGAAATATTAATTATGTTACGATTTAAAATATTCATATTTATCGGAAACTTATCTTTCACCAGATCTTAGAAGATTAAATTCAGAGGTAAGTAAAAAGTATTGGAAAGAGAAAAAAAGTAAAATGTACTGTGTGATTATAATTAAAGTGACCTTATTCAGATCCCTCTAGAACCCGTTCTACTTGGTGAGTTTTGATGAAATTTGGCATATACGTTATATGGATCATGTTGAAACCATTTCTGTAATAAAAGAAGTAATATAAAAAATTAAATCAATTCCTACTTAAGCCAACATAGAGTTTCTTTATTTTAGTTACTTTTTATTAAATAATTACAATTAATATAAATATGCATATACATATGACAGAATCACAATATTAAGAAGCAAAAGAAAAAAATTTTTCCAATGATCTACATGCTTCGTCACTGACGGTATTTATTCCTAAATTTATGTCCTACTAAATATATTAATTAAGAGAAATTTTTTTCTCCCAGATAAAACTAAAATTAATTATTTGAAAATCAAATAAAAAAATTTAATGCTTCGACGACATTCGATCCGAAGGCGTGAAGATTCTACGCTGGCGCTCTACCAACTTTGCAATTGCAAGACAAATGACACATTAGAAGCAATGGCTTGTTTCTTAATTCATCCGATAAATTAAATGGTTGGAATGCAGTTTAGCCCAACCACCCTTGGCGACAAGAATTATTTGAAGGTATTTTGCCAAATGTAGCTTCCTTGGTCCGCTTCGCAAACTTAACGTTCAGCCAAAAAAAAATCGCCAAAATTTTTAAAAAAGTTAGGCAATTTTTGAAATCACACCAAGTGGTTGGGCTAAACTGCATTTTCCCCAATTAAATTTAATTAAATGAATTAATATTTGAAAAAACTGTATAAACATCAAATGTCATCCACTACAATTTTAAAAAAATGTATTTGAACTTGAGTGGATGAATAAAAATTATTTTATTAACGATTGAAAATTTGAACAAGATATATATATATATATATGTAATGATTTAACTTTTAATTCCATAATTACCCTAAATAATAACTTAACTTTCTGTTCTATCTCATTCCCTAATACAAAAGTAAAGAGTTCATTCTTATTTCCTGATCCCCTTCCAAAGTATCCTATAATTTATAACATCACGCGCTCTTGAAAAGGATTAATTCTGCTAAAACTAATTATAAATCTGTCAAAAACAATCCCTTTTTAATTCCCTATCTATTATATTCCCCTGGAATCCCCTTATTCATACCACGTGCTTCTGACGTTTCCTGGGAATTTTCCCTAGTATATAACCAAAAACACAACGAAAAACGCTCTCTTTTCACACACCTCTTATGCTCATCTCACCTATACTTGCTGTTTAATGATGTAACCAACTACTAATGAAAATGGTCTCTCTGAACTTAAAATAAAAGTGAAAAATCAATACGCCTCGACTGTTATTTGATATTATGTTACATTATAAAAGTCGATAGGAATAATGTTACATATATATATATATATATATGTCTTTCAACTCAGATAAAATCCTAATTACTTCTGCATAAACACAATATTTTAGGAATCCCCACAACCAGAAATCACAGGGATTTAAGTCGAATGAACTGGTTTTCGCCCTCTTCCTAGCAGTACACCCAAGTCTCCAGTCTCTTCGAATTTCATAATCATCTTAATTATCATTCGGTACTTGTCTATTATAGCGGCGCCCGATGATTAATCGCCAAGCGATTAAGAAATATCGCCAAATAGATTGTATAAAAAGATAGGCTTCAAGAGTTTGGCAACGACTTGGTTTAATCGTAATGTGACGGGCGTCCCTATAACGGATAAGTAATTTCTATTTTTACAAGACATTCAACTGACATTACAACGGGCAAGTACAAGACATTCTTAGACATGGGCCTTTTTCGCAATTCCTTTAAATAAGGATATTCATGCAGTGCAGCTAAGCAATGCTGCCGTTCTGGCAAAACAATTTTACCAGTAAAGTTCGATTCTTTCTTCTGTAAGAGCATGATTAACGATGACAAAGGCAAGTGGAATGATTTTCTGGTTCTGGCTGTCTCTTTACACGTTTGCATAAGAATTTTTAAAAGCGTCATCTGGTGGTCAAAATTTAAAAAATTTTTATGGAAGAAATCTTTTCCCCATGGTCCATATAACATGTATATATTAAATTTATTCAAAATCCAACAGGCAGAACGGGTGTTCTACAGGGGTCTAATTAGGGTCACTTTACTTACAACCATTCTGTACATGAAAAGAAGTATGAGTGAGAAATAATATATTTTTCATAAAAAAAAGTTCTTTGAAGTCATGCAGTGTACGCCTGGTTTAGAGACTTTTTATTACTAAAACTATTATTATTATTTTATTTTTTAGTTATGAGAGTTTTCATGCCAGATTCCAAGAGTGCAATGGCATGTTAGGCTTATATGCCGCATATTGAGCATGTATTGTTTCTAGTTAAACACGGATGAAAATAATGTGCCAAACGTGCCAAATTATGTTAAGCAATTATATTAATTACGATGAAACGAATCCTGCTCACGCGGCATACTTAAGATGGTTGATGTAGTGTATCGTTTTTAACACACACACAGAGAGAGAATAATGCGATATTGCAACATTTTCTTAATTTTAATAAACTTTTTATATTACCCTCACATAACTACAGTACAAACAACATACAGCGCAGAAGTAAGAATTTTTCAAATATAAAATGTTAAAGCAATCTTATTTTATCCACTTGCAGCATCTTACCGAAATTGATATATTTTTTTTATGAATTTTATAAAAATTTCATATAAGCAAAAAGAAAAAAAAAACACTTAACTTTTATTTAAAAAAAATTGCTGTATTTCTTCCACTATACTTTATAATAAGTAAAAAACAAATTTAGACATAAAAATGTATTGGAAAGGAAAATATTTTCTTAACAAACAAAATTTAATTCATGTAAATTTATTATACTTGAATATATGTAATTACCTTTGTGAATTGCCCTCGTCTTAATTACACAGAGAATTATATGATGCTTGTAAGATCTGGATAAACATGGACTGAAAATTACTCAAATAAATTGTAAAAGTTAAACATATCAGTTATCCACAAACAAATTACGTAATAAAATATTATGATAATTAATTCAATGAGAAAATTAATTTCTTCACATCAAAATGCTAATGTAATATTAGATGAATGCATCTGTATTCATAAAATAAAATTTTAATTATTTATCTCGACAAAGTAGAGCATGTTATAATTAATCCAAAATAACTCTAAAATATTTTCATCTCATATTTAAAACATGAGGAAATTTTGAGTTCTTCAAACAATATTTGATTTAAATATTGAAATAGTTCATTACAAAAATGTGAAGAATAATGCACATATGCAATCTTACTTTGCAGATATATTGCAATTATTAATTGCATTTTTTTATTGAAAGAAATTTGCAAGGACTCATGATAATACTTAATCATTTTTTGTATAAAATTATTATAATATTTTATTATTTAGGATTTTTCAATTTTCCCTACACATTTAAAATTGTGTTACTTTTATGCAAACTATATATGTATATGTATATATATATATATATTATCTTATTAATATTGGAGAAATATATATATATATACATTGTATCTAAATTACTTACCATAATTTTTAATTATTCAAAATAATTTATTTTTTAATGGTCAAAAAAAATTAATTGCCATGACATTTGAGCAAATTAAAAAAGTTCTGGTACTGATATATTTAAAACAAATATTTTAAAAACAATAAACACAGTAAGAAATAATTTTAGAGAATGCGGATTAAATAGGGTATAATAATCCGATAATTTTAATTTTTCGTAAAACAAAACATTGTATTATTTTTACTAACTGATGTATTTTTTCCTTGTTTCAGGTAACCAAACTATAATCGGAAGTATATGCACAAACCCAAGTATAAAATTAAAACAAGGGCATACGGAAATTTTATGTCATTACGAATTTGAGATATCTCATATTAATTAAATTTTCTCAAAGGAAAAAAAGCAAAATAAATAAATGATTGAAAGTAATAGTGTCAAATCAAAATTATCATGCAATGTTTGATTATAAAATGGGACACCTCTCATTTTCCACTGAATTAGAGTTTCTTCTTTACGTCTGAAAGTATCCATCTTTATTCACAGCTTTTTTACACTTCATAATCTTACAATTTATGGATATTTGTTTCATTAACTGATTTCATATAATTTTTATATATTTAACGAACAGACTTTCTTTTAAAACAAATCGATATTCATTAGTAAATTTCACTTCACAATTAGCTTCTTATTTACGTTATCCGACTACGTTTGGAACCATAATTTTGGAAAAAAATAACGTATAAATGAATATTTTTTTGATATTTAGTATCATCTGAATTAGAATGTACATAAAAAAGCATTTCAAAAGATTTATTACAGTTAAAAAAAACTTTAAATGCATAAAATAAGCATAAAATGAGAAAAAAATAGCACATTTTCAAAATATTTCTACTTTCATGAAAATCGTTCTATAACATTGTTATTCAGCATATGTATTTATATGATCCCTGCACGGAGCCTGAACTAGTACTTTTTAATAACTCGCATTATTTGACGAGTTATTAAGAGTCGAAGTAACAACACGCGTTTTTGTTTCAAAAATTTCTCCACCCTTATGCATTAAAATGGAAATAAATCTGTTTATATGCCATACATTATAAAAATTCAAATTCAGGATCTTAAGAATATTATGAAAAACCATTCTACTAAATTCCATCAATATATAGAAAAAACATTCGAGTTTTTACCTTTCAAAAATTGTAGACGTACTAAAAATTATATACTTCTGAAAACGGATTTAAAGTTAAAACTTGTACAAAAAACAAAGGAAATGTCTGATATTAAAATACTTATAACTTGATTTCCATGTACCGTAGCTACAAATGGAAGGTAGCTTTAGAAATAGAAGATTTCAAATATTTTAATGGATAAATAAATAAAAAAATTCGTTATTTTCTCCGAAATTCGAGTTTTTAACGTAATCGGATATATTAAAAAAATTTAATTTTCAGGGGTAAATTTGTTTAAATATAAACATAAAGTCTCCTCTTAATTTTAAAAGATATATTTAAATACAAAAAATATTTTCTTGCTCCTCCAGCATCAGCTCTCCAAAAAGAGAGGGGAATTTTCTAGATCTCATGGCAAGCATCAATTTCGGTATCTTAAAATTAAAAATAAGTTATTCTTACTCACATATAGTTTTCATTTTCAAAGTAAAAAATTACGTACCCTTTAAGCAGCTGTTATTTTGTCATATATTTAATTATAAAACAAGTTTTTGTAGGAAGTCTTATGTTCTGAAATAAGCATCCTACAATCTTCATTAAAATGAAATGAAGAAATTAATTTAACAAAACATCATTAAGAAATCTAAAAAAGTAAGAAATATGATTTTTCAAGACTCTTGATAATAACTATACTTACTTCCTTTAAGCGTTTTAAAATGCGTTGTATAGTTTATAGTTGATTAGGAAAACTTTGTATCAACATTTACATAGATCAATAGCACGATCCTATTTTTAAACTATGATCACAGAGACTAAGATGACATATTGGTATGATTGACCCTTTTCTTCTTAATGTTAGCAAATTATGTGATATGTGTATCTTGAATAATTGCATATTATTCTATGATCTTTAGTTAAAATAATCTTTAAATGTACAGGGAATTTCTGCTACACTCAATTCTATGGCTATTTCGTTAAGCTCTGTTAGAGAAATTCGATAAGGCTATCCTAATTATTCTAATCTTAAACAGTGCGATGAAACATTTTCCCTGCACTTATCTGATTTTAAATTGTTGTTAGATATATTTTATCTTATATAAATTAGATGAAATATTTTACTAAAACACTATTAAAAAGTGCGATCTAAGAAAATATAAGTAACTAAGCTTAAGAGTTATATATCCCTTTTTTAAAAAAAAAATATAATGCTTAATAGACTTAAATTAATTAGAATTAAAAATCATCTATTTATTTTACAGAATAAACAATTATAAATTATATTAAAACCTTAATTCTTGTAAATGATTTGTAACATTTTATTTAGTTTCCTGAAAAAACTTTGCAAAACATTTTTCATAAAAAAGTACTTTCGTTCTAGTCGTGTATGTGTGTATTTGTCTCATTGTTTCCCTTTTTCAAAGAAAGCTGTGAATCACCTTTTCCAATTACGTTCATTAATATACTTTAAGGAAATATGGTAAACACTTAATCTGTAATTGTATTAATAATTATACATAATTTCAATAACATCATTACTTTTTTATTTATGTTGTAGAATTACTTTAATAATACAGATTATCAGGTAATAAATAAAAGTGAATTGAACTGCAGCTTATTCTACAATGTAAACAAAAGTGAAAATGTTATGGCCTTTGATCAGCAAATCTTAAGCTAGCTGGAGATATTTCTAAGAACCGAGGTGTCTGCATATTGCAAGGGTCAATGTATCCTTTCAGTTCCAGCAATGGCTTTCTTCCATGGAATAAATTTGTTGTCTGAAAGCAAAATATTTGTACAACTATTATACTTTTCATAGCATGAAAGATTATTATAACAAAAATAAGTATATGTTTAAATATAATCAGTGATATTTTAACAGAGAATAATTTTTTTCAATTAAAAGTTCAAAAATTAAGTTTTATTTAAAAACCCATTTATTCTCGTAGATAAAAACTATTATTGACAGTACGTAAAATGGCTAACAGTTCTAAATTCGTGAAAACAAAATTCATCATAACATAAAACGGAATAAATTCAATTTGAGGGATTCAAATAATTAAACAGTATAATTTTGAATTTAAAAATATATATAAAAGTAATATATCCATCCTTCTGAGTGGTTGTAAAGAAGAAAAAAAATATTAGTAATACTCTACTATTTGAAGTTCATTAACAGCATTAACTAAAAGCTTTTGACAATTGAAATTCATTCATTACTGTAGAAAATAGTGATTTTTATTTTATTCAAAATAATTTAAAATATTTAAGATACCTTAGATATTTTTATTGTGAACATTATGCTAAATTTTAGAATTTTGTATCATGTTTAATATCAAACAACTGCATGAAATTTTGAAATCTCCTTGATATTTAATGGTACATTCAAAGAATGAAATATTAAAGGGAATGTGCTTAATTTATCATGGATCGTCATTAGTTATATTTTTGAATCGCATTTTATTGTTATAAATTTCAGAATTGAACAGATATGAATAGCATATAATATGAATATTTTTCTTTACAGTATACTAAATAAATTATCCATAGCCAAATGCACTTGAAAGTTAAGAGGAATAATGTATGAAAATGATATCAGTAGAAATGAAGCCAAAAATATCAGAAAAGTCTCGCTAGTTTAAATTCTACTAAAATATATTTTACAGTTTGTAAATCTGAATCAATAATGACATTAGTAATATTCGTGTTTAATGATTGGAAGCGGTAATTTCTATCGCATTACAATGTTTTTCTATCATAGCTTCTCATGAGAATAACTATATAAATTATATATACTCAACACTAAAACAAAAAACTAAATTTTTCGAAACTTTGCTTAGAAAAACCAAAGAAATAAATCTAACCGTCTCGTAAGTTGCAAGTTTGGATTTCGGGTCAAATGCTCCATCTCGAGTAGAATAATTAAAACGTAATAAAGGTGGAGGAATGTGATCGCATTTCACGCAACCATCTGGTTCGGCTCCTAATAAGAATAAGTGATTAAAAGGATTGCATTGCTTATACGTGTATTAAATAGTCTGATTAAGGTTTAATAGAATAAAAGGTTGGAATTTCGTTCGGTAAGCCTCCAGAGGATTATCTTCGTTAGGTAGGCACGAGAATATTGACAATGAGACACCCTAGAGACCTTTTTTTTTCACTCATGATGTTTACTGTCTGTGGTAAATATGGGTTACCCTAAACTTCCAAGCCACCCCAATGCGCTATTGAGGTCGCAACCAAACTACAAAATCAGTCCTAGGCGTAAGGCAGCCGTCAAACGCACCAGAGCTCTACTCGAACAATCATTTGATTTAATTTCCCTACCATCAAAAGAGCTCACACGTTGCAACCTCAATACCTCATTTGGATCACAAACCCCGTACAACAAACTAGTGGTGTTCCCTGGGTACCCAGTAGCACTGTTGTTCACTTCTAAAAATTTTAATTTAATTAAAAAAATAATAATTAATTTAATTTTAAAATTTTTTTTAATTTAATTCTTAAATTAATTATTCCAAATTAAACCTATCTTAATCAAACCAGTCTATCAGCCTTTTTCTAATTGCTGCTAGACATGCATCTCTTTAAAACCCAGATATTCAAAATTCTAAATCCTGGACGGAAAACAATCCGCCAAATCATTAAAATATCTCTCCTTCATCTTCCAAATTGCTTTTATTGACTTCATTCAGCGCGAATTAGGTCACAAATTGACATCTAAACCTTCCGACCCTCAATTTTGTCAACTAACATATTTTTCTAAATTTAATTTATGTTCGGACTTTCCTTTTCTCTAATGTTGACCGTAGTTTCCCTTCCTACCTTTTAGCAAATCTTATGGAACTCTCTTAATTTTCTCATATTTAATAGCTCTGATGTGGAGGTATCTCCCCCTCTGGGGAGAGGTACTCCGTAAATTTACACACCTTCGAACCTTCGAATAAGTTAACCTAGCAATTATTTTCTATTTTCAACCCTCCTTTTTGTCAACAGATTTTTATCATTTTTTCAAACTTTTTCAAATGCCCAGATCTCAGTTACTCCGTATTCAGCGCAATACTGTCATTTTTTGCTCTTGCGCCATTAAAATTCACCATCGTTTACCCACTTATTTGGTGAATCGTACTAGAATTAACAAGGAAATTGTAAGAAAAAAATAATAATAAAAAATTAATAGAATACATTTTTATACACTCAATAACATATAAATCTCATTAACATAAAAATTATCTGAAGAATTATGTAATAATATTAATATTTAGCACAAAGAAGAGCATTCATATTTACTTTCAATATAAATGATAAAAAAAAAAGAGGAACACTTTTAGATTGTAGATAAATTTATGATTCTAAACAATTATTTTTCTTAACGGCGTAGAAATGTTTCGTTGTTGCAATTCATAGGGCATGCAATTCCTTATTTTTATAGTTAAAAAACCACAAGGCTTTGTATTCGAAAATACGTATTAGTGATAAATACAAACCAACTATACAAATTTTAAATCTCTCCCAGAATACCGTTTTTAAATTATTTGAATTGTTAGCTTCACAAATACTTAAAAAAGTATATATAACAATCTTATAAATATTAAAAAGTTACTTTCTCACATTTGAAATAAAAAAGACGAATATCTTTAAATTATCAATTAGGATGCTTTAAATGATAAAATATATTATTCAAACTCACAAAAATATTTAATATTATTCTATATTACGGCAAAATTTTCGCGCTGAAAACTCCAATATACATACGCATTCGTTGTGAATCGCCATATTAAAATGAGGCTGCATTTTTCGCCTTTTGCAAATAAAACACGCTATTTTGATTTTCATTGAAGTTTGAATTTTGAATTGAACAAACGAATTAAAGTAATTAAATCTAAACGCATTCTTTCATATGGAGATCCAATACAAGTCATACATCCACAATCGATTTGAAGGGAAAGAATGAATAGTAAAATATTAAATCAACATCTCGAATTATTAAGTTTTTTTCCCCAAAAAAATTATGGTTATGTATTCTTTGGTATACTAAACAGAACTTAATTATAAATTTAATAAGCGTAACTTCAGTGTATGAAATTGAAATGCGTAGTTATTTCCAATGTAAGTTTTATCAAGTTTTTTTTACGATTACATATTCTAGAATCTGTTAATATCTCTTTCATGCCATCTTTTCAAACAAAGTGTGAATCTTCAGAAAGAAGAAACAAATACGTGATCTTAATTTCTCACGTTAATAATTAAATGTACTTTTCAGAGCAATTTCCTTCATTGTTTCAATCATAAACAGAAATATATTTTATTTAGTCCCTTTTAGATTTTCCCTTATCACTGTAAGACGTAAGTACTTAGGGTAAGAATTATTATCAAATTTTGAATAATAAACATAATTTTAACTAATTATGTTAGAAATAATTTTAGCGTTTTTCTATGTTTTTCACTTCTATAAATAAATAATTCATATTGAAAGGCCATAAAAATAATTATTTGGCTGAATACGTCTTTCGTGATATAAAGTTGCATCAAATAATTTGAAAATTCTTTCAAGAGCTTGAAAACATTTCACGGTATTTTTTCCGTTCTATTTAAAAAAAAAATTCGTCATCATCATAGAATGAAACAAAACTAATGCATTTTCATGGAATAAAACATATGTCTACTCCCTGCTGGCCAAACTGGATTACATGCTCCAAACATACCGTCGTTTCCCCTAAATGAAAAGATTGTTTTCGTGACATTTTTGTTTACATACTTTGAATTTATTCTCGATCAATCTACGTATACTTTTATTACAGGTATTTCTTTGTCATTCCTGTCAGCGAGTAGTAAGAAAAATGTTTAAATTGCGTGCTTGTGACAAAGGGATGGAAATATTTACTACTTGAGAAACAGCAAACATCTTCGCATTCTCTGCTCATAGTGTATGCAGGAGGAAGGCTAGGCTTAGGCGGTGGAATGTTCGGCCACAATCTATGAGATTCTTTTGTTTGCGTTTTGTTACATTGGGGGCAATGTCGTCGACATCCATATCTGAAATCAAAAGAGTCAAAGGGGAAAATAAATTTTTAGATTTAATCTAAATAATATTGTGAAGATAGGTTAGTTACCTCTCTTCCATTTGTTATCTTAAAGACTCTATAACTTAAATTAAGAAAAATAAAAAAATTATACCTAATAAAATGAAACGTCATTCAGGTAAATTAGACTAAGAAGTGTAAAGAAGTGTTAGTGAAAAAGGAATACAGATGACTTTTTAAAGTTATGGAAAGAGAAGTATGAGTGAGAAAGAATTGAATAATCTGTGCGAGTGTGGAATATTCTTAGGCGAGGTTGATTCTAATTTGATATAAATGGAGTATAATTCTGAATCGGCCTCATGTGGATTCCGATTTACTAACTATCTGTTAGGTAGTTAAATAATAGAGCTGCACAAAAGTTTACTTTTCCGTCAAACATTTTCTCCTAGATTGAAAAATTTCCTTTTTTTTTTATTTATGATGAAGATATAAATTATCATTTTCAATAATAATTTTATTCTCTAAGAGACCGAAGTAAATATCACTTTTTTCCTTTTCAGATTTTAGTTTTACTCTTTTACCAAATAGTAATTTTGGCCATTTCTTAAAATTTATGTATACTACTTTCTACTTTATTTTTGCCTTTATTTTCAAAAATTAATTTAATAAAATTAATTTCTCTGTATTTGAAGTTATATAATTGAATTGTTTATTGTTGTCCAAACCGAGCTTGTGTTCAAACTTTCAAGGTTCCAGTTTATCGGGAAAAGAGAAACACTTTCCTGGAAATATTTGGGCCAAACTGATACACAGTGCAAGGCAATAAATGTGGTTTTAAAAAAGTTTAAAATATGGCTTTTCTATTCAAAAGCACAACCAGCATATTATTTCATTTCTGAATTTAAAAATTTTAGGAAAATACACATGAAAACACGCATAATGCATTGTATAAAGTATTGCAATAATTACCTGAAGGTGTAGTCGTGTATCATATATTAATAAACTTTAGATACTAATTGCATTTTCTCAAATATTGAGTAAATAAATTATGATTATATATATTTTTTACGGACCTGAGATGTAGTTATTATAACAAAGGAAAATATACATTTCCAAAGGTTTTTAACGAATACTAAGAAAAGCTCGTGTAATGACCTTCCCCCAACCTTGGCGACGCATTTTGAGATTATTTTGGCAATTCTGTAACTTTGGCGACACATGAAAGGTTCTCAAAAATTCTGGAATCTTATTTTTATCGTGATAATGGTGAATGTTATTGTCTTTTTCCTAAATTTTCCCTATGATGTCACGCTAGATAGGAATAGCTATGAATACAGAAGGGTACGAAGTCTGAACGAATGGGTTGGGAAATAACCGAATGAAACTCTTGGAATTGTTCTTGAGAGAAATGGCGTGAATCTGCTAAGAAGTGGCCTGAATTTGCCGAAGGAAGCTGTCGGAGGAATCTGCTAAGTACTACTTCGTGCTTCGTCCGTAATGCGAACTAGTAAACTGGTGAGCTGCACGTTATTGAAAGTGCTGTGACTTCTATGACAAATGTTGTTTTGTACATGTGTTCCTGATCTGTGCAAGTGCTTTTTTTATTCCTTTTGTGTCTCTATTAGTACAAGTGCTGTGTTTCCTAGTCGTGATATTAATCTTTCCAAGTTTTACCCGTGTTTGTCTAGTCTTGAATATTTGTGAATAAAACTCCTTGTTGGACTTATTTCCCTCGTACACCAACATTAAGACGTGAGTTTTATAATAGTGTGTTATTAAACAAGATACATTAATTTAATTAATTTGCAATATCTAATTCATTATACTTTTACTGAGATATTTTCAGCTTCGTTTGATGAATTAAAACTTGGAAAGGATACATAACAGACAGCTTGCAACGAAATGGATTATAACTATTTTTATAAGCTTCTTAGACAGCTTCTTTGTAATTTACAATAGACCCTTCTCCATTTTAATTATTTTTCTGAAGTCGGTAAAATGCAGTTGTCATTCTAATAAACAAGTTCCGTCAAGATCCAAAGTCCCAACAAAGTTATAAGACACATTATCTTCTAAACACAGTAGCAAAGACTTTTGAAAATATTCATCTAATTAGAGTAACATATTATTGCCAATGTTGTATTAGCGTTTTACCTGAGTTGTGTGGATTGATTGATTCCGAAACATTCAACGTAAGAACAGTTGATGAGAACTAAGATCTTCATTGAAGGTTTATTTTACGATCATAGATGTGCTTCTTGTTCATGTCTAGGGTATTTGATAAATCCTGTTGGGATAGATTACTCTACACCCTTATTCAATCTAAAATTCCCCCTTATCTTCTAGCCTACCAAGTTAGTATCAATCAAGTTTCTTCATAAAGGGAAATGGATAACACGGCATACTCAAAATTCTTTCAATTATATCTATGTAAATTTTACATAAAAGATTTTTCAAACAACCTTCAACGCATCGTTATCTTTTTATCGTTGATGCAACAGTCAATTCACAATTCAACGTTTCTTTAGCTTTCCCAAGATATCTAGTTCGATTAGGAAACTTACAGAAATTAAGTTTACTATTAACGTGTAAAACACCAAGACAGTATTATTAGGAAAAGTAAGTAATTGCAATAAAAATCAAAGAACATCCTCTTTTCGATTGGATATAAAGATACGGAAAATATTAAAGCTGTCTTTACTTAATATCAAAGAGCTCGTTCGAAACTTGGAATACATTTCGAGACAGAAAAAAACTTCAACTTTCATGAACATTTGTGACATTATAACACTTACATCCGTTCAGGATGCAGTAGTCTTAAGATTTAAAAACGTTACAAAAACGTGTCACCTCTCTCTTGAACATATAAGGTTCAAAATCCATTAAGTATTGAAATATAGGAGATGAAACATGTGGAACACATTTTACACTACAAAAAAGGGGCTTGAATTAGACAGAAATGCGTAATGTTATGAAATACATTGTCCTTTAAAATGTATAGCAAAATCAGAATATGAAGTTGTTTTTAAGAGTTTCATTATTATGAAAAATTGTTACAATATCAGGCCCTATATGCTCTTTATCACTACGCGATGACAACTTTAATAAAAAAAAAGTATTCAGTACTTGATAATTCAAATTCCTGAATAAAGTTTACTTATGTATTCCTTCCATTAGCAGAAACATTGCTATCTCATTATAAGACGCAGTTTTCATCAAATAAGTCATTCAACCATTTGTTACCTAAGCAATGCCCTTATGAGGAAAGGAGGTGGCTGCTAAAGCCAATAAAAGTAAAATCGAATTTCTCCGCAATAAACGTCTAGGCATCATCACCAACGCTTCAAGGGACATTACAAAGTCGGTCGACCTTCAGATCTAAAGATCGAATCAATACATTTTCGCATGCAGAAAATCTTCAGATCTATGTACAAATCATTCAAGCATGACTAGAGGTCAAATAACATTCCCTGACACCAATGGTTTATATGAGAACGCATATTCCACTCCCAAATGGTCTACTGCAATAAGATAATTTTAACTTACACATTTCGGAATACTTTCCAATAGAAATAATTAACTTTAACCCTTTCGGGGTGGCACGCCTTCGGGTAGGACGTTCCCTACCTGAATCGGAATGACCTGTCGCAGGAGCAGGGGTTTTTGCGTCGCTATGCCTAACTTCAGAAAAAAAATCACACAAAAAATAGTTTTTGTCCAAATGTTATAATTTTTGGTACAATTTTCTTTTATTACTTAAGGTGTTATACATTTTGAAACGAGCATTTTTAATAATCTTTTTCCTTCAATTTTCAGAAAAATGTATATAAGGACGTGCTTATTTTGAAAAATAATTATTAGAAGCACTCTCAAAATAATTCTGAAGTTTTATGGATAAAATACGTCAGTAAACTTTAAAATTAATAAACAATATACAAAAAAGACTATTTTCAAGAACAAAACATAAAGTAAAGACCGAATGTAGCAATTATCGAAACTCAGAGAAACGCATAGTCCTGTTTTGTCCATCTCTGACAAAATGTACGCAACAGATTCATTAGAAAAATTCTTTTCAAACCTTTTAGAAAATTAATCCCATTCTCATTATTAATTGGCTCGTCGACCATGTGAGTATATTCATCTCATAAACAATGCTTTTTCGCAATTATAAACAGGAGTCAAGGCCTTCCGAATTAAAAAGGGAAGTAAACGAATTATATCTGAAAACAACCTAAAGAGCAACAATACTGATGGTAAAACTTTAAAAAGAATATATATATATATAAATTTAGTAGCGAAAACTAATTAAAAATAGCATTCGGAGAGAATCGAGTGACTCTAATGCGTATATATCGTAGAAATTTAAAGAGACGAGCTGAGTTAGTTTACATTAAGCTGTCTCACCTACCCCTCATCAGCTAATGTACAAAATACCAAAGTAAGGCAGACTGCGAGATAATTGAAATTCAGGATCCTAAAACTAAGTTCAGTTCAAAAGTAATGGACACAGGGTGCCGTCTTGAGTTTTTTTTAAAAAACGTTCCACCTTAGAATGCGAATATGCAGCGTTCGGCCTCTGAGCTCCTTCACCAGTGATGCATATTTGGAACGTTCGTCCTAAAAGAGTTAATAAGAAGAGTATCATATGAACTAGAGTAAACTCAAAAGCTTTTCATCAGATCCTATATCGGCTCATATGCGTAGCTGTGGTGGCGTGGTTTCCGCCTTGTCTTGCACAAATAACAAAAAAACATTGGCCATGAGGAGGAGGTGATACATGTTAAATCCATCAAGGCTGCAAGTAATCCATTGGGCGTGGTTTGTAATTAGGAAGAGGGAGATGCCAACTAAGGTGTCGTCCTGTCACTAGACCTAAGATAAAAAATTATGAACTGCGTCAAACATACCCTCTTTTTGCTTCTAACTGCAATGTTAAGAAACAATTAATTCGCTGATACAAACATTTCTCCCTCACACCAGCATATCCCTACTCGTTTGAATTTTGTCAGTATTTACCTGCTTACCTACTAATTCTGAATGAAAGGGATTAATCCGTCTATACCATATTACTAACGTGGTTATTACAGCAAAACGCATAAATCCGTTGAGGCGATCAAAAACAAATTCTCGCAATCTGGCTTCTTCCTGAAAGTATAGTTCTAGTTGTAGCAGTATTTTATGAACAGAGTTCTTTTGTGACTAAATCGCCAGGAATATTATATAAGGATTCTCCAAAGTCTATGAAAAAATATATGTTTCATTGGAATAATACAAATTTCAGCCAAAATGTATGGTTTTTTTCGCCAAATGACTATTCCTACCATTTAAAAGCTTAAACTTATTATGTGTGGTACTTAAAATGTTCGTTTATCGGTCATTCTGATTTCGTGAACGTAATGTTAATCCTATGGAATTTCTACTACCATCCTCATATCTGTACTACTTTATAAATTTGAATTTAAAAAAATATATTTGAAAGGGATGAGGGTTTCTGCGGTATTAAATTTACTCTCCTGTTTTTAAAAATGATTTAAAATATTTTTTGAAAACCGGAAAACTTGCAAACGAATCATTAATATAGCAAAAAAAAAATATTTTTAAAAATCGAAGGGAAAATGTGATTGCACAGCAGCCTCCATTATTTTTTGCTGCTTCAGATACACATT
Source organism: Nephila pilipes (assembly GCA_019974015.1). Lineage (NCBI taxonomy): Eukaryota > Metazoa > Arthropoda > Arachnida > Araneae > Nephilidae > Nephila > Nephila pilipes. The sequence continues at coordinate 30,536 of BMAW01097068.1, read as the reverse complement.
TTTACATTCAAATAAATAGAGTAGTATAGATTTAAGGACGGTAGTAGAAATTTCATAAGATTGACATTACATTCAAGAAATCAAAATGGCTTGTAGACTGGAGCCAACCTAAATCGGTATGTATATTTGGTATGAAATGCTTGTCACCAAAAATTACAAAAAGGCGCCAATCTGGAAGTATATTGCATCGGATCCCACGTGAACCACCAAATTGGATATGTGATAATTTCTCTTGAAATACTGTTGCTCCTATAACCTATAGTATTGAATCAAAATTCTTAGATAAATATGGCAAATACTGAAACTTTAGACCTTAAAAATGCTGTTAAGGATTTAATTTTAAAAAAAATCAAAATAGGTTTTCTGATAGCAGACAAGATATTTGCTTATTTAATTTTCAGTTTGTCTACTTTCTCTGAAGATAAACAATTTATGGTTACGCTTTCTCCAAATTACAACTGCGCCAAGATCACCACCAAACTCATAAAGCCTGTTATGCGATATTTCTCAGTCGATTGGCTATTCATCAATAGAACAGGGGAATACTAAATTTACTTTATTTTTAGTGATATGTATAAATTTTCTTGAATTTACATTTTAAATAACTGTCAGATTTTATTTAAGAAAATCATCATGCAGTGCATTATCAACTAAATATTACAGGATCAAAGATTAAGTATATATTAATGAACATTTATTCTAAAATACGTGAATTTTTATCAAAACAAATTTGATATAATAGGGTTAATGCATTACATTTAAGAACACGGTAGAAAGCCAATTGGTAAAAATCAATTTCCTGGGCTTGTACGCCTTGGAATTATATTCCTCGAATTCATCATGATACTTAAACTTAATTTGGAAAGGAAAACTTCTATCGTTAATACTTAATACTTCGGTATGGTATTCTTAAGTTTCCGATCAAAAAATAAAACACATCTCGGAAACGAGATTAACATTGTTTGGGGTATTAAGTACTTGAGATTTACCTGATAGAAATATAACTGCATGTTGGAAAGCTATAATTCTCATTTCTTATCATATTGAAAGATGAAGTAGTATATTCACAACAACATATCTATTAAAATTTTGTTACTTGCATTCTTAAGAAGTTCTTATGGTAGGATTTCTTTTTGGATAAAGAAAGACTATCAAATCTATTTCGCAGGTTATTCTAAAAAATATCATCATGAATGTGATATAAATTTTGCTTTCATCAGATTTGTTAAGAGTATTCTCATTATTTGAGTCATTATGTATCAAAATATTAAGAAAAAAAATTGTGTTATAATGTATTATTTTTTGTATTATAATGTATTATTTTTTGTATTATAATGTATTATTTTTTATATTATAATGTATTATTTTTTATATTATAATGTATTATTTTTTGTATTACAATGTGTTATTTTTGTGTTATAGTGTATTATTTTTTGAATTATAATGTTTTATTTTTTGTAAGATATACATGTTGTTTTTATTATTTAAATAACTTTATTTTTAAAGCTCTGTCTGGGTTTTTTTGCATTCAGAATCCTAGAAATTATCAATTAGTGAAAACAAAGAGCATTTTTAGTATTGTCATTCAATTTTATCAAATAAAGGAGATATCAAAAAAATTAATATTTAGCAGGAAGGTAAAAAAAAAATCCCAATTATTTTGATCTGACTAATTTCTCAAAAAAAATATGTGTTTTAAATTGTTTAAAAACATTTTTATTTGTAACTGTTTTTAATAAACGTATTTGTTAGTGCTTAATTGGTACTTGTCTATTATAGCGGTTCCCAATGATTAATTGCCAAGAGAATAAAAAATATCGCCAAGTAGGTTGCATCAAGAGATAAGCTTCATGAGTTTGGCGACGACTTGGCGTAATCGTAATTTGACGGGCGCCACTATAATAGACAAGTACCACTTAGGGAAATTTCAATATGTCATTTGTGTCACAAGGTGCTAAATTCCTAAAATTGATGTACTCAATTATCTCATTTTCTCTCAACTTAATATAATATTTACAGATAGATAATTTAAACATGTTCAAAAATTAAATTAAGGATTTTCAAGCACAAGCCATAATCATAACATCATCTATTAGAATTTTCATAACCTTTCAAAACGTTTTTATGTATTTCACTTGGTGTGAGTATCAGTGTGTCCTCAAATTTTTGATCGTTAATTTAACCAACTTCCCATCAATCTAGACCTCTGAACTCTTGGGAATCGTTCTTACTCGCATAACAATGCAATATTTAGACACTTGAGACAAGTTTTAACTAATATTTCAATAATTTTTTTAAGGATGCAATTTAGCCTAACCACTTGCCTTGAATTCAAAAATTGCCAAACTTCTCGATTTTTTTGGCTGAACGTGAAGTCCAATGCAATATTTAGACATTTGCGACAAGTTTTAACTAAAATTTCAATAATTTTTTAATAAAATTTGCCACCATTTAAAAACGTTGGTTTTTAACTCGAATTACTTAAAAAAAATTACTCTACTATTGGCTAACTAAAACAATTAAAACAAAGTTACTTAATTTTTTATATGTTGAGAGTTCCATTTTTAAAAGACACAAATAGCTTTGCATTAATTAACTAACTTAATTAACTTAAAGCTATTCAAAAGTGTTTTATCTTTGAAATCATAATTGTATTCTTAACTTCTCTAAAACTAACAAATTTAAAATAATATAGCATTTAAAACTTTATATTTTTTTTTGTATAATGAATGATATTCATAAAATAGAAGAAAATATTATATAATATTTTTATTCAAAATATAATTTTAATCACTTTGCTATATATAGCTGTAATTTATAACAATATTTAAACAACTTTGGAGAATTGAAAGTTAGACTAAAAAAATTACGAATATTTATCCGAGTAATTTTTCTTTCAAGTAACAATTTTTTTTTTCGTTAATTTCTTTTCACTTTTTTTGAATTAAATATCTATCAAAAAACAATTCTCATTTTGAAGCTGTTTCATAATTTCAAACTAAAGATACAAAACAAATGGAATGGAAAATTTTATTTAAAAAAAATACTTATTGTCTATTTCGCATTGTAAATTGTTTGGAAAAATACTTTCCTTACTCTTGTTAACTATTTTTATTTTTCAATTAAGTGAATAATATTCGAATTTTTTTTAAAAGACATTATTAATAAGAAAATATTTAAATTAACATGTAAGTTTCAAACAAGATAGAATTTAATATTTATCTGAATAGAAAAGAATATTTTTCATCCAGTGTCTACTTTTAAAACAGTTTAACTGTCAGACATACTATCAGTAAATGAAAATGGGTAAAAGTTTACAAAGTAAATGAAGTTTTGAATATTACTGAGATAATATATTTAGTCTCTTTTTTAAAACTATTTATTTGTATCTTTAAGCTTTCATATATATATATATATATATATATATATATAATATAAAATGCATAAATAAATCATTTAATTCATGAAAAGAAACACACATGAAATATATTAATTAAATAATATTTTCAGAGTAAATTACTTAATATTTCCATTAATTTAAGAAAAAAAGGAATACTATTTTTCTCTTTTTCCGATTTTAGAAGATCAAAGTGAAAACTTCTCAAGTGTTCCAGTACTTCACATTAAAATATTACTACTATTTGTGAAATTTATTTTATGCGTAGATTGGGACAGAAAATTATAACTGCAATATTTCAATTAATTCCGTTTTTGAAATGATGGATTTAATATTAGTTTAATTTATTTGCTTTAGAATTATAAGCATTTGCTCGTTAAATAGATTTTAAAATGATATATATGCATGATAGATTAATAACACATTTAGCATTGAACTGAGAGAAAAAAAATCAATGGAAATGAAAAATACTTTATTATTTCTAAAATTTAGAATACATAAATTTTATACGAGCTTTCAGAATATTATTTTATTTACTTCCTTAAAAATACGTTCTCAAATCTCTATCTTTACACATAATTTAAACAACCTTAGGTTTATGTCTGAAAGCAAGGCAAATAATTGGAAAATTGCAAAAATTAAAAAAAAAGCAATTATATTCAACTATAGAAATTTAATCTAAAGCAATCAAATCTATTTAAATGTTTTCTTAAGAACTTTTTTCACATTGAAAAGCAGTAAATATCTGCGTTATTCAATTTAAATTAAAAATGCATGCCTTAAAGTTACCCGAAGATCATTTAATCACGATGAAAAATCAAATGTTTCCTCAGTAATTTAATGTTTACTGAAAGTAATTTACAAGCTACAAATTACTCACTAATATATTCCTACTCTAACTTCAACTAATTTAAATATTGCTTAAGTTTGGAAAAAGTATACGCTTATAGACAATTTTTTTTCTTTTAAATTCAATGCATTATTTCATTTACGAAATGATGCAGCACTGAAGATTAAAAAATATCTTTGAAACATACTACCGAAGCTTTCAAAACTTCAACTAGAAAAAAAAATTAAATTGCGGGTAGAGAAACACGATAAATTTATGCGTACAAGAAACCAAGGTTTTTATCGCAGAAAACAGGGCGCCTGCTGAGAGTTTGATAAAAATGCAAATCACTGAAATGTATATTTTGCTGTTGACGATGCAAGGAAATAATAGATTTAAGCCCCGCTGTTTTTGTCAGGTATTTGATGAAGAATGCTAATTTTTGCCGAAACTACTCAGTTGGAATAAAGAGTGGATTTTCCAGTCTTTTCATTCTAAAATTTGTTTTGAGTCTTCCAGTGCTAAAAGCAACAAGCAGAAGTAAATAAGGTAGCAGACAATAGGCAATTCACTTATTTAAGCACTCAAAACAAATACAAAATGTATGAATATATTCAAAACTAAATTCAATTTTGTAAAAACATGAAGAACTCCCGCCAAGCATTCAAGAGAACCGCACAACTGAATTTAGAAGCAGAGTCAGATTTGTTTTGGTTTCAATTTTCCCTCAGCAAAATTCTCTGAATATAGAATGTATTAATGAAGGAGAATTTCTTGTCTTTGTAAACATTTTTAGGATTTCGTTTTCGAAATCTTAGTTAATCATAATACTGAAGAAATGAATTATGAATTTTGCATTATTTAAAGCAGGTGTAGCAACGAAAAAAGTTCTCGCTAATGTTAAATTCATGACGAAGAAAGTGTAAGAGACGTGTTTGAAAATTCGCTTGCTCGTTCACAGTTACACTTTTCAATTATTCCTCTCATTTGAAAACGTATCTTATTCTAAGTTTCATAAATGTTTATATTCTAACAGCTTCATCAGCATTGAATAATTAAGCGAGGAAAAATGGAAGATATATTTTCATTAACAGAAATAGTGCTCGATTACAAATTCTAGTTAAAGTTTCAACGCAAATTGTAAGAACTTCTTGATTAAGTAAAAATATTACGATACAAGTTTCTGCACCATCTAATCATGAGAAATGCAAAATTTCAATAGCATGTTACAAATAAAAAAAAAATGAAATAAACAGTTATAGGCAAAGATAATCAAGGATTTATGAAAACTGCTTGATTATCTCCTTTTTTACAGTAAACAAAGTTTTTCTCCAGTTTAGGATGATATTATTTATGAAATTGTGTATGCAGAACGAGAATTATGCAATAAAGTTTTAGACTCATGTTCCAAACTAATTGAATTGCAAATTTACTTTTATAATACATAAATAAGCCAGATTTGACTTTTCTTTTTAGAAAAAATTGCGCTTCCCTCGTAAAAATTAATTCCTCAAATTTTTTTCAACAGTATCATAAACTTGTATCTTATTACTTTTCTCTTTCCTATATTTATTGATCAATGAAAGGAATCCATAATATATATAATATTTATGAATTTTTCCAGTATCTTTTTTAAAAATTTCTGAGTAGGTTCTTATCGCATTTGCATTATTCACTCATTTAACTTCATTGACTACATTCTACAAAATTACATCACAAAAATGAAAATATCCCTATTAAAATAATATTTACAATCAATTTTGTGCAAATATTTTATCATTAATGAGCTTCTTCATAATTAGCATTTTAAAATCTAATAAATAATATTTTAAAAGTAAATCTACTACAGATATTAAAATTTTGTTCACACAACATATTCGTTGTGTGTTTAATTCAATGGATGAAATTTCTACTTCATATCTATAATAAAGAAATTAAATTACTGTTAGTTAATTGTCTTTAATGAAAAATTCATTAATACTAAATTACCCATTACTTTTCTACTTTTTATTTGAAATTCTATTTAAAATCCTTGGTGACCAATAAAGTATATCAAGCTGTTAATACAGAGTTAAGAAAAATACATTCCAGTAGTTAAACAAAAAGCGGACTCAAACCATTTTTAACGTAAAGGAAATAAGCAATTTAAAGATAAACAAATATTTTTTTAATTAATATTAGAAGTAAATATAATAAAACAAGAAAAAAAAATAGGAAAAGAATGAATAAAAAAAACGCTGAAACACTAAAATAATATTAAAAAAGTGAAAATTTAGGAGAGAAAATAAAATAGAGAGAAAAGGAAGGAAAAAGTAAAAATTAAATAATACTGATGAACTAAAGTAAATGAAATAGATGAAACCATAATTTTATGCATACTTGACGCTTAAATGAGACGCTATTCTAATACAAAAGTTTAAACAAAAAATAATTTTTTTTTGAAATATTAATTTTAAAAACTTTGAAATGAAAACGCTGAATTTTGTTAAACTATATTTTGAACTATTACCCTATCTAATGTAATTTCTGAAAATGTATATATACCGTATTAGCCCGAAAATAACACGCGATACTTTTTGACTAAATATATCCGTTAAAATATTGACTCGCGATAAATTTGAGGTCAAGGAATGAAATGTAAAAAGTATTTTTATTAATTTATAATAAATAATATTAAGATTAAATTAATAACAAAAAATAATAATAAGTTGTGTTAATAATTTTATTAAATAAATACTTATCTAAATTATATTTTCTTTGAATTCTCTTACGTAAAACAAATTGATAGCATTGAATTTGCTCTCTTCTACAACAGCGGTAGAAGTGCAAGAAAAGCATTGCTAACTAGCTGGATGAGACGTCTGTTCAGTCTAGTTGGTTAGAGCGCAGTAAAAAGTGACCGATCAACTTCCCTCTGGACCGGGGTTCGGAACAGCAGCAGCATTCAAGATCAACAATTATTCTTTTCCCCTGACAGAGTAGAATAATATCTCCCGATGCCTCGGAGAAAACGGCCTCTGCCGAAGATTAATCATTTTTTCACAAACATCTTTTTAAAAAATGTCGGTATCGTATTAATTTCGGACTAATACAGATATATTTATACACTTATAAACACACACACACACACACCACACACACACACACATATATATATATATATAATAGCAGTGAAGTATAATTAAAATAGCAGTGAAAATTTCTTTAAGTGAGTGGGGATACTATATTTTTATATTTTTATACTTCATTACTATTTTGTTTCTAAAAACGAATAAACATGAAAGTAAATCATAGGCGTGACTCCGTATTTTAGAAACCTTATTTACATTTTATAAATATCATGTATTTTATTTTAATAGCATATTTAACAGACTGTTGGAAAATGATATAGTTACTTTAGAAAACGATATCACATAAAAGTCACAAAGCCCATGCGTCAATTATGAAAAGATAAACGTTCTAGAACATTATAAAATATTTTTATATTCTATGTGAGTGCAGTGTTTGATTTTTGATGTCAAACCCTGAAAAATTGACTTTCAAAGTTATAAATTCTGTTGTAAGCTGTGCAGAGTGTGTGTTTACATTAGCGTAGGTGTAGGGTCTATTTTTTTCATAAGAAATATGTATATTCGTTTAATTTTCTATTAAAACTCCACTATCCATATTTTTTTCGGATTTAACTCTTTTTTATTCTAAAAATATTTATATGTATTGAATAATTTATTTTATGATAACATAAGTCGATTTCTTGGATCTCAACTTTTCTCTTTTCTGTGAAAGGTTTTCTCCTTTAAAATTTGACATATATATTAATTTTATGCAACTAACAAATTATGGTATAAGATTCAGAGTTAAGATATTAAAAACTGAAGAATATGGTGAAAATATAACAAAACTATTTTAACAATGCTCTATTTTTTCAATACGATGTTTTTTGATTAAATGAACTTGTGATATATATATATATATATATATATATATATATATAGATAGATAGATAGATAGATAGATAGATAGATAGATAGATAGATAGAGAGAGAGAGAGAGAGAGAGAGAGAGAATATCTAGAACTATTTTTTTATGAAATTGGGTATTTATTTTATATGCTTAGCATACAAATATTAGTTATGAATAGAATAACAAAAATGTCCTCAGTTTTATTAGGATCAACCCTTTGTAATGCCATATTAGTCTATTCAGAATATTCGAACAATATGAAAGATACAATTGCATCTATTAGTATATAAATTGAAAGATCTGAAAACAAAAAATATAATCGTATGTATGTTAATAAATTTACGTTTATATTCATCGTAATAATCAATTTATTATCTCTTGTCCTTTGGGCCATTTATCGAAATTCTAAGTACCTAATTTAGCTTACAGCGATCAATTCATCAAATGACGATAGAGATTCTTAAGGAGTATCGTAATAATTGAATTAAAAGCACTACATAATATTATAGTGTATTTAAAAATTCTAAATTAAAATCGCAGTTATTTAAATGTATAAAATCAACTAAGCAATGAATGATAAATTGGTTAACACATTTTAATAATTATAAGCGATTTGAACAAAACCATATGTTTGAAATTAAACAAAACTTACTGTGTGATATTTATAACTTTAGTATAAATAAAGTTAACAAAAACGAGATTTGTATCCAAAAATGTTTATACATTTTTATTTTAAGAAAATTCATGGAAAACTTTTGAATATTTTTAACGTGCAAATTGAATGAGCAAATATTTCTTTTATTAACATATAAAATTAATATGGTTTCAAAAACGTTCATGTCCGTTAAACTGTATATTTCTACAGTAAAAACTTTAAGCCTAAATTTAAAACATAAACATAAGACCAGATTTAAGGATTTTACTCGGGAGAAACGCTCCAAAAATCGGAAGTCAAACCAAACAGCTTTTTTTTTTAATTCTTCCGCCATGTCTAACTGAATTATAATTCACCTAGGACTTCTTTAATGAGCCTCTACGTAAATGAAGAAGGAAAATGATGAACAAACAAAAAAAACTTTTTCATCTGCTTCCTTGGCCTTATTCCCTGCTACACAAAGTTAAGTGATTGATTAAATAAAGACAATGATAAGAGATCCAATAATAAAATAAATTCTTATTCTCATCCGGGTCACAACTTTTCTTTCTTTTTTTTTTTTTCCCGGGCTTCTCAATCTTCTTATTCAAGACAGCTCGTCTTCGTTCTTCGAAAACCACCACCAGATGGAGTTATATATTTTTTTTTCGTTCGTCTTTTATCTTTTCTTTTAGCCAGGTTGACAGTGTCGTAACTGTAAGTTACGCCTTTCGGTAACCAAGAGTCCTGATTAACGACACTGCAGGGTAAATGGAAGTAACGAACCGAAGTTAAAAGACAGTTGTGATCTTCATCATCAAATGAGCGGCTTTTCGAATGAGGGCGAACATGCAGAAACGGAAGGAATTTTAGCTCTTTTTTTCTCCTTTGCTCTTATCATTTATTTTCCTTAACTTCATTTCTCTGCAACGGTTACGCTTTCCTGCATCCTAAGGAAAAAAATCACACTGTTAGATGTTAAGGAATAATTATAGACACATGCATTTCGGAAATAATGTTGATTTAATAAATGTGACAAAGTTGCTTAATGTTAATGTTTGAATGACTTTTTCATAAGCATGAACAATTGTTAAATGGCAGATTATCTTTAACTTAATATGCCAAATAAATTATGTGAAATAAAAAAAAATTTCCGTACCAGTCTTTCGATAGTATGTTATTAAAAATGTATTCATTGTGTTTAATTCCTTACAAAAATGTCTTTTATCCTCGGACTTAAGGAAAAAATTGATTTTAAAAGGCCTTACATTGTGAAGGAAAGATATAGCGTTGCCTATAATTCCCATTAAATTGCTTCATACAGTTAAATTTAAAAAAATGGAATATAATAACTATATATTTGGAAGAGAAAAATGTAGAAACATTCGAACAAACAAATTAACAAATAATGGTTTTTTTATTTTAAAATTTATCACTTATAAGATTATTATGCTTATCAAACATTTAAAAAATTTTTGTATAACTGTTTCAGATATAAGCAAATAAATACATGTAGAATTTTTAAGTTCAGTTATTAGAGTTTTTTTTTTTTTTTCATTCGCAAATAATATTTTCTAAAAATTGTTAGCAGTGATAAAATTCCAAAATAAAAAATTAGTGACCCATGATCTATCGTTTCAAAAATAATTTATTCATTATAAAGGAAAGAAGGTTTTTGTTAAAAAATATTATAATTTTATTTGAAATTATTAAAATTATAATATTTTGAAATTATTTAAATTATAATATTTTGAAATTATTTAAATTATAATATTTTGAAATTATTTAAATTATAATATTTTGAAATTATTTAAATTATAATATTTTGAAATTATTTAAATTATAATATTTTGAAATTATTAAAATTAAGTAATTATTTTATTTTAAAGGAATTTGATTTTAATCTGTCTTTTAATAGTTACTTTCACATATTTAACAACTGTTGATTGATTATTTATTAACGTCGCACTTAGAATAAACACGGGAGCTATTGACGACGGAACTTCTAATTTTGAATATCCTGTAATTGAGAAGGACGACTCCTCAGCTGGTTCCGTCTCCAAAGTTTTACAACACTGCAACAGGTGGACTTCTAGCCTCGACAAATTTAACGTGTGTCAGCCCCGCTAAACGGTAGGTCTTCAGTGCCATCAGGTTCAAACACACGGTTCTACGGAAATAACATCAACTGTGAGCCAGTGACCATGGTCACTAAGCTACCAGGGCCCCCAAATGCTACTTGGATCGAATTTGTGACGTGTTTCCGTCATTTTGTAACTGTACATCCATCTTAAAATTAATTTAACAGTCTATAAGTTCAAAACTCCAATTGAAGGTACCCTAGAGAAAGAAAATACAGTTTATTAGCTAGCTATTTAGAATATGTAAGATATATCGCTCTCCCTATCTAATCCCACCGAATTAAATTAATTCTAATTTATATTCTAATAACACCGGTAAAAAAAAGAGATTTTTAAACATGGGGTTTCCTTCAAACTTCACACTTTTGAGCAACATTTGGTGAGTCGGCAAAAAACATGGCGTAAATTTAATTCTTTAAATAATTAGTTTTAATCAATTCATTTTTATTAATTATAAGTAATTTATCGTATTGTCATCCAAAACAATTGTGTATAGAAGATTTCAGCTTAATTAAGCGCTTTAAAATGTTAAAAAATGTTTTTTGTAAGTTTTGATCCGTACAAAGTTGCAATGTGAGTAGAAGAAAAAGCATTAAAAATAAAGTATTTGCTTACCAAATTACTACAATTTACACAATTGTTACTTATAAAAAAATTTGATGCTTTTTACTCTAATTAGGAGACGCTTCAATGTCAACGATTAATTATGATTATACAATCAATTTCACAAATGTCTATCAGCTTGCAGTGTTATCCTCTATCTACCTGCTTTTTACTCTCAACTCTATTTCTCTTATATATATCCATATAATTCAATTTAATACATTTCTTATATTCGTCTAATTTACCTAATCATGTTCCATTTGGTTGGCGAAGATATGTAAGTGTATGCTATTCAAATTACATGTAGCCCCAAGGTTAGTGAAAAGTATCGCTCAACTTCACATATTGAATTTAAATATTTAAACAAATTTTACAATCATAAATTCTAACATTATTTTATTAGCTCCCTCCCCTCTCATTTATTAATGTATATTATTTCAAAATTTAACAAGCAAGTATTTACGTTAGCAGGTATCTTAAGCATAACGTATTCACTGATAATTGAAATGTATTAGTGGAAGAGCGTCATAATATAAAAGTTAAATATTTTAGTATTGTTGTTCAATGATTATTTTTGAAATGAGTTAATATATATCTATTTATAATTTTTAAAGTTTGAACATAATTTTTGAGACATATTTATCATCATAGGTTTTAATTAGTGAGCTATTATAGTTTGAAATATTAAAGTTTCAATGATTTTACATTGCCAAAATTGTTAGTAAATGTTTAACTGAATGGTTATTATAGTAAATATATATTTGAAAATTCGAAAATTCTTCCATACAAATAAATAATCGTGTTAAATATTTTTAAATTATTAATAGAGATCTTAAACAGCTTATTTATCGAAACAAAATTGTATTCCCTCCGTAATAAGGTGTTTTTACACATGCTAACAAATCATAGAAAGTAATTTTATTCCTCCTATTTTAATAGAAAAACGTAAGTTATCAATTCAAAACTACAATTTTAGCAGGTTTAAATATTTCATACGTTTGGCTCAATATATGAATGAATAATATTACATTCTATGCACTACTAGATAGCCTTTGTTTTTGAATGTTTATTTTTAGTTATTTTTCCACTACTCCGAAGAGACTTTGGTCCGATATCTACCGTATTATCAAGAGAGTACTGTGTATAAAATATATTTCAAGAATCAAAACTTTTTTTTTTCTGAAATAAACAATCAAATGTACTAACAAACAGAATATAGTAACTATTAAGATTTATCTTTCCAATTATTTATACCCTTAGATTTGTTCTTTACTGCACTTGGCGACAAATTATTGCTTACTCATCACCCACCCCGAAGCATCGACCCTTTTTTTTTTCACTACCAAGAAGCAGCGATATTGCTGGGAAATACTACAGCGTAATAACCGCAATTCTTCTGCCCAATTAGATAGAACGCAAACAGTATCGCTCTGTCGACTTCTAAGTCCATACATCTCAGCAGATCTGAATTGGGGTCCCAAAGCTCTACGAACGACTCGCAACTGGGACATTAGAGCTTTACGATTCGGAAATGGATAACTGCGAGTCCGGGCTTTTCGGAATCCGGCTTGAAGTCCTAAGTCAGGCGTTTATGACCCCTCGCTGACAAGCCGGATAGCGCACTGTCATCCCCTGTGGAGGTATAAACAGACTATGCCTGCGACAGAGTATGCTAACAGAATGGGTTTTCGTATAGCTCGTTTTGGTGCCTCCATGAGACACAGATGAGGCTCTAACTCACTTAAAAAATGTTTCTTCCGATCCCTTTTTCGGGAAAATTTCCCGGAAAAGGCGAGGCGGTCGTTATTTAAAATTCAGGAACTAGGATTTTAGGAGAAAAGGGAAAAGGCGAGACTCTCAAGCAGGGGAAAAATCTATGAAATATGGTGATCCGGGAAGGAAGATTTACGGATATTTGTCTTTTTTTCCCCTACACAAAGAGATATTGGGGAGAAATATGAAAGACTGTTTTATTTCATTTCGGGAAGAATGGTCTTGCATATTTTCAACAAAATGCGCTGTAACAAATACGGACAGTTTTTGTTGATTTATTTGACTTGGGAGTTTTAAATTGATTTATAGTATTGTTTTGAAATATGTTTTGTTTTGTAAAGGATTTAACTCAGAATCTAGATGAATGCATGGAAAAATACAAAGTACCTTGTAAAATGTTCGCGGATTACAATCTCAAATTTGGTTCTTAAAGGTCCTTCACATTATGAAGAATTATTTTTACTGTGTACAGTGATAAACAATTAAAATACTTATTTTGTTAGGAGTTTATTTAAAATTGACTTTTATTTAATGTTTTGATGTTGTTCTTATATTTATCAGAATACGATATCAAAAACAAAATTAGATGACTGAAAAGCTTCTATCTAATTAAGCAATAATAGAGACTTTGCCTACTTTTGTTATTTTTGCGTCACTCATTTTTAAAAAAAGTATGTTAATGTTCTTTTTTTTAAATCCATGTAGTATTTTATATTAACATACACAAAAAAATAAGAATAAACATAAGAATAGATGGAATTAATCAAAAATTGAAAACGGAGAATTTTCTTTTATTTGTATTAAAGTATTCGATAATGATGAAAAAATACTTATATTTTAATTACGCGACATCTTCTCTGTTCTAATTATTTTGAAAATCAATACAAGAAAGTAATTTTCTCATTATTTTTCTTAAAACCAAACATGTTCGATGCATAAAGAAACAAAAACAAGCTACTTCACATCGAAATAAATTAGCTTTTTATTTTTTCCTATACTTCCTTATTAGTAGAAAACATAGAGAAATTTTTTTAAAAAAGCGCAAAAAATACATCGCGTTTCTTCATTTGAAAATTTCCAATTATAAAAAAAATCTATGTAAGAATGAATGTTGTGTGGTATACTGGGAGATAAAAAATAAATGATAAAGATACATGCGTGGTAATGCGTTTCTTACATTCTGCCTGAAGGTGATGTTTACCATTAACTGCAAAGAGAACCATTCCCTTCCCTCGAGTTTTTAAAATATTATTTTATAGTTATGTGCCATTTTTATTTCTCGAAAGAGAAAATGAGTTTCATAAATTGCTAACAAAGAAACACTTTTATAGATACTCATATATCTAAATTGCTATCTATATTGCGAGCAATTTTCATTGAATGGTTTTTGTCATAATGCTAACCATCATGTACTTTGTAAAATTGACTTCAAACGAAAATTTTCATCTTGTTTTCGTACCATCTTCTCTTCTTGTTTCTTTTTCTTCATTCTTTGTAAACAAATACACAAACGACAATAAAAGAAAGAAGAACAAAAATCAGATTTCTGTAACGGCAACTAGGAATATCTATTCATTCGAGAAAGAGAAAAAAACTAGGGTAAAAAAATAACGATTACAAAAAAAGACGATTCCAGAGAACACAAATAATGCAGTTAGGGTTAATGATGTCAATAAAGTGTGACTTTTCTCGTAGAAAAAGACAAAGGGGTTTCTTATTCGTCTTTTTGTTCTTATTACGTCTAAGAAGTTAATCGAAAAAGTGTGGAAAGAACATGGATCTCCGAGAGGAAAGTTCCGTTGCGAAGGCGAGATAAAAAGAAAAGACTGCCACGTCTTGTATTTTAGGACTTTAGAAAATATTCTTCTCAAATGACTTTTTCACATCCAGGTAAGTGGAATAATCCACTATCGAAAAAGGAACTTAGCACAGCTTTACTCAGACGGCGTTAACAATATATATTTAGACTCAAGTTGATAAAATAGACAATGGATGGGTATGTGAAAAAATACTATTGCTACAAATTAAAAAGAAACATCACAAGGGTGTGTTGCATTAAGATAAATACTCAAATTATATTCAACACTTTTTCCTGTTAGACCTAATTTAGTTTTAGAATAAATAAACGATATCAGGAAATAAACAATGAAATTTATTAATGCTTTTAAAGAATAGTATTTTTAAATTAAATAAAATATGCTATTTTTGTACAATAGATATAAAAATGTCTGATTATAGATATTAAGTATCTCATGGACTTTCACGTTAAAATAAATTTATAAATAAGTTAACAATGTAACTAGACTACTCAACGGCTACTTTGTATCTCGTTTGAAACAGAGTTTTTCTGGTGTATATTTTTGTGTATAATCCGAAGTAGACTTTAGGAATTTCACACCACTTAAGAGTTTTAAGATATTTCAAACGACTGTACGGATCAATAAACTTGTTTTGAAATGCTTCCATCCCAACATTATGGAGTTCCGATGTCATCGTCACTTGAGTCTATTCTATCGACTCGCACCGCTGTCCCCTGAAGTTCAACTTTGACTTGGGAAATAGGAAAATAGCCCGAAAGGGAAGAACACGACATTGTCTTCAGCGAATCTTACTCAACTTAAAATCCCGAAAATCACTCAAATATATGAAAATGCCTCATTACATTGTAATTCACCACAGATTTAATAATTTAGTACGTTTCTGTAACCGATCTTCTGAATTTATAGCAAACTTTGATGTTCGTTTGCTGTTCAAAGTTTTTAACGCACAAACACGCTTTAAAAGGAAAGCTGGAAAGTTGAAACTAATAAGAAATGAATGGAATCACTTGAATATATGTAGCTGATAGTCTTTTCGACATCGTATCGGCAGTTTATTAGAGATAGTACCATTTGAACATTTTTACGAGAAGTGTCGACGAACGTTTTGAATGCATTGAGTGTTTCATATTTGTAATTATGAGTAAACATGTTTGCACTCTGCTATTAAGTTTATACTCGTGAAATCAAAATGATTGTCAGAATCAAGGTTTTGTAAAATAAGATATTAGATTTCATTTAAATGGTTTACTCTTAGGTGGCTTTCTTTAACAACTACAATAGATGTTAAAATATCTTAATAATTAGCCCAAAGGGGGATACCTTTTGGTCTAGTTTAAGGTTTTCCAAACTATTAAGCTCGAAAGCCGCATTAACTATCAAACAGCAATTGGGGGGCCAACTGCACACTCGAGGTTTAAATATGAAAAAGAATCAAAACATAAAAGTTATTTTTAATTATTTATTTAATATTTTATACTATTATTATTTAACAGCACATTGGTACACTACACAGGAACAGCTGTATTAGAGGGAATGGTGAAATTGTTTCCTGGATGCCAAAATAGCAGACATTTCTGTTTCAGATTTGATGTCCCTAACATGTACAGTAGTCTGATATAATCATCAGACAAGTTTGTTTTCAAATTATTCTTCACGTATTTCATTTTAAAAGATATTTGTTCACACAAATATGTTGTTCCAAGATTTGAAAAGTACTTTGATGAAAAAGTTTTGTCATTAGGAATGTCTTCCTTGGGTAAGAAATCTGTTAAAAACCCATGAGCCCCTTTTTGAATTTGTCCCAAAGGAGGTAATTTGCTTACAACTCAATGACCTCCCAATGAGCTGCTAGTTCATCTAGGTAATTGGCCACATCTGTTTCAAATGGGTTTTGAAACAGTTTCACTTCTTCTGCCTTTGAATCTCAGTTAAAAGCCTGCTCCTAAAACTGCAGCCGGAGGCCTATGATGGTCTCTAATGCAAATGGCGTAGGGAACTTGGCTATTGCTTCAGACAAGAAAACATTGCACTGCTGAAAGTGTGTCAAGTTATTGACCAAGTGTTTTCTGAACAAGACAAGTTTATATCTGAAGTTTTTTTTATGTGGGTGTATAGATAAGAAACTACATTTTTCTCTCCTTGTAATTTTAGGTTCAGAAAATTTAAACGACTAATTATGTCTGTAACAAATGCTGATTTCCATACCCATTTTTCATCATTTAGTGATGGCTGTAGCTTGCCTTTACTTTCTGGGAAATTACATATTTCCTTTCTTAATTCAAATTCTCAGCTCATATCTTTCTCACAACTTAGTCAACTTACTGCTGGTGTAATAGGGTAAACCTTCGGATTCTGTGTTTGTATCTTTCAACATATATTTGAATTGTCTATGAGTGAGTTCATGTCACCTTATAAATTCAACGTCTGCACTATAAAACTAATACACTACTGATGTCCACATATTTAGCACACAATGCTTGATGGCGAATAATGTAATGCAGAAACATTGATTGTGGAGTGTTTATCCCATTACACATCTATTTGACTTGTCCAACGAAGACTTTCTTTATTCCACTCTTGTTCTTTCCTTCATCAACAGTCAGACAACTAAGATTTGATTAGTACAAGTTATAATCAGCATTTTTTCAATTCGTAGAATATACCCTCTCTCTGGTAACAATGCCATACATGCTATATAGTTAGTAAAGCCAGTTTTATGTTATGTTCATTCTTTATCCACAACTCTAATGAACACAAACAATTGAGAGGTGTAAAAACTGTCCAGAGATTTATCCATTGTAATTAAACAATGGCGAAATTAGCTTGCAATTTTTGTTATTTGTTTCACAGTGTTTTCAGCCATGTCTTCAACACTGAGTCAATGGTATTTGCACCCAAACTACATTTCAAAATTGTTTCGACTTCTCAGGGCAAAGTTCCTCCTCCAAAAAATATTCCTTTGCTAATTCACTATCTGTAAGAGGTTTGTTACTTTAGCCATGACATAGGTAACCTTATAACTGCCCTTAGTTAAACCCTTAGTTATTTTCATTTAAGGATTTATTGAACAATGTCATCTGAGATGTGAGATGATTTTGTAATTTAGAAACTTTTTTGAATGGTCTTTTCTATTCAGCTGTGCATATTTCTCCTAATATTTGCTTCGATGATGACTTCTCAAGTTGTTTTATTTCATCACAGCCACGGTTTCGTTGAAAATCGTACACAATGCTTTCTCGCCGGATTTGATGAAGAAGTATTTCAAACTCCATTATTCTCGAAATTGTCTATTTTTCTTTCTCTCTTCTTGGCCATCGTTGGATCTTAAAATAAATTGACTTTCACATGAATAAATAGTGAAATTGAAGGTAAAGTATCTTGCACACAATATCGCTCAAAAAACCAGATGATGAGAACTAATTTCGTCATAATATTAACTGCAAATAACCCAAAATAATATTTAAAATTCTTATGATTTCTTAAGTTAAACTTACCTGAATATAGTCTGCAAATATATCCACTTATAGTAGAGATTGTTGCTTTTAATGTTTCCTCTTCAGAATATTCGGAACATTCTTGTTAAACTAACGACATTTCTAATACTTTATGCACACTTTTAAGTAATTATATGAAGGAAATTATCACTAAAAATAGAATGCAATATGTTTCTCAATTAGACGTTAACTGACACCATCTCCTCCTCAGCGCAGCAATCGATCGCAACTGGCAAACTGTGATCAAAATAATCAAATCCTGATCAAGAAGCAAACCATTTTTTAACTCCGCCTCTAGATGACATTATATCATCTTATTGACTGTGAACATAAGCAAAAAAGTAAGCAGCAAATAAGGTTTTGCTAAGTAGTGATCAGTTGGGAAACATATCGCACTAGTGCGCGCCTCTATTTTAATTTTGTAAAAACGTTGTATCCACGTGAGCGGCGACTGATCTTGGTAGGATACACGTAAATTTTCGAAACTTTTTCCATAGATAGAAAGGTATCCACAGGCCAGATGAGAAGACCTCGCGAGCCATAGTTTGGAGACCCTGAACTGGTTGATAAGAGCACTGCAAGAAAGGCAACCGGATAAATTTTCTTTGGTCTCAGTGATTGAAATTTCCTTACGCCCCTAACTCAAGGTCAACAAATCTCATCCAAATTCTAGTAAGAAAACACCACCAGCCATACATTTAATATCAATAAAAAGATTATTCAAAGCAATCTCCGCGATTTTTTTTTTTTATGCTGATATGAAAAGAAATCATATCAGTTCTATTTCATCACTTATAGAGTAAATAAATAAAATGATATACTTAGTTCTTTTTTCCCCGATAAATTACTTTAGTACTTAAGTAATTCTTCACATCTACTCTTATCAAAATTCACATTGTTACTTCAAAATACATTTCAAAATTTGAGTGGCGTCGTAGTCTAATGGTCATGGTAAAGGAATCGTGCCAGGTGGTTTTCTTTGATTCGTTGGTTCGAGCCTTGATACCCCTAAACCTGCCGTACAACAGGGACTGATGCACGTTAAGTCTGTCGAAACTCAAAGTCCTCCGTGTGGTGTGGAACTTAGGAGAAGGAGGTTCCAGTTCAGGTGTCAATCTCGTCACTTAATCGATTTGCAAAATTACGAGGTCGGTCGCCAATTACCTTCGTGTTGCTTCCAGAGATATAATAATAAAACCAATCAATCATTTTAAAATTTGGTAATTTTCTGTAATTTATATCATTTTAATGAAATAATATAAATATTTCATTATTAAATTTTATATATTTTATTCAATAATTTCTGAAATAATTATTTGTCCTCATTAAGCTTTAAACTTTGTATAATGATTATAATTAAACACACAGTAGTACCCTATGTCACATATGAACTAGGCTAATTATTCATTTGCTTAGACGAACCCTGGATCAAACTGAATGAAATAAAGAATTGTTTTTCATAATATATATTATAATAATATTAGCAATTATTATGTGGATTTTAACTTACATAAAAATATATTTTAATCTATTGAACATTGAAAATGTCAACTAATTCACTCTTTGTAAATATTTCATATTTTATTTTAGGGGTAGAAATATTTGATATCTTGTTCGAAAACAAACTTGTTTTTTAGAGAAAAATAAATAAATCCACATCAGAAATATAATTACATACATATGTAATCAAATAAACTCTTAGGGGCATAAATAAGACTTAACAAATGCATCTTCTCATATAATGTAATCTGCATACAATTCACTTTAAACTAAATTTTTCTTTCGGTGCATTGTAAGTAAACTCCACATGTTTGTTTCTTATCTGTTGTCACGGAAATTAACAAAATAAATTGTTTGGAAAATTAGTTTTTATATTTTCTATAAATACTGTTATTAATTATTTTTTGTTCGAAGAAAATCATCCGTTTTATATTATTACATGTATAACTGTATTCATTAAAAATTTTGCTCTGATATTAAAAAAAAAATGATAATTATTTCAGATCTTTTTTTATATTTAAACTATGTGTAAATTCCTTGGGCCCACAAACCTCAATAACTTAATAAGATGTTAATTGTAAAATGCTCAGTGGTCAAAATTAATATTCATACTAATCAATCTTATTACAAATCCGAATACTTAATAAACTAAGTCATTCTTACCCAAAGACTTTAAAAAAATTAACTAGCAAATGTCATGACAAATATTAATTGAAAACTTGAATTTAATCATCAAAGTAAATAATGCGTATCAGAACACGTATTATTTTTACCCCAATAACTGTAAAATAACACATGTTCATTAAATTTGATTTTAAAGAAATTTGAAAGCATTATTTTATGAAAAAAAGAAATGAAGGACTTGTGTTAAGGTAACCAGTATTTGATAGAAATATTTACAATTCGACAAATAAGTTAGGCATTTCTTGGACATCGTTTTCCAAAATACAGTCTTTTGATTAAATTTAAATGTATCAATTTGAGCAAGAAGGTCATTTTCAACTAGCAGCATTACTTAGAAATTCGTTCGCACTGTGAGAAAAAAATTTAAGCTGATTTCCGAATTTTAAAAATGTGTATACAGTTACAATATCAAGGACAATATACTGTTATATCAACACAATTTTCATCCAGTTTAAATCTATTAACTAAATTACATAACAATAAATTATTAAAAAAATCATTAAATATTTTAATGATAATGGTATTAAACTGTGTTTCAACTAAGTCTTTTAAAACATATTAAATGAAACCTATTAAATAAAACTCTTAGCTATAATTTCAAGAAATATATGCTTTTTGAAAAGGTACATTCTACTATTTTAGCCCTGGAATAGATACTTTAAGAAAAAATTAGCAGTTTTGATTTTGTTGATTAAGTATAACTGTAAGCTTTCAGAGTATGTTTCTTTTTCTCTTAAACAAATGCTAAAAAAGACAAAATAAGTTATGTAATATGCACAACATGCCTTATTCATTTCCCTACATCTTTATAAAATATATTTTGATAAAAAAACTTTTGAAAATTAAATAAGATATTTATTTTTGCATAAAATATTGTCAGTAGCAAGCGAAATGGATAAAATGTATTCACAACTAGACACGAATGACTAGAGCTTCATTTTACTACCATTGCTTTTTATTTAAATATTATCCATAATTTTGTAATTAAATATTCATAAATACAGATTAAACTTTTATTAGAATATTATATAATGATTTATTTTACAAACTGCATCTCAATTTTAGGTCCTATAAATTAGCCCGGAATATAAGTCTTCAGTTACACAAACATTAAATTTAATGTTTCTCCTATAAATAATAATTACAGTAAATTAATAAATAACACAGTCATCTTAAAAATTCAGTATTTTAGCAATATATTGCATTAAAAAAGAAAATTAATCTTATTTTGCGCTAAAAAAATGTAATCTCCGTATAATTATTTCTTCATTGTAATTAATATGTATTAATGAATTAATGATGGATTTTAAATAGTGTAATTATGTGAGATAGCATCATTTTTTTTCCTTAGTTTCTTTATTTGAATTTCATACACCAACACAATTTTATTGCTTTAAAATAAATTTCGTAAGAAAGAAATGTTTTTACGATAATCTTTATCGCACTTTTAAAATAATTTCTGTTGCTTAATTCCACTTAAAAATTCTTTGCACAATCGCATAAAAAAAAGGGGGAAAGCAGAATAATTTGATAAATATTAAATAAACCCTGTGTGCTTCCTAATTGAAATTATGATGAAAATTCAGTAATATATTTATCTTTTTTAAAAGTAACAGCAACGGAAACATTTTTTAGAATAAATCATGGATTACCAAGTTAAAAAAAAAGATATTGGTACTCAAAAACTCGCAGCTGGAAAAAGATTTAAAATCTTATGTTATAAATATTAATGCGAGAAAGACTTATGCTACCACCCAATAAAGAAACTACGCGTTGAAAACCATTATATACGAGGAAATAATGAAACTTTCTAACACCCGGCCAATAAATCAAACCACAAGAACCTTCTTTTTATGTTTAAATAAATGTTAGAAATGTTAAAGTAAACCATTAAAATAAAACAGACACAGAGAATTTACCATGACAGGAAGACATTAATGCATTAATATTTTAAACATGTTTTTGCAGTGAATTCTATTACTTTTTTTTTCGCGTGCCGTTGTAAGTAATGCTTTAATCTAGTTTGAAAGTTTCACCTCTGAACACGAGAATGTCTTTACTGGTGTCTGTCATCCTAAAAATACTCGTAAATTCAACCATGGGCTGTCGCAGAAACGGACAGAAGAGGAGAGAGCGGGAAAAAAATTCTAATAGGATTAAAATGAAAGATTTGAAATATGTAGGTAGTAAAAGAGTGCGCTGAAAATTAGTTTCGCGCCTACCTGGAGAAGTTTCTGACAGAAAATTGTGCAGCGCTTTTAACATAATTACATTCCAGTCATAATCCTTTTAAGGACGGTATTTTATCTCAGAAAAACTGAAAAGAAGGGAAAAATCAAACTCGATAATGCTTAACGCATATTTTAGGTTGACGTTTTGTCATTTTTTTATATCGTCTGGAATTTGTAAATGTAAGCTAGTTCAGTTTTTTTTATTCACGAAATTAGGTTCGAATGATTCATATGGCGCAAAATAATTATAAGTTTTTTTTTATTCCAAAATTTCCTATTACCTTGAACTGTGTATCAGATTGGCACAAATATTTCATACATTTTTCACTCCCATCGCCGGTAAACTAGAGCCTTGAAATTTTTCACACTAGCCCAGTATGCAAGAACATACAATATTCAGTTATAAAACTACAAGATTTTTTTTTAAAAAGAAAGAACTAAAAAATAGTCCAATTTCTTTTTCAAAAGAATGATCAAAAATACAAAAATAATAATTATAAAAAGTTTTATAATTATTATTATTATAGAAAATGTTTCTATAAGGCAAAAAAGCAAAATAAAAGAGCTAAAGATTAAAAAAAAATTTTTTTTCATCGCCCAGTACTAAACTAAATGTACTGAAAGTGAAGGCTTACGATAATCATAAATAAACAAGAGAAGATTTTTCAATCTATATACCAGAAAATGTTTGACTGAAAGCTGAAAAAAATTGAGCCCGATCAAAAGTTAAACGTAAATGATTATTTATTGACGTTGCACGGAGAAGCACGCAAGGGCTACTGGCAATGGATGTTGTAAATTTGGGCCTCGATCAAGTGTATGTCAAGGACGACACATGAGCTGGTCCCTCCCTTCCAAACTCCCATACCACGTCAGTGGCAGGATTTGAGTCCTTCGCCAGATTTAACGTGCATGAGGTTACACGTCGGGTCCTTAAACGATGAAACAACGAAAACAACGCTGGCCACAAGGCCCTGATTATCACAACTAGGCTACCATGATCACATAGTTAGATAGTTAGACAGTTGAAATGCGCATAACACTCGAGTTTTTAGTCAAAACCTTTCAGCTGGTTTGCCTAATCTTCCCATTTTTATTTATGATGAAGATAAGCTCTTATTTTTATTACATTTGGTTTAATTTCTTACAGGCGGAATAAAAAAAAATTCACTCTTGTTTTTTTTTTTTTCCCTCAAGAAACTGTTGACTTCTTAAATAAATTTTTAAGTATAATAACTTTCGACATAAGAACTAGAAAAATATAGAAATTTATCATTTTCCAAAAAAAATACCAGTTACTTTTATAATACCAGTCATTAAAAAAAATGCAAATTGAAAAGATCTCAATATTATTATTACATGCGTCCATGTTTCGATTAATATCTGTCTACATAAAGAATCATATCAGCAGAATTCAATAATCATTTAAGGTAAAATAACAAGATAGGAATAGTTAAAATTTAATTTAAAACTCCTTGTTTTTGTGATATATATTTATTAAAATTATTCTAGAATTTAGATTTTTTTTACTTGAATAATTATGTTTTAATCCTTGTACAGCTATAAAAGTAATTTTTGAAACAAGAAGTTTTTTTCCTCTTATATTTTTCATTTAGGTACCATTTTCATAACAAGTGTTTCTTAAATATGCAAAATAATTTACACCTATTATATAAAATAATGCACAAAAATAGTTAACCTTTTTAATAATATCACAGTACATGTTTCTGAAAAAAATTATAGAGCTTTATAGTTTTCGAAATTTTAACTTTTTTCTTCTTTTTTTCATATAAAATATGATTTCCAAAAAATTCGGCATAGTGTAGGTATTCAACTAAGAAGGAAAAAATTTTACTTAAAAAACTACTTTTATAGCTATACTAGATAATTGCGAATATTGCGAACAATTTTTTTCTTCTCTATATGCGCAATTACTTCTTATAGAAATGTAAAACACTTGGTATCATATAATGCAATAACGATTTCTTAACAAGTACCTAATTGCAAATATGTCTTAAAAAGTAATATCCAGATTCATCTAAGAAGCAAAATAACTTTATTAAAAATTTACTCTTATACTTCTCTAGAATAGTGTAAATTTTATTATTAGATACCAAAAAAAAAAAAAAAAATCTAAACTCTACTAATAATTTCGAAAGACACATGTCTCAAGAATTCAGTATTTCAGTTGTCTTAATTTCGCATTTAAATATTCCTCTCATGTCTCAATACCCTCAAAAGAAAATAATAAACGATTTTATCTTAAATTTTCTTTGTGATTAAATTAGAAATGTGCAAATTATCATAAATATACGCTTAAGATAACTTCCTAGAATGTTATTCGAATATCTATTTCGATAAATAATCCTTTGACATAGTTATCGTTCATTTAATTAAAAAGTATTTTTAAAAGTGAAGTTTTTTAAAAAAAAGAAATAAAAAAAAACAGAGGATTATAGCTCTATAAAATGAGATATAAATTGTAACTGATTAATTGATTATTTATTTTTAGCATTGCTGTTTGAAATAACACGAGGACTATTGACGTCTGATGTCGTAGTTTTGAACCTTGGTTAAGTGATGATGACAACATATAAACTGGCACCCCTTCTCCAAACTTCTACACTACCCCAAAGGCAGGACATGGAGCATGCCATCCCCGCTGCACGATTTCAGATTTTATATGCTCCATCCCCACTACACGATGGCTCTTTTGTGACATCAAAGCTCGAGGCCACATTTGACGGAAACAAGCCTATCATGTGCTCGCAATCATGTCCGATTCGATACCGCGGCTTAATATAAGTCATAAATTTTACTATTCCTGTGTATTTTTTTTAATCAAGTAGTACCCGTTCTATATATTATTTGTATATTTTACACCGACAATCTTTAACCTTAACTGGAACTCTTAAATATTCTATGAAATCATTTAATCTGGTGGTACATCAATCATAAAATTTACATGATTGCTTATTGTGATAGTCCCTTATTTAATTTTTATATTTATTCCCAAAAAGAGAGCAATAAGTTAAAAGAGCGACTTCTTTACAATAGAGAGATTGATGCTTTATTCGAAAGAGAAATTGCTCATGTTAGTGGCTTTCAACTAGCAGTTTGGCAAGTCCAAAGGATATCCGTCATCTCGAGACCTTGCGTGTTTTTAAATGCTTAATTTTAGACTATTCACTTCTGCCATCGTCGCTTCACTTTATAATTCCAGCCTGTCAGCTGTCATCTCTAGATTATGTTAGCATCTGAACTTAGAGTAATCGCTTTTCCAATACTTTTGTCACTTTTGTATGTAACATCTTAGCTTCACACGCGTCCTTATTATCATTTTATGATAGAAATTTAAATTATATAAATGATCCCTTTCACTGTAAATGCAATGTTTTAGTAGGCATATAATTTAAGTTTAATAGCATGCAATAATTATATCTGATGCAAAAGATGTACGTTCAAAAATAGATGAAAGAATACCCCTAGAAGTAAGTGATTGATGGTGGAAATTAATGGCTGAAGAGACGTATATGGGTATGTTACACCAAACAAGATATAAAATCTGATCTAAATGGTTGAAAACGGTTGAAATAACTATTATTAACAAGAAAAAGGGTATAAAATAGAAAAGAATCTCATGGTTATATTGGGATACGTCATCAGAGAAAATAATAATTCCCATGAGAAATAATTCCTAATCAAATATGATGTATAATAATTCCCAATCAAATATTATAATTCCCATGAGAAAGAAAAAGATCACTTAAGTAATCCAGTGTACAATGTCGGTATTTACCTGAAAGGTAAGTCACTAAGATGTAATTTCATGCAAATAAAAATTAAAATTACTTTTAGAGGAGTATTATTATCCATTGTTTATCATACACACAATTATGAATTTTTCTTCTTAAGTTCCTTGTTTGCTATTTTAAAATACACGAACTTTTTGAGATTCGCTTACACAATAACATTTCAATTTTAACTCGAACTATAGAAAAAGTTTTGAATTCTGTGTTAATTTTAACTATATATTAATTTTATATATATTTGGACATTGGAAATACATTAAAGATATATTTTAGTGTAATTAGATATATGCAGTAATAAGGACAATAATTTGTATTAATGAATGTATTAAGATAATTTTGAAATAGCAACTACATATACGGCCCGGGCTATGCCATTTCCGACAAACACATTTAAATATTTTATTTGACAAAAATGAATTTAAATTTTCTTACATTTTTAAATTATTTGATTGCAATAACTAAGAAAATATGATTTGATATTCCCGAATTTAATAATGTGTTTTCATGTAATACAAACATCAGTTAAGAATTTAAATCAAATGTATTGATAAGAAATATGTATTTCTTTCTCTATAAATGTTGTTCAATATATATTAGACTAGCAGTTCATCTTCCTCTCACACATAATTACAACTGTACGAAACATAAGTTTTTATGATCTTCTAATTTTTTATGTATCAAGTATTATTTCAATACATATTCCCTAATGGGTTTTGACAGTAAATATTAAAACCCCATGATTTCATTTCGTATAAATGAGAAATGCAAGTAAACATTTTTACTCTGATTTTCAAAACATTTTAAAATTAGAAGTTGAAATGATTTTTTCCATTTTCATTAACATTCATATTATTGGATTACATGAAAACAGTTAATTTTGAATACTAAATAAATTCTTATTTGTCGTTGAATTTTCACCTTTTTTAAATGAATTTAATTCTTTTAAATTAATTAATATTTAATATTTAAGGAATGACTAGGCATTAATTTTCCTTGAATTAAATTGAACTTAATTCAATTTTATTTAATATTACTAAACGTAACTTATTTAAACATCAGTATTTAATGGAATATTCAAATTTTGTATTGTTAAGATTATTATAACTAAACTGTCATATGGACGAGCCTTTAAATGCGAGTGTGTGAAAAGTAACTTATCAAAAATCTGGAGACTTAGTAGATTAACATTAAAATCGCAATAGTGAATGGTAACGTTAAATAGAAAATTAACAGTTTACTGAAGACATACACTTCTTCCTATCCTGAAGAAGGGTTGTATAATTAAATTTCAGTTGTGGAAGTTTTTTCAAAAGATTTATTCTAAATACCAGTTGTTTGTGTTAGCCTTTGAAATAATCTGAACTTGAATATAAATTGAATGCACCTGAAAGTTAAAAAAAATTGACAGGAAAATAGGCGTTGATATTTTGAGTTTTATTACATTAGTATTATCTTTGATAGAATCAACTCAAAAACTCGAACTTATAATCGATAATATAAACAGTTAAAATCGTTCTTTATAAATTTCATTGTATGCGTTCTTTAAATTTATAACATGTGAAAAAAGATATATGCATTAAATTACATAATGACATAAATGAATGCGTATGAAATATAAAACGGGAATCATCTGAATGAATTTTGAAACCTAGTATTGCATATACGCTCTCACTAATTTTGGGAAATAAGCTCTATTTACGGTGATCGATAAAAATATATGGATACTTTTGACAATAAAATTAACTTAATTATTCAAAACAATAACAGCTGAAATGGTTAAAACATATCTTTAAATTTATTTTTTGTAATGTATTTATTATAGTTAACTGTTAGATCGATTTCATTCCTTAGGAGTAGGAATTAAGATATAATTATCTTTATGAAGGTAATACAAGATATTTCAGCGTTATCAATAGACTTTTAATTATACAGCAATTCTTTTTCAAATTTATATATTAGCAAAGTTGAAGTAATAATATATTTTGCCGTTAAAATATATATAATATTTAAGGGATTTTTTGGAAAATTTATCTTAACACGTAAACAATAAAAAATGCAGACTTTATTTTCAGGAAATTATGCAAAAGGAGATAACTGCAAGACTGAAAAATGTGTCTGAGTAGTTAAGAAGTGTTTCAAGTATGATATAAAAAATATATATGTCTGGAAAAATTATCTCATTTGAAACTAGGAGCAGTTTCTGAAATTAAAAACCAAGCACAATTTAAAATTTAATGCAAAAGTTTTAATGGATGGTATATTATTCTATTTCGGTGCTAACAGAAACTTTCATACTGAATTTTTCTTTTCAAATACTAAATACTGATGCATTAGAAATACATATTTTTACAAATACTTTAAACACAGTTTAAACGACTTTTTTTTACGAAGGAATTGCCCTATGGTTGATGAATTATTTAATCCATATAAAAGACCAGAACCACTTTATAACAATTTTTCTCTCTGCTCCAAGCGATTTAAGATATTTGTTCCGCTTCATGCTTATATATTTTTTGCCTCGTAAATGTCTTTTGTAATTTATTCTGGAATAAAAATGGGGAAAATTTTTAACCATTTCAGTTTTCAATAGCAACAGATCATTACCATTTTAATGAGCTCCTTAGCCTGTGACAGTCTTTTCCTGCAGAACGCTGCTATTTATAATGCATTGTTCAGTCCAGCCAAAAATGCGAGACAGAAAGAGATGGAATAAAGGGAAAAAAGAATAATAAATAAAAATATTCTTTAAAAGCGGAATCATGTATTTGCAATTTCTGAATATAGCCAAAAGGTAATTTAAAATACATAACGAAACAACGAACGATGAAATGAGAAAAAAATTATTCGCAAATGCAGTCCAGATTAGCATACATCTTTTCGAACAATGATTATGTTTTATTCTTTTCCAATACTAAAGTCTTTGTTCTCTTTTCTTTTGAAATCCAGCTACTGATGCTAGGATCTGCTAATTAAGACTAATAATGATGTGAACGAAATAAACATTTGTTTAAGTAATCGCTAGCAATTAAGTGTTCTTGGCTTAAGGAATAAAAAGGAAAAAAAAACCATGTTTTGGAAATAAATATTAATGTCTCAATAAAACAAACAATGAAAAGCCAAACGTTGGAAAGTTTGATTAGAATCCAATGCCAGAAACATATGGTGCACTTAACATATTTGTTAACATCTGTAAATGCCACTATTGACTTCCCATATATAGCCTAGTGAAATCATTATCATCAGAGTATTTTACATTAATTGAGTATATTTTGTATACAAAATACATTAGTCATATCATATGTATTGTTCTAAACATTTTTTTTTTAATTTTTTTTTTCTTTTTCTGATAGATGCAAATATTTCTGAGTAATCTTCTGTCATATTTTAAATTCCATTAACGTCCCCGAGATAGAGGCGTACTATCTTAATTATCTAAATTGGGTTATGGAAACAAAAATAAATTTAATATCATTCAAATTAATAGTCCGAATTCTTCAAATAGCGTTCTCTTTACTTTTTCCACATGTGATATAGTAAATCGATTTACGTACGGGTATAAGTTAAAATATGTATCAGCTCATATATATATACATACATACATACATACATACATATATATATATATATATATATATATATATATATATATATATATATA
>BMAW01097065.1:757324-812084 GCA_019974015.1 Nephila pilipes | reverse complement strand
ATTTTATTAAATTTGAATTTATTTATATTTTATTAAATTTGAATTTATTTATATTTTATTAAATTTGAATTTATTTAAATTCTTTGAGTTTATGGAATTTATTAAATTAGATTTTAACCGAGAATTAATTAAAATAATCCTGTAATTTATTTAAAGCAGAATTTGACAGGGACACCGGGTCCTAACATTACACGTGCAATTTTGCGAAATAGAGATTTCAGAGCTAGATTGAAAGTTGTAGTTTATAAGCATATGAAAGTTAGTTGTTAAGATTCAGCTGTGTGTTAAAAAGAAAAGTATGTCCAAAAATGGAATGAAATTTAAGAGGAAGATAAATGGTAATAACGTAGCTTCAGCATAATTTCCCTCTCTGAAAAGCAAGACCCGTAGAAACGCGTTTCCCGTTGTTCAATCTGGTGAAACAATGCAAATCGTAAAATCAAAAATTACTTACTATAGTTTTGAAACTATCTCATTTTTAATTCGCGAAACAGGATCTAAGTTGAAAATTATTTCTATAAGTATTTATTTAAAATTGGCTGAAAAAATATTAAAAATCAGCACAATTGTTTTAGTAAAGCCATAATTTCAGTAACATGTGAGACACTAATATTAAAAACATAATGTTTACAATAATTCTCCATATTTCTATGCCTTGTTACTACAATTTTAAAAACGTGTTATAAATGTCATGTTACAAAAGTACTGTTAAATATTGAAAATGTTTGATATATTGGTGAGTATCATACAAATAGTAGGATCACTATTATAACAAAAACACTATTATTGTGGTTTCAAACGTAATGGTGTGTATATTTTAAAACTTTAATATTTCTCCTATTAATGTGTGGTATTACGTCTTACAAGTTTATCCTTGATGCGTATTTAATATCATGATTTTGTGGCTTGACATTATAGTTTCATGAACTTAAAAACCCTATCATGTAAATATATTTTTGTGTGGCTTTTTCTCAATCAAAAATTAAAATAATACAATAATATTCAGCTAACAGGCACGTAAAATTTGGAGTAATTATTATATAGAACTGTTCACTTGCAAATATTGCATCATATGTTAAGTGTTCTGAAGCAAACATAACAGATACTGTAAACAACTCATGTAAAACTTACCATCCGATACATTCAAAATAATTTATTAAAACATGTTTCATTCTGTTCATTCTCTCTCTGTTCTAATTCACTATAATTTCTCTACCAAACCTTTTACACTTTATAGCAGTAGAAGCATAGTCTATTCTTAACAAACATCAGTAACAATTCTTGTCCACAAAACGAAAAACATTTTATGCAGTTTTAATTATATTATTACTTATTTATCTTAAATTCTCAAATATTTCTCTTTGGCAGTTTGGATAGATCATTTCGCCCTCAGAGGTCTGAGAATATTGGAATTTGACATGTATTTTTAGTTATATTTATATTATTTATCATTTACATTTACGATGTGTGTCTATTTAATAACGAGAAAGACGCAGTAAAGCATTTTATTTGGATGTCAAACATATTTACTTACTATCACATTCAATATATACATCTGCTATATCCCTACAAAGTTCCATGCGAGTCTTCCTTTGTACGAAACAGTGCTGGAATTCTTCTTCTCTCAGCTCCTTTACGTTCTGTACCAATTTCTTTTCCACAGCCTCAACAACCCAAATCTTATTCCTTTTGAGACAGATTTCACCGTAGGAAACAGATAGAAGTCGCATGGTGCACGATACCACGAACAAGGTGGATTGTGTAACACTGGAATGTTGTACTTGGCTAGAGACCTCTTGATAAAAATGTAGAATGAGCCGAAGCATTGTCTTGGTGGAAAAATTTTGCCATAAGGGTTAATGGTCAATTCCTAAAATCTCAACAATCGCAGGAATGCCTAATCAACTCTCAGATCAAACCAGATTACTGATTTGTTTCGATATTGTCATCCATTTTTGACGTGGGAGGGATGATCCGAACAAGAATCCTCTTCGACGTCTTCTCTGCCATCTTGAAAACGTTTATACCACTCAGAAACACTTGTTTGTGATAAACATTCATTGCCATACACTTCTTCACTTCTTTCAATAAATTATGTTTCAATTGCGATTTTTGTAAGTTTCATGTGAAATTTCATATCGATTCATTTCTATCTCTTACTTTTTTCCAAAGAAAAAATAGAAACAAAAAACTAACGTGAACGAAGGTTACGAGTATATAGATTGATTTACAGAAGCTAGAGGCAATGCATTCGAAAGAGAAAGTGTCACGCCAAACAGCTTTCGGCCGCTGGAGTTTGGCACTTGCATACTTCTTCCGTAGCAGTGTCGTCTCGTTATTTAATACCCTTCCTTGTATTCACATATACTTTCCCTTAAAACGGTTCACCGGAGAAGTCATCAGAACTAGACATTCAATCACTTCAAAGCAAACAAGCTCTTAAAATTAAATTATCATTAACAATGAAACATTTCCCAAAACAGGTATTTAGACATTCATTTTAAAACAAAACATATTTACCATTTCTCAATCGATTTTTTTACTCAAAAGAACAACAAAAGTTTCAATGATCATAAAAAAATATAAATATGTAAAATATTTCTCATGAAGTGTTATATGGGATTTATATTTTATCACACATATCAAAGTAAAACACTGTTGTACAATCAATATCTAAATATTGCTCAAATTTAAAAATCTAATTATAATTAATTCTAACACAATTTCGCACAATTTCATCATTTTTTGTACTTTTGAGCCTTAAACACCCCGCAAATTTTTAAAATAGAATTAATTTAAAATTTGAAAATAATACAAAACACGTAATGCAATATTTTTAAAAATCCGTATAAACGTTGAATTGAATTTTAAAATAAACATGTGTTAACGTTTCACTTTCTCAAAAGTAAATGTCAGAACAAAACTAATATATAGAAGTTCAATAAAATATCAATCATTATTATCCTTAAAATAAACATATTTTAAATTAATGTACCACATAATAGATTTTCAAAATAAAATTAAATTAAAATTTAGCATAATGCACAACACTATACAAGACAAAATATAATATTCGTTAATTCGAAGACTTTTCACAGTCATAAAATTTTAATTTTTAAGGTAGATATATATTCACTTTGTGCACCTAAAAATATTTATGACATATTATGTCTCCCCTGTTTTCGAATTTTATGTATTCGCATCTTGCATGTTCAAATAATTCAACTCAGTAAATGAGATGCATAAAAACAAATTTTAAAATGTAATATTGTATGCATTATTTATCTACGTTTTTAATAAAATTTTCAGTTACAAAAGCATTTTAAAGTGGTTAAGTTTAACTATATTATTTTCCTTTATTACAAACTTAGTTTGTAGAAATATGAACTATCCGAGTGTAGACGATTATTTTTATTTTAAATCTATTATCTTTCACAGGATTTGAAGTGTTCTTTCCAGTTTATAGAAAAATCGTTATCAAATTAGTTATTTTCAGTTAGTTATCAAGTTCCTTTTCCATGTCGGAGAGTAAATTTTAAGAAATCAAGGCACTATTATCGGGACTATCTTGATCATTCAGAATCGACTCAAATAATTTGAAGTATTCAAACAACTCTTGCACTGTTGTTGAGAAGTTCCACGAGAAAGTTTATTAACTCGCATTTAATTTTGTTAATGAATGTTACACACAACGTTACTTATTTATTTATTTATTTGAAGCCTCCGGATTTTTTCAGTATTGCAGAAACACGATGTTCATCTGAACGTAGATTTTTTGGTAATCGTTGGCGAGCGACAAGGATCCGGATCTTAGGTCCGACTTTCTGAAACACAACAATACGATGCCTCAAACTCCATTTTGGAAACTAATAATCCAGCATAGGCGATATTTATAATTCAGTTGAAGTTCACTCCATTTTAATAACGAATCAAGACACAAAAAGCGGAAACGAATAACACAATGTCTATTTGACAAGAAGTAGAGCAGAAAGGAAGAATGGCCAACACACTCATGTTGTGCCTTCACCGGAAATTTTACCATGCCAGAGGTCCTGAAGTTCGTAAAAGCTGGTTTAAACATTCCCTCGTGTGCTTGAAGAAATTTGGTGGATAATTTTCTCCAATAGAAACTCCAATGGTGCATAATTTTTGAGCCTGATTTCCAATTGGCAAATGTAAATTGGTAGAAAAAGGTGGAACTGTGGTTTAATTCTGTGTTTTTAGCAGGTACAGGCAATTCTGAGAAAGATTTATCTTATTGATCGATAAAATGCGGAAGGAAGTGGTTCTATTGGCTGTCCAAGATGGTTACTATTGTGTAGGAGGGAAAGTGGGTAGAGAGAGAACTGAGTGAATCTATATGACTAAAGTAAAAAGGTTGAAAAAGTTTATTTAAGAGTAACTTTTTTAAAGAAAATTATTTATTAAATTTGAAGAGTTTAGGTGGGAAAGGCTTAAGGAGCTCATAGCAGTAGGAGTGGCCAATGGCGAGCGTCGGCTTTTATACTGGATAAGAATGAAGATCCTTTGTAATTTTGTTAACGCAACTATTAAGAAGTACTCCGAATCCTAACATTATACATCCAATTTTACGAAATGGAAATGTTAGAGATAATGTGAATGCTATAGTTAATTATGTGCATGAAAGTTGGTAGGATTTAGCTGTGTATTATAAAAGAGAAAATATATACAAAACGAGAACAAAAGTTTAAAAGAAAAAAGGTGATAACGTGGTTTTTTTTTCACACACGCATATATATATATATATATATATATATATATATATATATATATATGTGTGGGGGGGTGATTATAATGCTACAAGTACACTAATAAAACTGATGTATTAGTTAATTAACAAGAGCCAAGAAATGCTAAAAAAATATTCAATTACTATTATTTAGATTTGTAATTATTCATTCACATGTTAAAAGAACTTGTTTTTTACCAAGCATAATAAAGTGAAGTCCATTTTAAGCTAATGATGTATTAATTATATTTTAATTAGTTTATTAAACACTTTCTTAAATTTTGAAATGCTTTTATTTTATTTAAATTTATTTAATTAAATAAAAAAGATATAAAAATCTAGGGTTCACATTCATGAAAATAAAAAAGCGTTAGCATAAAAATTAGAGAAGTATAATTAATTAGTTCTTGGAAAATTATCAGTTATTGATGGAAATGAGCTATAGCATTAAGAAAATAATTTTTTACATTATTTTAAAACTTGATAATATTTTTGCATTCATCCATCATTTTTAAAGCTACTCATCAAGAATTAATTTTAATTCACAGAAGGATGACAATTTTCGTTTTCTATTTTGGCTATCATAATGACTTCAATGCATCAAAACTGTTCTACTAAATTTTATTTCCTATTTATTTCCTTAATTATGTATTAGTTCACTTAACAAAAATATTTATAAAACATACTCTCTCTCTCTTTCAGTAAACTGACATAAAATCCAATTTTTTCGAGGTCACTAGTGAAATCCTTTTTCATGTTAAATGTCTTAGACGCAATATAAAAAAATCATATTCATAATCATGTCTCAAAAAATAAAGTTTCAGCATAAAAATGAAGATAAAATACTTTTATATCTAACTAATCAGTATATTTGACCCTTCTAATAACCAGTAACAGAACAACTCGTATTTAAAATATATAGCTTTTTCAAATCATTCCCATAAAACATCAGATTCGTGTAATGTACGATTCTGCTTGCTGATATGTGAGGAGATAAAGATGTTAGATCAAAAAAAGTGTTTAGGATTATCAGATGAGAAAATTTGAACTAGGTCATAAGACTTTATTTTGATTCAGTTGTAATACCCTGAAATTTTCTATAGCTGGAGATAAATTATGTTTATCATTCTTTAAAAAGTTCTAAGGTTTTATTTATTTCTTGATATTCGGAACTCTTAAACAATTTAATAATATTAAAATATCACAATCTGTATTTGGAAAATATTTCAACTGCCCTAAATAACATTTTTAAGAATGCAGCCACAATATGATCCGAAATTTTACAAATTATATAAATTGTAAAACAGAAAACTTTCTTTCCAGTTCGAGATTTGATTGCCCTAGCGAAAGAGTAACTTAATTGAGAAAAATAAACAGAGATACATATGAAGGAAAACTTTTTTATTGTAATAGTTAATAAAAATTAAACTTTGAATAACAAAAAAAAATTCTACTTCTTCCTAGACACATAAATTTCATTTGCGCACATGGATTCGCAATGCAAAGCAGTAATTGGTGGAAGGTCAAAACAAATATTGTATTTAAAGCTTTCACTCCAGTAGTTTTACGAATAAAATAATATCCTACAAAAATAAGATGTTTTTGAATTATTATTTTCAAACTAACATCCCTTTTTTTTTTTCAGTAAAATTCAACTTAGAGTAAATATACGTATCCTGAAAATGTGTAAATCATATATCGAACCTGTTACTTAAAAAATTAATACACGAAATTTTGTAATTTCATGAGAACAAAAATTTTGAAAAAAGTTTTCTTAATTTTTCATCCATTTGTTCAGCTGACAGATATTTTTACGAACTTCTCGAAAATTTCAGAAATTTAAAATGATGGATGAGTTACTCTTACAAGAAAAACATTTTTCGCCATCAATTTCCGAAAGCATTTTTACAGAATGTGGTAAAATAAATTCTTTCAGTTCCGTGAACTCAAACCCATGAGAAAGAATTTCTTGTAACAGATGCTAGGATATCATTCGAAAAATAACTGACATTTAAACCTCATATCCTGGCAGAAAATTTTTATAATACTGAATGGAATGAGGAAATAGAAAGCTTCAAAGAAATTATTCTCACAAAAGGATTAAAAACGTTTGATTTTTTTTCCGTTCTAAATAATCCATTTTTCTGTAATAAAATAATTCGAATGTGAAAACATATATTTCTTTTGAAAAGAAATGAAAGTATTCTATTTTACTTTATTTCCTAAAGAATGTAATGAAATTCTATACGCTTCATTTTATTCAGGCATTGGTTTTATAGTTTATTTCACGAGAAATGTAGCTGAATATAATTATTTTCCGTTTACTTGTAAGTTTAAAAAAAACTGCTTTCTCGGAACTGATTTAAATTTATACTAATGATGCATATACATACGTTCATATACACACACACACACACATATATATATATATATATATATATAGTGTTATTGCTGAATGGGCTTTGTTATTCCTATGAAAAATGGATATAATTAATTTATTGAAAAACTGCTTAACAACTAAGAATATGCAATTTATTCATGATAGTTTTTTAATTTGTTATTTAAGAGTTACAAATATATCGTAGAAATGTCCTTTTTAATGACACAACATAAACTGACAATTTCTGTAACTAAAACCTAAGACTTTGACAAAACTTCGTATTTTCTTCAAAAAAGGTGACTTCTTTCCCCAATAGTTTTTAGAATAATTTAAGAATTGATTTCAGATC
Organism: Nephila pilipes; assembly: GCA_019974015.1. Lineage (NCBI taxonomy): Eukaryota > Metazoa > Arthropoda > Arachnida > Araneae > Nephilidae > Nephila > Nephila pilipes. The sequence goes on along the minus strand of BMAW01097065.1, from coordinate 804,605 downwards.
AATGATAAATTAATTAGTACATCAATAATATCGCTAAGAATCCAAGTTATTCATAAGAAACATTTAAATTTTTTTTTTTTTTTTTTTTTTTTTTTTTTTTTTTTGAATGTGACAGCAAAATTTGAAAATGTAAAAGAAGCTGTACGAGTAGATTTTAATATTTTCTCTCTCTTACATAAACAAAATAAAACAACCATCTGTTTAAAAATGCAAATATTTCAAACATTAAATCAATCAAGCTTTATAACATTAATAACTGAAGTAGCCTTTCTTCGTATGGGGGAATTTAAGAATATGTCAATTCAGCTAGCAAGCATAAAATACTTTTTATGGGAGTCCACATCCAACAGGATGACATTCAACATTTTCGAAAATTTATGAAATTTACAGTTTCATTTTGTAATGTAAATCTTAAGCAAAGACATTCGTAATCAATAAATGATGTAATAATATGACACAAAATTTCCACTAATAAAAGAAATATTTAGCACTCCGCAAGAGAAAAATAGTTATATGCTATAAAGAAATATTAAAAGTAATTTAAAGAGCTTGATAAACAGTATTAAATGTCTTTAAAATCGAAGCGAACAGGAATAATTTTTCATCACTCTGGACACAACTTATAAGACGCCATCCTCGTTATAATTATTTCTTTTACTTTTCATGGATACACATGCTTTTCTTGGAATAGTTTTATGCGCTCTAGTCTTACATTAAATAAATGACAGCGTTTGAGGAAAAATAAATAGAACACACAAGCCATGCAACCAAATCTAAAATTTACTTTTTGAAAAATACTTCCTTTAATGATTCATTGGAAAAAGAAATGTAGTTTTTCTACAATAAAAATAACGGACAAAATCTCCAAAAAATCATTAAATAGGACAAGCAAAGTAGACCATATGCCATCATTTTATCTATAACTTGATATGAGCCAGAGGTATGCGTAGCGGAGCCAAAGATGGACCGTAACATAATGTGACAAATTAAAGCACAGTGCAGACAAAATCTTCTTCATTGTTCTCTCAATGAATGTGTAACGAATTTCAAAAACTCCTGATGCCAACCATCATGACACAGAGTCGCCCGACGTACCAAATTTTATGCCTCTGGGTCATTCCCTTTTTGGGTTATTCCGTCCACACACGTACATATACAAACGATTTTTGCTATTAATATGCATTTGTCCTGGAACAAAACACAATAAATCTGTTATTTGTAAACAATTTCTAAAAGCCAAAATGCATTTATAAGCTTATTAAAATTCGCCTCTTTTGAGTAGAAAATTCTTCAAAAAATTGTTTCATCAGCTGGAAAACATGAAAAAATGGTGACAAGGGGGATTTTTCAAAATATCATCAAAATTGAACCTTAAAATCTTTTGGCAAGAACATGCGTACTGCTGTATCCACACATCAACAAATAACTCTAAAAAAGTTTTGAAGTCATGTGACCACCAATATGGGTTTGTATAAGGGACACACACACACAAATATACTTTTATATTTATATATATAAAACATTTATATAACATAAACTTCATCATGTAAATTTCAATTTACATTTAATAATAATTTAGCATTTACATACAAGGATTTCAAGAATTATTCCGATTGAATTGTAAGACATGCTGAATGTTCAATGTTAGCATGAACATTTTACAAATAACATTAACATTAAAATAAATATATTTTATTTGCATGTAGTTCACAATATATATCTTTGTATGTTCTGAGATGTTATAATTATACTGTCGGTAAAAGTAATTAAATTTCCGATATGGATAATTTTCATACTAACATGTAAATAATTAAAGCTTAAATTCTCCAATAAATTTTTGGAAATCCATTCAGCTGGAATCAAACATGCTATAAATGTATGTATTGGGTAAACCTCTTGAATTAATTGTCAAAAACTTCAATTATATTTTACTTGATTCGTCGAAACATTTCCAATCACGATCGTAACAACGTTGTTTCATTGTATGCGTGATACCAGTTAAATCTGTCGTTGCAAAAGTCCTCCCATCGGCTTGATGTGGAAGTTTGGAAAAGAAGGTGTCAGCTCAATTGTCGATCTCGTCATTTGATTGCGACTCACAATTGTAAGGCAGATTTCCAATTGTCCTTAAGTTGCTTCTAAATTTAACGTTAATAAACAATCAATCGACACAAGCACGCTCATTATAATCATAAATCATAATGTGTAATATCCATTGGTCTGAAAGAAGGCATGCTTACAAACTGAAGAGTACTCAGCATTTCATTGTACAGGATGTGATGATTGGATTATGTTTAAGAGAAGGATGAAATATTGCAGTTTTCGACATCAAAAGATAAGAATTTACTTGAAGCTGCAACAAAAAACGACAGTTTAAGACAACACGAAGTAACTCTCACTTCCCTCTATTTTTTTCTATCAACCATTGACATGTAATCCTTCTAGAAATGTGCTACAGGACTATTTCTATTTCTCTGAAGTTTTTTCAATTTAAAAAAACAAGAACATCCACAAGTGTTGTTCTTAAAGTATTAAAAGAACCTAGTTAACATGCTCTAAATGAATATAAACCTGATGACTAGAAATACCTAAAGATACTCAAAATATCTGTGTTTAAAATTATCCAATATAGCACTAGAATCTTACTTGTCCTCTCCCAGTGTCCTTTTCATTTATAATGCCATATTTGTGCATAAAAATTTTCTTTCTTCGGGTTTTTCTCCAATACACTAACCTGAATCATTATAGCTTCTTTATCGCTAATCCTTTTTACCCCTCTTCTTATGTCTAAAAGTCTCAAGAGAAAAGAAAAAGACGAATCTTGCAGATTTTCTCAAATCACATTGGGAATATCTGTTTACTATTTTATGTTCTTTATTTACTTAAGGTATCGCATAATTTATTAAAATATCAACTGAATTTTTTTCTTACATTTTAGCACTTTTCCCCATTATACTACAATATTCATGATGATTCATTGGTATAAATTAGTTTCCGGTTTCACGTATCATTTTGGACGATTTTTAGTCATGTATTTTTAAATCAATTAATCTACAGTTTTTTTTAGTTTGAAAAACAAATCTTAAGCTCAATTTTGCTTCATAGAAATATGTATATCAATACTTCTGATAATTTAGATGAAACATGTTATGGTAATGAAAAAAGATATTTTCTGACCATCGGGTAAACGTCGATTATTTTCATTAATACTGAAATATTTATATAAAAACGTTTCAACAAAAATGGTTTTCAGTAAATTTAAGAAATCATATTTCAGAGCAGAAACTCTGTAATTGAATTTAATTATAATGTAAAAATGTGGTACGCGTATGTAAATCGGTTGCTGGCCATTTTTGTACAGTTCAATTTCTTTTGATCCAAGGCAACTCCTATAACACTAAGATAGAGAATTTCTGGGACCAGTTGAAAGGCGTTCATTGCGCATCACATTAGAATTACTTTTTTGTAGTTTAATGCAATTGATAAATAAAAATAATTAATTTGAATGCTAAATCATGAGTGGAATTAATATTTTTTCAAGAATCATTAACCAGTTGTCCACGACTGACGTTTCTATAATTGTCTTTCATGATCATCAAGTCTTCCCCATACAGAAAACATGGGATTCAGGAAAAAAATACCATTTATCTCAAAATACTAATTTAAATAGGCAATAAAAGATAATTTGACATAAACTCTACAAAGATTCTTTCCTACATATGTTTCCAAACGGAATATCTTCGTGGAGAATAAGTTTTAAACTCCCATGGAAAACTTTGAAGAATTCAAAATTATAGTCAAAATTGTTTCACAGAGGACTTAAGGGTTTGTGATACACTGAGTAAAATATTTTTTTTTCTAAATCTTTAAATTGTTTCGTCAGAACAACGTTTGTAATCTGACGCAATAATTTTCAAACATTAGAATAATGCTGATTTATATTTATGTAATTCATAATTAATTAAGTATCAAAAAGAAAGAATTTTCATCTTATAACTCTAAAGAAGTGATACAATCAAATATTTTCTTTGTATTTCATTTTCATTTATATATCCTGAAATAAAAAAATGAATAATTTCAAAAGATTTTTTTTCTCAATAATTGTGAACAAAATATTAATTCTATTCAAGATTAAGCGTTAAAATTAATTTCCTTATTTATGAAAAGCAATTAAAAATTCATTTTTAGAGTTCAATTGACAGATATAACAATATTTTATTTCGTTTTAATTGAATCGCTCTCATTATTTATCAGTTAATTAGCACCTGGTTCTTATGATCAGACTATTTTTCGTGTTCTAACACAATTTTCCTTTGGAGACCGAAAATCAATTATTCATTTCATATATCAATTTCAGTAATGGCTGTTCTAAATTTATCACACTTACCATGATCTAATCTTCAAAATAGCTCATTCTGGTTGAAAGAAACCTTAAATGAATGCTAATTAGATGTCTGAACGAGATTTCTGTAAAAGAGTGACGTTAATTACAATGTTCCTTCTTATCAGTACTTCCTCTTTCGATGCAATTTTGAGAATAAAATTCATCCTATGATACTTTTCATCTCTGAATATAATTTTCATTTTTTTCATTTTTAACTGCCATTAAAAGGAAATGTTTAAAAACTTGTTATTAAATGCAAATTTATCTAGAAAGTACTAGATCTATCTGAAGGATATTTTTACATCGGTCTAATGATTATAACATATTTTAAATGAATATCTTAAATTTTTTTACTATGCAGTAGAATAAACTTTATTCATAATTATAAGAATAACTTTAAGTTTTTATAAAGTAAAGCTTATTGAACATTTACAAAAAGTAATTATTAAGATATATGTTTAATGTACATGAAAATAATAAACGGCTCACATTACATTCCTATCATCCATCAGAATCTTTTCGGTAATAAAAAAAAACATTGGTTTTTTCCAGGATTACATTTTTCATTACATATGAAGAATATTTTCGTATAATTATTCTGTCTCTCTATGTATAAATTAATACTACCCCTGAAATTTAAATAATTGAATAGAACCCATTCTGGGTCCAAAGATAGGTATAAACTATACTGAATAATATTATTTACTAATTAATACTTAAAGTAATAACGATTTTTGATTATGGCACCAAATCTGGTATTGTTTCGTAATACCTTGACTTTGTTAAAGTCTTAAAAATAAGCTTTTGGTTCATTTGTATGTAACTTAATCAACTGAAAGAAGGCCTAATGATATGAAGATATAAGTACTTAGCAATAATTCTTTACTCAAAAATACTATCCCTGTTTTCATTACAATAATTTTAAAAGTTATACTTACACATATTAAAATCAAAATTTTTTTATCAAAATAAAAAATTTTCTCATGATCATTAAGCAAATTCATTTTTATGCATTTCTCAAATACTTGAAAAGAGTCTATCGATTCGACAATTAAGAAATGTTTCATATGTACTTCCAATGTTAAGTAAGATCAAATATAAAACCAATATGTTATGAATTAATGTTATACCTTAAAGATTTTATAGATTACTTTTCGATATGTCGTAAATAAAAGGCACAATTTAAGAATAATTAATTGTTCTTATGTACTAGTTTAAAAGCACAATTTTCATGTATTAATTTCTGATAACAGTCTTAAGAATTTATTTCAGAATTTTTTAAAAAAAATAATTGAATTTGAGAACAATCAAAAGTTTTTTCTCTTTTTTAAAGACATAATCCAAGTTCCTTCCGAAAGTTCAGGTGTATCCATACGATGAACCTATTCCTATAAAAGTGAATATTTCTGGTTGTACAAAATCAGCAATATGAACTGGGGCACTGTAACTTTTTGTACTAATAAATGGAAAAAGTATTACTAGCATGAGACATTTTTATCTATTCCGTAACACAAAGCATATCATTTTTTAAATTAAATATGATTGCTTATTTTCTGTATAAATGGCGTCAATGATCCTCCGTTTCTAAAGCATAAATAGAAAACCTTCAAATCAAATTCGTTACACAGAATTTTTGGAAAACTTATTTAAACTAGTTTATCAATAAAATATTACTACGTTCAAAAATAATCTCTATTTTCTTAATTTCAATTACTTCTTAACCCTGTCATCTCTTCTTAAATGAAAGGAGAAGAGGGTGCCAGCTCAGGTGTCGTCTTCGTCACTTGACCGTGATTCAAAATTACGAGGTCCATCACCAATAGCCCTCGTGTTGCTTCTAGTGCGTCGTTAATAAAAACTAAACAAGTAAACAAACAAACTCTGCTTGAATAAATGCAATTCATTAATTTCAAAACACGTTTTCTCAATAAGAAAATCAATGAATTTGGAGATATTTCATATACATTTCTTAATGGAAATCTTTCCGAATGTAGATTATTTTGACAATTTTACAGCTGTTGTCGCATGTTATTCGGTTGTATGTAAGTAGTAAACGTCGTAGAATTCCAAGCTCTTACCCTGATGGGGAGGGAACCTAGATTAATGCATATTAATTCGCAGTGACTAGTGACAATATTTTGGGTGTTTTCAGGAGAAAATAGGTAACTGTTAACCGAGTGTTATTCTCTTATTGTCCAAAATTAAATTAATACGAATTGACAAATTACATTTAATTTGAATTCGAATCTGTCAATGAATTTCCAACCATTATTCGGCATATATTATTACTCGGTCAAATTTTATAATTGCACTTTTTAGTCAAAGTCCCGATAGAAGCTCTTTTCTGTGAAAATGTGATAATAATAAAATTCAGCCTGGGTATAAGGTTATTAATGTTTCATTTCCTTTTTTTAAGTTTTATTAGGGCTCCCATCGACTGGCCATTTTGATATCACAGATGTGATTTTAATCCTATGGAATTTCGAGTAATGCTCTCAAATTTTACTATTTTATCTATATGAATGCAATTTAGTGCATCTGAAAGCACAAAAGACAAAGAAAGTTTCTGAAGAATTACATTTTTCATCCAATTTTTAAAAATATTTTTACTCTTGTTTTAATGATTTATTTGTGGGTTACCCAATCTTTAAAAAACATTTTCAAATATCGGAGGGAAAATTTAATTCCACAGAAACTTCATACTTTTTTTCTCTTTTGGATGCACTTTGTTGTATTGAAATAAATAAAATAGTAAAGATTTGAGAACGGTATTCGAAATTCTATAGGATTAACATTATGTTCACGAAATGAAATTGGTTGATAGATGTGAGCCACAGGTCATGAGTTTTCTCAAGCCTCTCTCCAGAGATAAGAGTAAATTAATCAATAATTAAGCTAATTATAAAAGAAAAATATATTTACAAGCTTTCACTTCTTATGCGAGTAAAAATTCTTATTTATGGTAAATAGCACAACAGCAAATAATTTCTATTTTTCTCCCTTTGATGAACATTTGTAAACGTTTTGTTGATCTTTGCAAAGAAGTTCAAATTTGTATTTTTCTTTATTCAATCACATGGAGTTCATGCTTTCTCGAATAAATCTGTTAGTTAAATAGTATTTCACAAAACCATATTTTTTTGTCATAATATTTTTGAAGAAATTATCTAATCAATGTAACAATAAAATAAATGAAAATTCCTCAAATTAGTTTTTGACTCTTCCTTTTTAATGAATTTAGTTACATTTTGCATTCATAACTAAGATATTTTCCAGAATTCATTATATATTGAGGTGATATGCTACAAACTATAAGTAAAATAAAAATTTAGCTTTAAAAAACTGCATATTAACAATTGAATTTCTTAAGGATTTCTAAATTAAATTCCATGTCAGCATTTTAAACAAAACCTTCTAATGACACTCGTTGATTCAAAAAATTAATCCACGAAAGTCAGTTTGTGTGTGTGTATGTGTGCGTGCGTGTGTTACAACCTTTATTTTAATGCCACAATTTGCTTTTAGACATTTATGTGAGATTAATATCAAACACTTCTTAATGTATGTGAAATGAAATTCAACTCAAATTAAAGAAAACGTAATTATATATCTAAACTACAGTTAATTGTTTTTTTCTGAAAAATGTAAGAAACATTTTAATTAAATAATTAATATTTTTGAATAATTGTTTATTCGAATTAAAGTGCTTTATTGTTGTTATCTTCTCCTCGATTTCGTGTTGTTATGATTATCAAATCATTTGCCAAAACTATATTTTCACTAATCAAATTCAACTGCTAAAGCTGCTCCTTTACACTGGAAATTTGTAAAGACCCACCTCTGAACTTTTTTCTTGTTTGAATGGATATTACAACGTTGATTTCATCAGTTTCGAGATTTTAACTTGTTGAAAATTCAGCTTGAACATTTAATTTTGAAATTTTTCGACATTTTGAATGAAATGTGGCTCTATTTGTAATGATATGAATAATTCGTCTTGTTGAATACTACCTTTATTTTTATGTTGAAACAGCTTACGAACCTCCTGTACATTATTAATTGTATTAATAATAATATCTTATTCAAAAGGTATTGATATTTGTTTTCTCAATGATGTGTTTGTACACATAAAATAAGTCAATCAATATTCATCAAAAACCCATTTATTGACTCAAATCCTTTATTAAAGAAAGCTTATCATGAATGTAAGTCAATGTTACTTTGTTGAATAACATGAAAATATCTTTTTTCCTCGTAATTAAAAAATAATCAATTATCATTTGTAGTTCTTACATTCAGAGCAAACACGCACAAAATTATTTTAGTTTTTAAACGTCACTAACATATAATATTATAGCATTCACAGATGTTAAATACATAATTGGGGCTGTAAACACATCGCAATTAACATTTTAATTAGATTCAAAAAAAAATATTTTAAATGAAACTATTCGACATCGATTTAAATTCATTTCAAAATAAGGATTGATTGGTTTTGTTAGCGTCGAACTAGAAGCAATACAAAGCACAAAAAACACAACAGTCGATTTCAGAATTATTTTCATTTTAAACTCTTTACCTCTGGCCAACCAAAATTCAAAATGAAGGAAGCAAGTAAAATGCAAGAAATTCTCACCGTGTATTTACGGTGATAGGATTTGCAAGTAATTAGCATTTGAGCTCAATGGCGCACCAAGAAGACCTGTAGCGACATAAAGAAGCGCTATGTAAAGGAAGAACACAATGCAGTTTTGAAGTACAGGTATTGCATTTTTGTGCTGTTGTATTACGACTGCAGCTTCAAGTAATTAGCATATGAACACCATGCAACCTGCAGTGATATAAGGAAGTGCTATGTAAAGGAAGAACACAATTAATTTTGAAGTACAGGTATTGCATTTATGTACTGTTGTATTACGATTGTAGCTTCAATACGCCTCGGAGAAGAATACTAATGGCATTCCAATATGTTTTTGAGTTTGATACAGGAAAAAAATGTTGCCTATTGAGAACATAAATTATCTTTCTGAGAAGCCGTGCTAGCCGATAAATTATTGTCGTAAATTGTCTCCCGGCGTTGCTTTCTTAGAGTCGTGGGTCGCAGTCCTAATACCGCTAAAGAACCGTTGTATAGCGGAGTTGATACATTAAAGGCCTGAGAGGCTCCAATTCCTTTCATTGACGTGGTGTGCAGTTTTTAGAAAGAAAGGTTCTAACTCAGCTATCATTCCCGTCACTTGACCGAAGCTCAAAATTATGAGATCCATCACCAATAGCCTTCGTGATGCTTCTAAGTGCAGTATTAATAAACAGTCAGTAAATCAACTATCTTTCCGAAAAATCATTGATCGTGTGGACTTATCCAAGCAACATTGATCAAGAGTTTTAATTGAGGGGTACAGGAGAGTCGGCACAGATTGCAACCGCGTCGCCACACCACTGCAAGTGCGCTTGTCAGTGTTGGGTGTTTCTTCCACATCAGATATCATATCATAAGAAATACGGTCTGCTGCACAACAAAAAATATCTGTACGAACCATTTGATGCCGTTTGAAACACAGAGGAATGCCCTCAAGTCGTCCATATCTTCAATTAATTTGTCTAAAATTCACAAGCGTTTTCATCTGCAATGATGCATTGAACAGAAAATATGGGGCAATCGAATGACACGACATTGTCTTTATATATGAATTGCATTCGTATCTGTAACACTCCGATGGTCTTATTATAGTCTGAAGTCATCGTGGTCCTACAGCCAGTATATGATATAGGTTTTTCAACCAGTATTATGACTTGTGGTGTTACTGGATCCCCCTCCCTCACCTTCCCCTAGTACGCATTATCCTCCAGAGCTATATCTCTGAGGTTTTGGAATTTGTTGTTCACCATTACCTTCAAAGTCTACCTAGATATTCTAAGAAGATAATGCGTGACCACACCTGACACGCAATATTCGAGCCTTCTTCGCTCACTAGATTACATTACTGCTTTGACCTGTCTGTTCTCCCGATTTATCACCTATCGGACACGTATGGTCTACAGTTGGAGAATTACTGGTTACCATACACCATTCGTTACAATGCCAAATAATCTTTACCAATCTGTATAAGCTTCATGGACTGTCATGCCCCAATAAACAACCAAAACCTTTTTCATTCAATGTAGAGGCGTGTAGCATAGGTAATTGCCAGCCTTGGCAGCAACATTCATTTCTGATTTTATCCTCCTCCTCACCTCTCTAAAGGTATTATTTTCACTCATTTCAACTTTGTACTATGTAATCATTATAATAAATATGTCTTTGATATCTCTAGTCATTCTTGATGTTAGACTTTGAATGGCCAGCAGTGTATATCTCTAAAAAGTTTTTGATGATCGTTTCATAATTTATTTACTTATAAAAAAACAAATATTAATTCAAAGCAAATTTTACAACAAAATAAAATGAATTACGTTCTATGTAAATTATATTTATATTCTGTTTTATTTTCAACAATTGATTTATTACTTAAAATAAATTCAGAAAATTATTTTTAGTCGAACCGAAAATGATATTGCCGCTGCAAAATGGATCAAGTCAACCAGGAAACATCTTATGTCTTTATTTTAAACTAAGTTAGAAGACATATTACCTTTACTTAACTTTTCTTTCTTGGATATACTTCACAGTTATTCATTCCTTATCTTTCTAACAAGCAAAGGAAATCTTTTAAATGGGTTTTCCAGTCTACTCTGTTTCTTGAAAGAGATAGCGCAGATGGAGGGGGAAATAAAATCTCTTAACTCCTGGTTAAAATGTCTGCGATGCTCCATAAGTCGTGATTAAAGTAAGATGCTACGAAATTTACTAAGCCCATACTTAAAATGTTTTGACTTTTAGAGTTTTCTAAGAGCTGACTTTTCTAATGCTAATTCTTTTTCATCTAATATGGTATAGGAGGTTGATATTAGAAGCTAGGATGAAAGAAAAATAAACCAGTAAAATTTCAAAAGAATTTAATTTTCATTTAAATATTTCCATGTGAATTATATTGAAGTGAGCTGTGATTATCTTTCTTTTAAAATTTCACAATGTATTAAAGGTGATCTTAACATAACGCAGGTGTATATACATTATATTAGATTAGATTAATTAATTTGAGTCATATCAGAAATTATTCTAGTTATTTTGGGAATAATTCCGTTGTCCTCTTCGGTTATACTTAAATTTCGATATTCTACACATTTCAAATAATGCAGTTATTTTTTTTCTCATACCATACACAAGTTTATGCTACAGAGAATTAAGCAATTGAAATGAAAATGTACCTCACTCAGCCTCCCTCAATAGCAGTTTGTTTGATTAATTCACAAAAATGGATGGATTAAAGCGGTCAAGCTTAAGATTTGTAAATAATTATTTTTACATACTGATTGATGAACAGAATTAAAATTTAATATAATGGGGATTAAAATGTAATATAATGAGAGAAAAATTCACAACAGTTTCATAAAAATAAGCATACGGAAAATCAAAACGGAATAAGACACATTTGAAGCTATAATCTTGTTTATTAAATCGCATCAATAAATGTATCACTTACTTTCACTTTAATTACTTTAACACTCAATTTCATATTCATTTGCTTAATATACTTCTGATAAAAAAAACTTTTGAAATACCTATAATGTTGACTAATGATTTTAAACATACGATTGATGATAGCAATGAAAAAATATTTAATTTTGTGCGGAACCTCCATTTGCCCAAAAAAAATGCAGAACGGCACGTGACACTGATTTGTCATTGAAAGTCATGTGAAGAAATATTCTGCAGGCGATCGAATTTTGAAAGTATTACTAATTTAAGATTTCATATACAAAAAGCCGCTTTGATCGTGTCCCACGTATCATATCTGGCAATCTAAAGGACCTAATCATTTGCTGGAATTCGTCAGAATTTTCCTTAAGTCAATCGCAAATGATTTAATTCCGATGACAATGCATATTGTCATGCTGGGAATGGATTAGAATGTTTGGGCACCCATAAAGGATTGCAACTGGTCTCCAAGTAGCTGAATGTAATCATTTCTATTAAAAGTTTGTTTCAATTTGACTGAACTATGCCAATTAAAAACAGCCTACAACCAGCTTGAGCAGTCCCTTGTTGATGACTTGATCCATTGCCTCGTAGGGTCTGCACCACGCTGGAATCTTATTTTTAGCTCTTGCTAGACGTAATCGTGACTCATCCGAAAAAGAAAAGTTTCTCCGGTCACCTAGGATGCAAGCGATATGTTCACGAGCCAAATTTATTAGAGGTGCAACACGCCGTACAAAGGTGAAATGATTGAAAATACGGAAGTTTGCGAGGTAAGGAAAACGATGAAATCAGTATTGAGTGCCTTCACTACGCCAGGGTATTCCTGGTTCAAGCTTTGGAATTTAATAAAGGTGGTTTTGGATGTCTTTCTGGAGTATGGGCAACCTAAGATGCCTCCAAACTTTGCCAAGTTGATTTGGTGTAACGGTGGGTGATTTGCCGGAAAGATAATTTTTCAAACATTGACCAGACGCACTCATTAGGCAATAGATCAAGAGAACAGGCAAGACAAGGTATTAGTGCAATATCCTACCCGAAGAAGAATTCTTGAACATTGCGTTTCACATGTGATTACACTTTGTTCTTTAGCAGCGCAATGCAAAAGATCGCACTTCGGATAAGCATATATATACGCCCGGGTTGGTAAGGAAGTTAACTATATTATCCTAGTGTTCGCATATGTTTCTCATTACTTCTCAGAGAATTTTCTTAATTCATATGGATAATGGATTGTAAACATTGCATATAGAAATCTGTTCAGGAAATATTGATAGAAAATGTATAAGGATAGAGATCAATGTTAGAGATTTTTCAGAGGAACATTTTCAAACATTTTTTCTAAGTAAATGGTAAGATCATCTAATGCGTTTGTGTTCGCCTCTCGACATAATGATTTTTTTATTTTAGGTTTGAGTAATTTATAACTGAAATTACACGTAGCACCTATGACTGTGATTCTAGTAAATCGTGTTAATGAGCTTTGTTAGAATTATGCGCATTAAGACTTTAATTTAAAAAATGGAAATGAGGACTTTGAAACAAAAAATTAAGATGAAATTAGATAACATTCAGAAGAAAGCTCATTTAATATCATTGAATTAAGAGAATGTTTGGGTTAAGAAATGTACTTGAATAATACTAAACTCTTAATAAAATAAAATTCTTAAAACTTTGAAATGCTTTCTAATCAAAAGTGTGCAACTATTTAGAAATTGTTTCATGTAGTTTATATTAAAATTCTTGAAATTTGATTGAAAAGTATCAAAATTTTCAAAAACATCTAAACTTAATTAAAATACTTAAATATAAGTTAAATAATTTAATAACCTAAAATATAAATTAAAAATACCATTTTACACAAAGAGAAATGTATAATAATAATAAAAAGGAAGTATAAAGTTTCTAAAACTTGTCTACCCCAAATATTAAAATATTACAGAAGTTTAAAAAAAATTAAAAATCGATTCCTATATAAGTTTTATATAAGTTTTTTTCTGTACTGAATGAAATTTATTTTTGTAATGAATTAGTTGCTTATAATTCTTAAAATTTTCAAAATTAGAAAAATCCATCAGCGACTTACGAATTTCTGGAACTTTGAAGATAAATCTTTATAAACACAAATGTTTCATGAAGTGTTTCGTTCTTTCCATATTCTTGAGAATTCCTTGCAATTAGAATAAACAGTAAGTCATTACTTTTCGAAGTCAAGTATTATAAATAATAAGTAAAAATGAAGATACCTAAACAAAGTCCTTGAAGTTCTCCAACAAACATCTTTAGAAACTTTTCAACATGTTACCCATACCAATGTTATGTTATGACGAATGTTATGATTGCATTCGATTTTGAAGTATTTAAAAGAAGATCCTTTATTTTAAAAAGATATTTGTAAGAATCGCACTTCTTATTTATTCTTTAGAAAAGGAATAGAATACTTTAATTTTCAAGAGTCATCGTTTGAGGTATGAGATCATTTTTTACAGAAAACTTTCGGAATCCAGATGTAAAGTTTCTGATTCTTTATTTACTGTATCATTTTTCTTACGTAACAGTATTCTGCTTTGTCGAATATCTTTATATATTCTTTTATTTTTCCTATTTGAAGAGTAATATTTTTCCTATTTGAAAATGCATAAGTAGATGACGAAGGAAGATCGAAGTGTAGTTATAATGCTTCTTATTGGAAATTCTTTAGGAATAATTTTTATAATGCAAGTATCTATGTATGCAAGTATGTCTGTATTTAAATCATTTTTAGTATATTTTAACAAGAATACTTATTAAATTCAAAATAAAATGACAGAATATTAAAAAGAGTGTTCATAAGCTATTCTTCTATTAAGATTGATGAAGTTACAAAGTAATTATTAAAATATCTGCAAAGTAAGGAATATAACTTAATATCATTTATAATTTTGTATATTTTCATCTCTTATTTTTTATTTTAATAATCTTAATTTCTTATATTTGTACTTATATCATTTTATGGCACAATAACATAAGATATACCTTGAAAATTACTGGCAATACTTTCTTGAAACTCTCCAATGAAACTGAGCAAAACTGTTTTTTTTGTACAATATTCACATTAGTACGCTTCCAGAAGTCAAGGTTTTGTTCTTCAAATATTATAAATGCATGTACGTTACTTTATATCATAATTTAACACATAAATTTCTATACAACAATTGAAACATACTTTTTAAGCAAAAAAGTTGATTTTTAACGAATATGAATCGGTTTCTCTTTTGAATATCTGTCCCCTAACGCAGTTTTATCTCAGTTTAAATTCCTTTTTTTCCTTTTATTGCTCTTTCTAATTAGCATTATTATTACTATTATTATTACAAATGCAATAGTATCATTTTTCTTCGATGGATGGCAATGCTTTATTTCGTTTCATTGAAGGTAAAATATTTGTTGATTAGTGTTAAAAAATAAATTTAGTTATAGGTTTCAATTTAATTATTTTCTTAAATTTATTTATTGTTCCTATTTTAGAATTATGTTGTTAAATATGTTTCTTTTTTATTTTGTTTTGATTTTACTACTACTTCTGGGTCTTTAAGATTTCGTTTTTTGCAATAGTATTATTATTATTCTGATTGATGGAAATACTTTATTTGATATTAATGGCTGTAAAATTTTTGTAAGTTAGTGTAATAAATTTTATGGCTTGATAAATGTATTTGAAAGTTTTGAAAATTTTTACGGCTTTATTGATTTAACATGGGACTGTTCTTTATTTTTATTCTTTGTTTCATGAATGGGTTATTCAATCTATGTATGTATTTCTATAAGTAGTTTATAGTTTCCTGGGTTTCATCATATTATTTGAAATATTTTTTGTGGTGGTTCCATTTTTTCCATAACATGTTTTTGCAAGTCAATGTTAGAGATGTAAAACGAGTTTAAAACTGAAAATCTGTCTTATGACAAATTCAGAATTAATGAATGTTTTTGTTCATTTTCATCTTTTTTCGAATTTTTTTTCTCATTTGTTTACATTTTTTTAGACTTAGTTTTGTACTTCAGCAAGTTTGTGGTTTATTCTCTTGATTTTTTTCCTTAATTTAAATTCCTTAAATTTAATCTGATATTTCTCTTCTTTTGATTTAATGAAGTCTATAAATTAGAATTTTCATTTTCATTGTTATTGTTTTTTAAAAGATAGAGTTTCTTTCTTTGAATTTTTTCTCCTTGTGAAACTTTTCTCTTTGACTCGGGAATTTAAGTCTTACCTTTTTTTAAAATGCTGTTACTACTCGCAAAAGTTTGAAAAGATTTTCATCATTTTATAAATTAGATTAATTTCTTAAAAATGCTATAATATTAGGTAATTTAATATCAACTTATATATATATATTCCTATAAATTTTGTAGGAATATATTTATAAGTTACACATATACAGATGTATATATATATATATATATATATATATATATATATATATATATATATGTATGTATGTATGTATTAGTCCGAATATAGCGCGGTATATACTTTTTGATTAATCATTTCCTGTTAAATAAACTCGTGGTAAATAAGAGGTCTAGGTAAAAGATGTAACAACAGTTCTTATTAATTTGTAAGAAATAATAATAACCTGGGTTATCAATTATTTTAAATAAATGCCTATCTGACTAAATTATATTTTCTTTGAATTCTTTTGTGTAAAATAAAAGAATTGCATTGAAAACATCATTTTGTTCTACTTATATAAAAGAAAACTTCTCAAGATATTTTCTTTTGGTTTCAATATATAACACATTTCTTTTATCAAAATGAAAACTTGTCATTATAAAAAGTTTTCCTTTTCCCTTTAACACAAAGATATCATTTATTACTTGTTGTTTGATTTTTATAAAATGAAAACTTTTCAAAATACTAACAACTGCTTGTTATTGAATTATTATTTTTAAATTATTTGCTTGAGTATTAACTTTTCTTCATCATTTGTAGTTTAATCTACTTGTAATACTCACTTTTTTGTGCAAAGAAATTTTTGTAATTTTTTTTTCTTTGAACACTACTACATGTGATTACTACATGTGATTCTGATCTCGTAGCCTTAAGCCCTTTTTGGGGGAGCTCAGTCTCCCTTGAGTAGAAAAAAATTCTATTCGAAAATAATCTTACATAATAAAGGCTCTTAATTTTAGAATAATTGACTGGAACTGTGGTAGCTAATGTAATTGTTTTTATATTAAATAATACCAGCTTAATTACACATCTTCCTTTTACTTTACTTTTCAATATTTCTCTTTTTTTCTCTTAAGAATGTTGCAAATCAATTGGACTTCTTTATCTATTGAGAACATTGTAAAAAAACAGAAAGTTTAAAAATATATTAAGACCTTGTAATATTTCAATATCATGAGTGGGTATATTTGCAGTCAATTATAAATTTTACTGGAGTATAATTCACTCTGATCCTCATATGATAAATTTTAATGAATCAATGCGTCAACAAATAGCAGGAGCCTTCGTCTATTTACAAATACCGTGGATTATTTGCTCAAGTAACCCCGCTCTTAAGTAAACCTTTATGTTTACAGCACTTCCCTTTCTGTACATATTAATAGAGTTTATGAAATTGATGTTATCAATTTCTAGTTATGCTAACAATGTAATATGATAAAGTGTAAGGCGTCGAATATTCTATATATGTGTTTCGAAAATGTTTTCAAAACAATTGCAATTAAATTTTCTGAAACCCTAAATTGTATTCTTAATTAAGGAAATTTATAATGTAGATAAATATTCCTACTAAATCATTTAGTAATTACATAAGCTGGACTTCACTACGGAAGTAGACCATTTGGACTAATTATACAACTTGGATTGGACTAATTATACAGCGGAAATCTGAAACGCTGTTATCATCGCAAGACTTCAATATAATACTTATCTTAGACTAATACTATAAATATTTCAAGTTATTTAAAGAAATGCGCACTTTCGAATCTACGTAAAGTTGGTCGTATTTGGCTCTTTTTGCCTGAATAAACGGATTAACATTAAGAATCAAGCATATTTTACAATTTTTAAAAACATAAACTGCACTAGAGAATCGCTTATTGGAGACGTTGGTTTCAGGAATATTTCTGTGCTATAGAAAAAGAATAAGTAAAGACTAAAAAATTGGACATTAAAATCTTTATATGAACATATATTATGTCTGAAAGTTATTATATCAGTAATTTATGCATCGTAGAAATAAAGAAATAAAGCGTACGAATAAGTATATCATAAGTAAACGAAGATTTCTAAACGCAAGAAATTACTTATGAAATTTTAAACACGTCTATTTTATCATTTCCATCAATGACGATGGTTTTTAATAAATTATATTATTCTTCGTATTTCGTGAATCTTGTAAAAACAAATTTCTTGATTTAAAGGATAATTATTTCTTAATTACCATATTTTATAATGAGAATAATACATTAGTTAAGATATTTTTAATTTATAAGATATCTGTCAATAATAATATATATGTAATTATATTCCTTATTTCACTTAAAGTACTTGTGAAAGCTCGATATTATGATTTTTTTATGAAATAATGGGCTTTTCATATCTGTGTATTATCTTTCAAATAAATATTTGTTTTTCAGTAAGTCCAAAGTTCATAGTTTAAAAAGCTATGTAAGAATTTTTTTTTTTTGTAGTTTTTGGAATAAGTTTCTTAAGAAAATAAGGGATATATTCGTTTTAAAAACGATAAAAAGAAAATAATTAGTTTCAGATTTATTATTTTAAAAATTTAGAAAAAAACTATCAATAAACACAAAACAATTTATGCTTATATCTAAAATTTTTGCACTTTTTTTTAGAAAAATTAGGAAGGCAATGAGAAAAAAATTTGTCAGAATATTATTTCACTAAGATGCATCATTTAAACTTTTTTAAGGAAAAATCAGCATTTATCATATATACATTCAATAATACTCTGTTAATCGGAAATTTTTGTCCATTTTCAGTTTGATAAGTATTTGGCTGCTTAATGGACATCCTACTTTAAAAATCTTTCTTCTTTAAAGAACATTACGATTTCAAATGTGTAAATTCTCCCTGCAAGATAATTTAACTCATTTTCCCATTTGTAATAGCTTACAAAATTCAACTACTCTTTGTACGAAAAAGAATATAGTTGTTAGATTTTGATAGTTTTATAGTCATTTCAGATTTATCACGGAGAAATATTCCTTTTTCTTAAAGGGAATCACTAAATTATTATATCATCATCTGATATCTATTATATTTGATTGGTTAAGATGATAATGATATCAAGCATGATGAGTGTAATAGTCTGAATAATTTTGGAAGAAATGCAAAGAATACAAAAATAATAATAATAACTAGATGGAGTTCTTATTGCTTTGTTCTCAGTTAAAGCCTAATTAATCTAGAAATAGTTTATAAAGAATCATTTTTGAATTTCTTGAGAAGTAAAATACTTAAAAGTATATTTTAAAGGCGTTTTTTCTTTGTGCATTTTTAAGACATTTTTGAAAAGTTACATTCTTAATGCATGACATATCATTTCAAAAGGCAGTTATTTTGATGAAACAGATTGTTTAGGAAAACATGTATTTCATTAACTAATGACTAATACAATAATTTGAATAAACAATTTTTGCTCGTATTTACTTAAAATTACTTCTGAATATGTGGATGAATTCTGCACATTCAATAAAAATTTAGAAGGTCAAATAGTAATTTAGAGAAAGACTTTTTTAGTTTCAAAAAAACTATTTGTAAAGGGAAGTAGCTTTAATTTCCATGTATAATATGTAATTCCTTTTCTTGTACAGAATATTTTTACTACTCAAAATTAGTTTTAAGAAATATTCAAAGAATAATTATTTTATACAAATTGTAATAATACAGTGTACTAAAAATTTGTATGTTCCCTGAATAAAATAATTTCTTTAATTCCAATAAAGTAGAGAACCTGATTAATATGTTTTCCAATATTTACTAAAACTATTACTTTAAATTACTACTTAGTTATCTGTTAATGAGAAATTTGGGTAGCTGAAATAAAATTCAACACGCTTTATACACAAAATACAAGAGACTTACATGGTTTATTTTTATTTTGTTTTATAAAAAAAAAGTAAGAGATAAGGTGAAACAATAGCGTAAAATACACAGTCTATATATTTTGCACGTTAGGAGATAAGAAATACTTCAATTTTTAAAGCAATTGAATAAACAACTAGTATTTTTATTAAAAGTAGAGATACACAATGTTAAGCTTTCACATTGTCGGGCCTGTTTGAACAGAAAGTTTTATTATGTGTCCTTAGAGGTGCGATAATTAAACTTGGTAGAATTTCAAATTAATTTATAATTTACTCTACGATGAGTATATAAATTAAGGGATAAAAAAACAAAGTAATATTTTTAGAAATGAGATAATTAAATTCATTTTAATATCATAGTTATAATGTTTTTCGATAAGTATATTACAATTGACGCTCTTTATTCCAGTGTTCGATGGTTCGTAATATTCTATAATATTGCAGTTACTTTTCCGCTTGGATTCGAACGTTTGCTTACTTTGACTAACAGGTCATAACACAATGCTGTTCATATTTTCACTCAATGTTTAACTAAAGATTAATGCTCATTCCAGTTTATTATTTTAGGTATTCTGGTACGTATATATTCTAAATTTTATGTTTGTCTTTTTCTTTCTTAGTATATTTTTTATAATTAAGCTATCATTTTTATTAGTTTTCAATTTACCAATGTTTGTATTTATATACAATGTATTTTACAATTGTTTTAATTAATTATATAATTTAACTTTAAATGAAGACGCATAACTATTGTATTACTTCTTTTCTTTTGCTAAAAATTCTTAGATTATTATTTATATTTATTTGTAAATCTCAATAATTATTAAGTTCTTATTTTTTAAGATAAGTAAATCTAAGTAAGTTTATTATTTTTGTTTCATAAAATCCATAAATAATTCTATCAGTAATATAGATTAGGAGGCAATACGTTTTCTTAATAAAAACATTATTGCACCATATTGGAAAAAAGAAATGAGTATACCACTTTTGCTTGAGTTTGCTTGATTTTGAAAGTTTCATTTTATAACTGTTTTTCATATTAAAATATTGAATAATAAGTATAAATGTGTTTAGATTATTTCATATAGATTACATTAGTATGTTAAGGTCTGAATGAATCAGTTTAATTTGTTTACTTCTTTATTTTATGCTTTGGTTGAATTGTTGTTTTATACTATAATATTTGCTTAATTTGTTGGTTGCACACCACCTTCCTGCAATGTAATGCACTGAAGTAAAGTGGTTTAATCCATAATCCTGATATTATAACACATTTTTCCATTTCAAAGTGTGTACCAGGATTAATTACATTATCTCTATGTTTTGCTTGACTTTCTTTTCCTTTACTTTCCTATAATTTTAAATAGTTTATAATTTTATTTATTGGATTATCTTAGTCTTAAAATAATAATTTCTTTTTATAATAGTGTTTCAGTAATATTTTACTTATTTTCAAAGGAATTTTTTTAAATTAGGATAATATTATTGATTTTTGATTATTCTGTTAATTTACGTGTCTTTTTTTCCTTTAATTTAGTAGTATTTTGGGATTTTTTTTGTTCTAAATAAACATTTAAAAGGATTTAATGATGGTAATTTGTACTTGTATGATTTTATTTAGATATAAATATTGTAATTCGTCAAACGCGTGCGTGCGTGTGCGTGCGTGCGTGCGTGCGTGTGCGTGCGTGCGTGCGTGTGCGTGCGTGCGTGCGTGCGTGCGTGCGTGCGTGCGCGCGCGTGCGTGCGCGTGCGTGCGTGTGCGTGTGTGTGTGTGTGTGTGTGTTGAATAGTCTAGAAAGAGAAAGAGGTTTAAAGGCGAAATTTCACAATGAATGATTTCAATATTGGTTTTTTTAATAGTTTCTACTATAAAAGTTTTAAAAAAAATTAAAAAGTTTGTCGCTCAATCTGCAAGTCAGGTAATGTTAACACGTCAATTTTCTTTCCATGTAAAGTATCTCGTGACGATTAGTTTCACAAGAATTGTACTGTATTATTTTTTCTTTTGTGTTCCGTTTCTATCAATGTAAAAATATTCTATTTAAATTAATGTTGAATGTTCGAATTTCTTTTTTTTCAGTAACTATAATAACTAAGCACTTGGCTAGATAATGATATTGCCTATGCAGATTTATAATGAGCAGAAAGGCATTAACACCTGTTTTAATTGTTTATTTTTTATGTAGAGTAATTTATCTTTAGTGTTCCTGCTGAAACTATATCAACAACCCATAAATCGGCACAGCCGGAGAGAGAGAGAGTTCAGAGCATACCAAATTAAAAGCACCACCTACTGAATTTAAGATAATTTTAACAAAATAGTTAAAAAAAATCTTCATATATCATACTTAGTTTTATTCAGGTTTTTCATAGCTTAAATATGAATTTTGCCATGATGTTTTTTCAATGTATGCATTCTAAGATCATGATCTCCTTCAGGTTAGCAATTAAAAACGTATACCTTCATAAAAGTTTCTTTCCTTTTTTTTGTGCAGTGACAATTCTTCTTGCCATCTTAACAATTTTTTATAGTAAGATAAAAAAAAAGCAAAGAAAGTTATATTAATGTCAGTATATTAAAGTAAATATAAGACCCAGTTAAAAAATTCTCTAAGAGTCTGAATAAATTCTTTGGTACAAGGCTTTTGTTTCTAATTGGTTGCAATATGATTTAAAGAAACATTTGTATGCATTAAATGACATAATTGGAAGAGTTTAAGTGATTAAATATGAACTTCTCTTTTCGAACTTCTAAATAATTCTAATATAACATTCTAAAATAATTTAAAAATTCCAGAATTAAGTATGATAATCTTGGAATAATAGTTTCCATGTCAAGAAATTTTGAAAAAAAATATTATTTAACACTGCAACTTACCCATTGTTTCAAAGTGATATATGAAGCAAGTTTTAAAAATAAATAATTAAAATAAAATTTAGATAATTCAGAAATACTTAAGCACAATTTGAAAAAGAAATTTCCTTTTAAATAATTATAAAATTCTTAAATTCATCAGCTTTTTAGATTGAGTTAAAACTTTAAGTGTTGAATTTTCCCATAAGGTTATCATCAGAAACAACATCATACGAGTAAGTAAACGCTAAAACATTAATATCCTATAAAATGCTTCCAATATTAAAATATTGCCTTCTAGTACAACCTATACATAAATCGAAGAGATTACAGATTTTCTGCTGGAAAATTCAGATCTAGAATTTTCTTCTTTTAAACTCCAAAGCTAACGGCTAACTTGCTTAATAATCTCGTCGAACAAATCACTTCATGGATGTCTGAGCTTAAATCTTTACATAAAGTGAGCTCTAAGCCTTTCATAAGCTTACTCAATAGCGACTTAAGGTTTCAGTCTCTGGGCTAAATAACTCCATAAAATGCATTGTAAACTTTTGAACGGGAGTTTTTAAATTCTTTAAGACCAAGTGAAAGGATTTGGAAAGTATTTTATGGACTCTTCGTATATTCATTAGTTTTATAAAGTTAAAGGATATTTTAAACTATTAGAACAATTCAGCTTAAGTCATTGAAATCTTTTCATAGCAGAAGCTATCAAAATAAACAAAGTTTGTTATTCCAATGCACTCTTAGTTGAATAAGTTTTTTCTATGGATAAAGCTTTAAATAACAGTACTTACATTAGCTTTGATACAGCACTGACAAAAGTAGATTAGGAAAAATTTAATTAAAATTAAAAATAATAATGTTACAACAATAACTAATAAAAATTAAACTCACTGAATCTGAATTTATGACACGTTATCGTGGCAAATAAGCTATTTGACAAAGAAACTGAAATTCTCACATATATTAATTAG
Source organism: Nephila pilipes (assembly GCA_019974015.1). NCBI lineage: Eukaryota > Metazoa > Arthropoda > Arachnida > Araneae > Nephilidae > Nephila > Nephila pilipes. The sequence continues at coordinate 780,708 of BMAW01097065.1, read as the reverse complement.
AAATTATATGTAAAAACACTACATTAGAAATCAACAAGCGTAAATTATTCACACTCTCTCATAATAGATCAGTATCGTTGACGAATCGTTGGAATTTTCCTTTCATATTTTACTTATGAAGTTCATAAGGTGAAATTTAATAGTCATGACTAATTATCTATTTATATTACATTTATATTGATTGTAATTCTTATGGATTGTGTTTATAGATAATTTTTCATTCATAAGTAGAATCTAAGAACAAAATGTTTTATGTAATTTTATTCCTCTTAATAATTGAAAACATTTCAATAATACAACTGAAATGCATTACTGAATCAATTGAAGTAAAATTAATTCTTTTGTTGCAACATGCATTTTAGAATAAAACTCATTTAATATTAACATACATTTTTTCTGAAAAATAAACTGATTTACGAAGCTCAAAGAGCTTTATTGAGTGGGGTGCCTAAATTTGTTCATTAAACAGCATTACCATATTTATTTGATAAAATAAATGGATGATGGAAAATTTTAGGATAAAATAAATATTTCATTCCTTCAATTACTTATAAAATCGTGAAATAAAGAAACCAAAGAAACCGAATATGAACCTAAATACTATAAAGTTGAATTCTAAAGCATTGTCCGTTAGTTTTATATGTATAGTAATATCATTACCCGTAAGAAAATAAACACCTTGAATGATCAATTTAAAATTTCTAAAACAAACTGAACATTTATACGAATCTCGCTTCATTGTTTATTCAATAACCGTCTTGTCGAAACTATTTAACAAATAAATTTCTAATTAGAAAAGCAATGTCAACTGTTGACAATAAAAAGAATAAAAACGAATGATTCTGCGATAAAAATCAAATTATTAAAATAATTATTAAAACTAGAGCAAAACAGTAAGATATAAAAGCAGATAATACTATTGTGTTTAGTATTTAAAATTAAATCAAACGATAATTTATTACATTAAATATATCTTAAGTTGAATGTAACTGATGTTACTGCAATATTAAAATAAAATAAATCTTTAGACATTATTCTATCCTCCTCGCATAACGGGAAGCGAATTTTTTCTTACCACTGAGTCAGTGACAATTACTTTTGAATATAAAATCTATATTTACACTGTAATACACTGATCCACGCATTGTATATTCAAGATGTCGTCAGAATCGGATATGATGAGTATTATTATAGCTCCAGAGATTTAAACCAATAAAATGAAAAAGAACGTGTTTCTCAGCCACTAAAGACATCACGTCCAATCAATATCAATTTTTACAAAAGCCAGCATTAAACAAAAATAATTCTAGTCGGTGGAAAGAAATCGAAGTAGGGCTTGTGGCATTCACCTTCCATGTAACATTACTTCTTTATAGCTGCTTCCTTCTTTCGCGTTTGAGTTTCATTTAATGAACCATATCTTCCCTTGTTGGGTGACTTAGTTGCGGGGATCGGTCGATTAATTTTATATTTATCTCTAGCATTTGGCTCGAATTTGTCTTTTATCGCATTTTATGGCTCATTATGAAAACTTTTGCTTATTTTGAAGGATCCCGATTTTTTTTTTTCATTTTAGAAGTTTTATTTATTTTACAAAAAGCGGTTCAAAATTGGAAATAATTTTATAGACGAGGATAGTTATAAAAATGGATATTATATGACATGAATTTTTAGGTGCATGTGGTCATAAAATTTCATTGCTTCTGTACTTCAGTATCTTGAATCTGATTATTATTAAACATAAATATTTAATGCTGGGTTTTTTTTTGTAGAAAACTTTTGAATTTCATGTTACCTGACACATATTTTTTAAAAAAATGCAGATGTTGGGAAGAAATTGCACCTATTTCTCCAGAATCTTTTTTTAATGGGAAAATTAAATTTCGAAAATATTTTAGCTGCTTTTGTTTTCCATGGTGTTTTTATTCGAAAGCAATGGAAAATAAAATTTCAATCCTTCTAATTTGGTGTAATTTTGGTCTAGTAAGTATTATTCCTTCCATTAAGCTTTGTATTAAAATTTTCTAATTATTATGAATATTTATATATTTATTCAGTAAGCAAAACTCAAATAAATTGCACTTCTTTTAAATAATATTAAAATTTATTTGTACAGTTTATACAAATTAAGAATTCATGTTCTTTCAAATAGAATCTACCTTTTTCTCCCAGAATCTGAGCCTTTAATAAACATCCCTCTTCAGCTGGACATCAAATTTGTAGCTCTGTACAAAATTAATTAGAATATTTAGATACTTATGCATCTAGAAAAACACATTAATGCAGATACCTTATTCACTACACCACCGAATCTAAGCTAGATGTAGCAACCTTACTACTGCTGGTTCCCCAACCATCAGTGCCCTCTCTTAAACTGAGTCAATATGGCACAGGAATTCCAAAATTATTGACTTGCATTTATCAATCTCTTCGATGTAGATGCAAACATGTTGATATTATGTGCAACAGAAGAAATTTCAAAATCAAAAGATATTCAAATGAGCTTAAAATCAAAAATACGGTGTTCTTTCAAATCATACAAATTGTTTTGACGTATATTCACAAACGTTAATTGCTTGTGTATCGGAAATTAGTTTTAATGGCTTATTAAGATTAACAATAGATTCAAGAATCCAGAATACACACGTAAGCATGTATGCTGCTAAGAGTTACATTTAGAAAAGAAAGGATCATAAACATTTTAACATGGTATTTTCGATGGTGTTGAAATATTGGAAAATAATAATCGTTATATAATCAATCTTATTTAGCAGTTCAGGTAAGAAATACAACTTCAAAATTCAAGTCTTTGACCAAACAAAAATTTGCTCCTCGGTACCATGAGTTATAGATAGTAAATTTATTATTGTATCAAAAAACAAGGGAATGTATATAATTGATGTATATCTGAGCAGGGATCGCTGTTTGTTTTAAAAAAAGTTTCGAAGAAATACATTTATTGTTAGGAGTAGACATTGCCCCACATTTGTTTAAAAAAGAGTTAAGTGGTTCCCGTCGTTTCACATAGCAGCTTTTGAAGCTAAATTAGGCTGGATTTAACGGGAAGAATAAAAAAAGGAAATATAAATTAAGAGAATTCCTTGTCTAACCATTTTATATTTTTCCTATTCTAAATTGGCAAACTTATTGCATTTGGACACCATCAGAATTTATCACAAAAGAAACAAAGCAGGAATCTTTTTCAAGAAGCAACCAGGAAACATTTTAAAGAAACTGTTGAAAAGAGATAACAGGTCAATTGAAAAGTCCCCGGCATGACACATAGATGGCGCTACTAGAATTAAATCCATATGTTTTTTAGTTAGCCCTAACCCTCAAAAGATACGTGTATAAATTTGACCGCTGTCGGATCATTAGTTTGTGAATTATAGCATTTTGAGTGAAGCAACTTTTGTTATTGTGAAAAAAATGGATAAAAAGGAATTTCGCGTGTTGATAAAATATTGCTTTTTTGAAGGGAAAAAATACAGTTGAAGCAAAAACTTGGCTTGATGCCGAGTTTCCGGACACTACCCCAGGAAAATCAACCATCAAGGATTGGGTATGCTAAGTTTAGACGTTTTGAAATGAGCACCGAAGAGGTTGTTACCGAAAGAGGTTGTTACCGACGAAAACATTAAAAAAATCCCCAAAATGATTTTGTATGACCATAAATTGAAATTGAATGAAATAGCAGACACTCTAAAGATATCAGCTGAACGTGTACATCATATCATTCATGAATATTTGTGCATGAGAAAGCTCTGTGTAAAGTGGGTGCCGCGCGAGCTCACTTTTGACCAAAAACAAAGGCAAGTTGATGATTCGGAGCAGTGTTTGAAGATGATCAAGCGTAATAAACCCGAACTTTTGCGTCGATATGTGACAATGGATGAAACATGTCTCCATCATTTCACTCCGAAGTCCAATCGACAGTCATCCGAGTGGACTGCACACGATGAACCCGCTCCAAAGCGTGGGGAAACGCAACAGTCGGCTGACAAGGTTATGGCGTCTGTATTTTGGGAATAATTTTCATTGACTACCTTGAGAAAGGAAGGACCATTAACAGCGACTATTACATAGCGTTATTGGACCGTTTGAAGGACGAAATCGCCGAAAAACGGCCGCATTGGAAGAAAAAGAAAATGCTGCTTCACCAAGACAATGCACCGTGTCACAAGTCAGTGAAAACGATGGCAAAAATCCATGAATTGGGCTTCGAATTGCTTCCTCATCCACCGTATTCTCCAGATCTGGCCCCCAGCGACTATTTCCTGTTCTCAGATCTCAAAAGAATGCTAGCTGGGAAGAAATTTTCATCAAATGAAGAGGTGATCGCCGAAACTGAGGCCTATTTTGAAGCAAAGGACAAATCGTACTACAAAAATGGTATCGAAAAGTTGGAGGGTCGCTATAATCAGTGTATCACCCTTGAAAGGAATTATATTGAATAGAAAAAACTAATTTTGCCAAAAAAATGTGTTTTACTATGGTAGGCCGGGGACTTTTCAATTGACCTGTTAGAATGGGAGATATGAAGTAACTTTACCCTGAATTGTAGATGACTCTGATTTAGTTTATAACTGGTCTATAATATAAAATCCACTCTACAAAACCGACATTAAATTAATTCATTAATTAATACAAGTACAAGAAAAAAATATGAAGAAAGTTTTGGCAATAGGGAAGTTAATTAAATAATTGAAATAGTGACAGAGGAAAAGAAACAAAGGTTATACTTTTTGTCGTATTGTAATTAAAACCAAACAAACGAGACAACCAAATCCCTTAGTTTTAAACGCATCCACCTATTCTAAAAGTTCACCTCATCTGAATGATTGTCTAAGTAAAAGTGCAAATTGAATGAAAATTCATTTAATGTTAATTTTCGTTTTAAATAGCTACCAAAAGGTCCGAATTAAAATATCTTCAAGTATGAAAAAGCATTTTGCCAAATTAAAATAGTTTTAATTAAATTATTATTAATTAATTAAATTATTACAATAATCTCCATTTTTAAGATTTATGTGCTCCAATGCTGTCAAGAATTTGAAAATTTTCGACACAACTGAGTGGTTTTTGGTTTGAGCTTGAGTCTTTTTTTAAGAAGCTTTCTTCTACTCACATTGAGTGTCTGGGTCAAAATATTAAAAGTTTTTTTCTCACATTTTAAAGCTCTCAGTTGAGCTGAAATTTTCTATACACTATTGTTTTGGATGACAATACAAAAATTTAACTATAATTAATTAAAATTAGTTGATTAAAACTAATAATTTCAAGAATTAAATTTCCCGCCAAGTTTCTCTCCAAGTCACCAAATGGTCGACAAATCCATCCCCAAAGTGATGGAGTCCTTGCTTAAACTCTCTTTTGTTAATGATTATTTTGTTAAAAATGTAATGAAAAATAAATTTTTAATTTTAATTTTCAAAATTATGTTGCACAAAGTTTGAAGTTTGAAAGAAAACCCATGTTCAAAAAACTCATTTTTATCAGTCACAACGATCATCAATTAAATGCTGTTTCAAAACATTTTGCTGAGATTACCCTAAGTTTAAAAGATTCCTTTTGTATAGAAAGTTCAGTACTCAGCTTAAATCATATTGAAGAAACAAAAAAATTTATTCACAAAATTGAAGATAATTTTGGCCTCTGCTCCCTTCAGTTTAAAGTTTTTGCTTTGAAATATACCTATTGCTGTTACCGAAGAGACAGAAAATAAACCAAAAGCTATGTTAGTTTCAGGATTGATATAGAAGTTTAAAATTGACAACTTAAATTGCAATTATGGAAGAACATTTAAAATGAATACATCACTTACTAAGTTAAAGAATGTATCGGTAGTAACTCAAAAACTTTTTTGATTTCATAGACTTCGCTATTGCAGTAACGTTAAAATCCCTCAACTAAATCGAAAATATTAAATTTATTTTACAAAAAACGGGTATTCTGAAACTAAAGCGGAATATGAAGAGCTCCCTATACATTTTAATAACCAGTTCAGTAATTTTTAAACAGTTATCTTTACTTGCCCAAATATAAATATCCTGATCATTAAATACAGATTATGAAATTCAAAATAAGATAACAATCCATAATTGTAACAGATGCGAACAAACTTGCGTACAAAACTTGTGCATATAATGGTTGATACTAAAGAGGCATTAAAGTTCAGTTAATGAATGCAAAAAGTTGGGTGAGACCCATCAAAGAGATGACAACACCCCGTATAAAACTCATTAAGTGCAAAACATTCAAAAATAGTTCTTTCTGATTTGAAATCAAAAAGTTGTTCTCCGGAGTGCTTCATCTTTGGTTTTCAGTTGGATACGTAGAGATCAAGCTTGGAAAAAAATTGTCCATAATAGAGTCAATGAAATAAGGAGTATGATAAAAATTTCTTTTTAGAGGCATCTTCCGGGAAATTTGAATCTTGTGGTCCTCTCATCCAAAGGATGTTCTTTCGACAATTACAGGGATCGAAATGGTGGGAGGGACCATCCTCCATATATTTATCTGAAGATGAATTTCTCGTAGTAAAAGAGCAACCAAACGAAGGAATCTTGAATCCAGAGAAAATAAAAATTGCTTTGAATATTTTAGACACAGAAAATTGGTCAGTTTGATGCAAACGATATTCAGCGTTATATAGGAAAACAGTGAGGATGATTCCTTGGACTTTTAGATTATTTCATAAATTGAAGGATGCAAAGAAAAATCTGGAATACGATATCCCGGTAGATGAATTTGAAAAGCCTAAAAAAACTCTTTACAAGCTAATTCAAAAAAACATTTTTTACAGGTTCAAAACGTTACAATATTCGTTATTTAAAACTAAATGAAGATAAAACTGAAATTTTTAGAAAACCGAACAAATATTATTCAGCGGAAGGACGGAAACCTATTTCGATATCCTGTTATTAAAGCGTTCAATCATCTATTAGTTGAAGACATATTGTTGAAAAGCACTTAAAAAAATCAATATGATGAATTCAATATATTTCTAGCACATCTAAGTGAATTTTTTAATACTGAAATCAAGAAAAAGCATGTAAGTTGTGATAAGAAAATGTATAAGGTTTGAAGAGCTCAAAACAGAAGTAAAACGATGGATTCCACCTAAGACTGAATTAGAGAAGGAAAAATATTCAGAATAGTTAATGGTAACTTAAAGGCTCCCCTTAGTCTCTCTGATGTGTCTAAATCTTGGACAGATTTGTTTACTTGCACTATTTATCAGGTAATTTATCTTCATCTTGTTACTTTAGTATCCACAAAGACTTTCAAACAATCCTTACAAAGATTCATTGATAAAAGAGGCAAATTTCATATAATTTACTCAGATAATGGATTAAATTGTGTGGTCTCCAACATGAGCTCTTGTAATGTTTAATTGTAAAAACAATATGTGCAGTAGCCACAATCAAAAGAATCCGAGGGAATTCAATCCACTTATTGCAGCGTGGGAAGAGGGCGAATGGGAGAGTCGTATGTGAATGGTTAAAGAAACATTTAGAAGAATTTAGCGTCGGATCTCCTTGAACTACGAAGAGCTGAATACAATTTCATGCGGATGTGAGCAGGTGATTTTTTCTCGATTTACAACCTACGTAGAAAACAAAAACTATTCGTCATATTCAACACTTATGATGGTTTTATAATAATTCTCATTGTCAGTAATCATTAATATGGACATTATAAATTCAAAACAAATATCTGAATCGAACAACAAGATATAGACTGAGAGTCCGAGCTGACCTGAGGCATCGATCTCTGAGAGAATACCTAAGGCAATTCAGACAACGGGGTTTGAAAAAGAAATTGAGCGTCAGAGCTGCTTTTATCGAAGAGAAGTCATCAATAAACGATGAATTCATTGGCCTCGTATTAAGAAATCAAAACTGAAAACGGCACCTTCCTCTGGAGATCAGTGCTAAAGATACTATCTTTTATTTCCAGACAGTATTTTACCGCATAGAAACATGATCTCAGGCATCCAGAACGAACTGACCTCAAGTGTTGCAGAAGTTTATGAGTTTTCGCAATTGTTAAATTTCACAAAATGCATTTTTCAATGTAGTATGATTTACTCCAATTATTTTTATTGCATCACAAAGAATAAGTTCAAATCGTGTTCTAAAAGTAAAGGGGAAATGTGGAATAATTTAATTGTATTTCAGGTAGGTGATTTATTTTTGATTCGATCCATATAATTACATATTGTATGTCTTATGTTTGCTAATAAAACTGGAGTAAAATGGATATTGATAAGATAAAAAAAAACGTTCTGCTATCAAATTTTGCAAGATATTTTACAAAATTATTAACTAATATTGAAACCATAATCAGGCAACCGATAAATGAATCAATTTTCAAAATGAATGTACCTGAACATCTTATCAAGTTAAGGAATTTGTTACATGAAAAAACTAAGGATTTAAAGGAATTAGATTGTGAGATAAAAATAAAAATTGATATTTCGGAATTTGAAGCAGGTGTTGAAGCTGTTCTAGAATATTTAATATGTATTTAAATGTAAAAAATGTAACAATGAGAGTTAATTTAGACTGATATTTAGAAATATTAATGTAAGAAAATTGTTCAGTTTCCCAGAAGGAGCTTCAACGCATGTGTCCACGAGAGACGCAAATGAACTTTAAGTAATTAAACTACCTAAATTAAATATAAAACAATTTATAGTGGTTAAAATTTTCGAATTCCTAAGAAATATCTATTCATAACAGTGAATCCTTGAGTTAGATTAAAAAATTTAGTTGTTTGCATTATTATTTTAATTCAGGTGCGGAGTTAGCAGCTGTCTTAGAGTTTTCAATAACAAAAGAAAATTATGATTCTTCGATTAAATTTTTGCGAGGTAGATGTAGAAGGCCTGAATTCAATCATTAGTATGCAAATGAATAAATTTTTAATGATAGATCCAGTTAAACCTTGTTCAAATGTATCAGCATTAAGGATAATGTATGAAACCATCGAAGTTCAAATTTCTAATCTTCTGTCTCTAGATGTTGCTACAAGTACGTAAAATAATTTTCTTTGCTCTGCTATTCCGCAAAAAATTCCTGAAGAGTTCAATTTAAATTACAACACACAACACAACGTAGATAAAATTTTTGGATATTGATTAGTTAGTTCAATTTTTGAAAAAAGAAATGGAAATTAAGAAAGCGTAAGTTTTATTGTTTAACTCTAGAAATTGTTCTGGAAAGGAAAATTCTTATCGCAGTGAATAAACTGTACAAAATAATTGTAGCAAAAGTTATGGAAATAAAAAAAAATAACTTAGCTGAATATGAATTCCAAAGCAGATGGTTTAATGACTAAGACAGAAGACTATTGCATATTTTGCTCTGATGGAAAACACAGGCCACTAAAGTATCCATTATCCATTACTGAAAAAAATAATTCGTTAAAATCAGTTGACAGATGTTATAGTGTTTGAAGAGGCGTCATACCCTAAAAACAAAATAGAAATGGTAGAATTTGTAAGCAACAATTTCCACATTATTTGATTTGTTATATACAGTAGATGATTATTCCCACGAAGGTTTTGGATTCAAAAAACATTGACAGTGAGAAAATCATTCCTACCGTATTTACTCTGCATTGTTTTAAAAATAAAAAAGAACGAGAAGTTAATAGGCGCCGCCAATCATCAGTTACTTTATTACAAATGTGCAGAGTAAATATCTGAAAACAGACCGGGAAAAACTAAAAGTAAAAAATATATATATAGTAGTAGTAGTAATAAAACTTTCATTCAAAGAAAAGTATCTGAATCATTTAAGTTGAAGGTCATATGAAGGGATGGATTAAAAAGCCATGCGTATTTGGAGGAGTCAAAATAATATTTAGACTGATTGTGGCGGAAACGAAACAGTTTTATGACTTTGTAGAAATACATTTGCTGAATAGCATCAACTCATTTAAAGCGATTAAATTAGATGCTGCAGTTATTTATTTGACTTCGTATACACAAATAGAAATAGCTTCACATTAGGTCAGAAATATAGTTTTATAACAAGGTGTAGAAATAAGTATGTAAATTCTTGGAAAACTACACTTTTTGAACGGAATGGATTATATTTGTGACATATTAGGAGAAATATATCCTACTAGGAAAATGATTAGAAGTTATAAATAGTATTTGGAATTTTAATACAAGGTACAGAGTTGGATTTCAATTGTAGTAAATTCTGAAAATCATCTAACAGCTTCTAAAGGAAAACAGATAGAGAGACACTAAAATGTTTTTTGGATTTAGAAATAATGGGAAAAGAAAGGAGTAAAAAAAATTTCCTAAATAGATTCTGATATTATAAAAACGTTTCAAAAAAATACATTGTATAAAAATAAAAATAATGATACAAAATTGCTGTGGAAGGAGAACTTAACAGAATTAAATAGTAATGACGAAATATTAGAGCTACTCTTAATTATTTCAAGCAATAAATATAAATTCATGTATAAATACGATTTATATTTGCGATTCAAAAATACAATTAAAGACCAATCTCAAAGCGGTATTTTTGAATATGTTAAGACTGGTTAAATTTTGGAAAAACATGGAAGATATTTTATGCCTCGTCACAATGTTGTAAGAGAATCAAAAGTAAGTTCCAAGGTCAGAATAGTATATGATACTTCGTATAAAGCTAACCAGGTATTTTTTTAACAATTGTTTTGATAATAGTCTGAATATGAATCTTTAATTGTTAAAAAATAATTTTAAAAGTTATGTATCAAAAGATTGCATTTTCTTTACATATTGAAAGAACACTTTTAGAAATAGAAATAGCTAAAGGGGACAGGAAATTTCTTCTAATGGTTATCATAAAAGAGGATAGATAACGGAGCGATGATCGTGATATTGAAATTTTCAGAATAAAAAAAGTTCTTTTTGGAGTAAACAGCAGTAAGTTTCTCTTGTCAGCCACCATCAAACTGCATGTAAAGAAGTATTAATTTCTGAATGTTGTTGCATATAGTGTGGAAAAAACTGTATGTCGGTAATCTGATTAGGGGTACTACAACTGTTGAGAAAGCTGCTTCAGCGACTAGAATTGCGAAACTCATTTTGAGTGAAGCGTACAGAGATTCGAGACTCTGGTCCACAAATTCTCCGATTTTAGATGATATTTGGAAGAATCAAATAGAATGTCAACAATCAGCTTTTGGATCATGTACTATTCCAATGAAGATTTCAGGATTGTTTTGGAATACCAAAGATACATTAAAAGTAGAACTAAACCATTTTTCACCCATGAAGGAGGTATTTTTGATCAAGCGTTTGGTTTTAAGTATTTGCAGCATCTTGTTTGACCCTATAAGTTTGATTTCTCTTATCACTATTAGAATCAAACTCTTAATATAATCACTAAGAGAGATTATTATTAGTTGGGACTAATCACTTCCTCAAGAACTGAAAATGTCATTTAAATAGGTGATCAATGAGATAGCTGAATTTAAGAACCTCAGTGTACCAAGATTTTATTTTAACGAATTACAAGCAACTGAAATTGAAGTCCACATTTTTTCAGAAGTGAGCCCAAGTGCCTGTAGTGCAGTTGCATGTAGCGAAATATCCCGAAAATAATTTAACCAGTTTTATCATATCAAAGTCTCGATTAGCACCCTTGAAGAAATTATTTCTACCAAGTTCAGATTTCTTAGACGCCCTGATTACCACTAGATTATGATCTCATTTAAAGGAAACATTTCCATTCCTTAAGGAATTTACTATCTATTTGTAGACTGATTCACAGACATGCCTTCACTTTATCAATGGTTTCTCTGATTAGTATAACCAATTCGAATGAAATTAGAGTGTCTGAAAAAAGGAGGAATCTGGTCCTCAAAATTGAAATTATTGCAATGGCAAATATAATCCAGCTACCAAATTAACTCGTACAATGAAAGTACGTTATTTAATTAGGGATAATCTTTGGCGGTAGGGGCCGCCATAGCTCCAAGAATACGACCTAAGAAATGAAGCTCCGACAACATTTATCAATGCCAATATGGAAGAGGCTGAGAAGGAAAGGAAATTGGAATGCCATATTTTTTTAAAAATACTGAATAGATTAAATATCTTAAAAATCTACATAAATACAATAAGTTAGAAAACGTCCTGTGAATAGTACTTTTATCATTCACTTTGCGCATAATTTTGAATCAATAAATAGGTAACATTCCAGCACTCTTATAACATTAAAAATCCTAAATGCAGAAGACTTCAGGTGCGCTTTTTGCAAAAGGCATATCAAACAGTATAAAATTCAAAATTGAATGCATTGGATTCAATAATTATTGAATATGGAATTATTTTTATGTAGTATATTAAAACATTTTAATTCTAATTGTTATGAAAAACATGGTAGGATTATTTCTAGCAAAAGTAGATTTACAGAATTAATAGTTTTAAAGGAACATTACAAACTATATTATTTGGGTTGTCTCCGATATATTGATGGAGCTCCAAGATAAGTATTAGATTCTTCTTGGACGACAGATCGTAAAAACTGCTTAAACAAGTTCTTTGTGTATAGAACATTTAAGGCTAAACAAGGAAACCAAGTATTTTCTCCTCTACCACCTAATAGAATTTAGGAGGCAAATCTGTATGAAATAACATGTGCAGATTTCGCAGGACCTCTCTTTAAGAGAGATAATGACAAAGCACATATTGCACTCTTCACATGGACTATTCCTCGCGCATTACACCTTCAGAATGTGTTAATTTTAAGTACAGAACGTTTTCTTCTAGGGTTTAAATCAGGGGTATCAACTCGTATCTGGTCATGGGTTAATTTCAAACAAGTACACATCATAACAACTACATTATATGTTGATAAGGAGTTAGTTTTTCTTCTCTTAATATACTTCGGAATAGATATACTGTTAATTGTGATTTGTATCATTGTACTTGAGTTGTTCATAGCAATGTTGTACGAGGGCCATTTTTTTATAGTTCCGAAGAAGTATACTGAAAGACAAGAGTGGGGAACAAAAGGAATTTCTTACCAAAAGTTATGTGCAAACAAGATTACTTTTCAACATAATCAACCATGAAGATTGAAACTCTGTTATATCTGAAGACGAACTTTCCGATACCTTCTTCGATGAAGGCTATACACCGGATGATCTGAGGCATCTCATTTAAACTGTTCCAGAAGTTGTTTTATTACAGCTGCACTGTGAGGGAGGGCATTGTCATAAATAAGAGTAATTCTTGAAGACAGTATTCCTCTTCTTTTGTTTCGAATGGTTCTTAGCAATCGATAAAATCTGACAAAGAACAGCAGCATTGATCGTAGGTCCGGGTTCCTTAAACTTGTCAAGCAAGACACTTTTATGGTCCCCAAAAGCAGTAACCATAACATCTCTGCTATGGAAGGTTTATTACATTCTTGTCCTCCTTCATTGAAATCGCCTTACGCCCGTCTTTATTTTGTCTATCCTATTGAAACGGAAGAGCTAAAAGTAACAATTTGCAAAATTTCTCGGTTTTTAAAGTGCCACTAAATATTTTCGATTTAATATCATAGTATTCGCTTATATATATTTGATTTTTGATTTAAAATAAACGGCTTTATATACGGAATAATATTTATTCATATAAAAACACAAATATAGATAGTTACATCAATGGGAGCATTGGCTTTGTATGCCTTTTGAAAGTTTGATTAAATATGGCTTATAACTTGTTGTTTTAAGTTTCAAGCACGACCCTAGATTTTTATTTGTTAACTGACTTCTTACTTTACTTTTTATTATATTCATGAACGAGAACGCTTGCTGACACGAATATGTCGACCCGAAGATCGTTAGCACTCCATATGCCAACTTCCTCACCTCACTGTAGCATTCTGGAAGACTATTCCATGAGCCGAATATGAGGACCTCAACTCGTGGAATTTCTTTTAGAGCTGTCCACTTGTGCTGCTCGAAGTGCATGCATTTCTGGATATCCAACTCTTCCAACTTGCTCTTGAGTTATGTGAACTTGACACTCCACAAGTCTTTGGTTTTCAAATCCAGCAATTGCATTTGAAGCAATCCAGCATCAATTCCAAATGGCTCAATGTTGATTTCATTTGTATTTATGTTGAGAGGATTTACTATGAACGCGAGAGTACTTTTGTTTGTTTTGAATTGCTCGAATCTCTCAGCGAATCCATCCTTCATGTGTTTTAAAGCTATGCTGAAGTAATTCGTGTCCATAGTTGCATTGGTCTCATCGCGTTATTGGTTCAGATTTAAAAATGAAGTAATTTACTGCTCTCCATGTGTTCAACACAAAAAAGTCATTTTTTTTCCGAAACAAACTACTTCTTCAAGCAAGGCGTAGATTGAGCTGCCATTTCCTTTCAATTTAGATTTAGTTCATTTAGTTTTATTGTGGTATCTACCATGAAGTTGAATTTTTGCAGTCATTTGTCTTCTTCCAATTCGGGATGTTCAGTGCTTTTTTCATTGAGGAATGTTTTTATTTCACTCAAACACAAAGCAAAATGTTTCAATACGTTACCTCTGGAAAGCCATCGCACTTTATTGTGCAGAAGTAGGTCAGAAAATTGGCTATCTATTTCTTCAAAAAAATCTTTAAGCTGGCGATGGTAGAGTGCTTTTGCCAAGATGCTATTAATAATCTTAATTACCAAGTTCGTGACCTCAACAATTTCGGCCGGAAATATTTGGGCACAAAGCGCTTATTGATGAATTATGCAGGGAGACATTAGAATTCTGTAGTTTATTTTTTTCTGAACAATCGATATTACCCCTCTATGTATTCCTATCATACTTCTGGCTCTATAAGTTGCAATAGAAACGATTATATTTATATCGATTCCATTGTCTTCCAGGTATTTTTGCACAGCATTTGCTATATCTTTTCCACGAGTTTGCCCTAAGAGTGGTATCAATCCTAGCAATTATTCTTTTGGACCTTGGGAAGATATATACCTGTTGAAAAGGGTAACTTGTGCCGTGTCTTTTACGTCGCAAGACTCATCTATAGAAAGTGATAAGTTAGAAGACAGTTGAATGTCTTCCTCTCGCATATGTGTAACATTTGAAGACATTTTAGCGGTTCTATCTTGTACTGTTTTAGCAGATAATGACAATTCTTTGATTTTTTTTCATGGTTTCTGCTTTATTTTTAAAAATCACGAAACAGTTCTTCAAATGTATGTATAAAACAATCTTTGACGTACTCACCATCTGTGAATAGTTTTCCTCTATTTGCAATTTTTAATGATACTGCGAAGCCTGCCATATTTACATTATTGGAATACTGCGCAGAGTTACTTAGCATGGAACATGACTTTTACTGTTTTTTGGAGGTCTTCAACAGCTTTTTATCGTGGGTCACCGGTTGGACATTTACTGGCAAACTGGGTATGTTTTGAAGTGAAGTGTCTCTCTAAATTCGACTTCTTATTATGTGCGAGTTTTTCGTGGCAAATGAGACAAGTCGGAAGGCCATCTGTGTTGCACATGAATACAAACGACTCCATCCAATCTTGATTGAATTCTCGGTGTTTTTTTTTTCCTTCAGTTCTTATCTTTTTTTTTTACTAGATGCCATGTTGGTGGAGGAGCTGAAAAAAAATGATTTTTTTTTTAATTTTACTTAGCTATCTAAAACTGCAAACAATTTATTTACCATTATTACTTCGTTAACACGATCCTCAGATATATAATCTAATTCTGTTACTAATTTAATTTTATTATACATACCTTTGAGAAGATAATTCACAACTAAATCGTATTTTTTCTTGAAACAACAAACAAATAGATACGTAAAAACCGCAAGCTATTAAATTAATACACATGCAATGTAAGATCGACCACACTATGCGAGGATGACTGACTGACAACACGTCTAGAGCCTAGACATGTTCTCTAGACTCTAGATGGTGGTGCAAATTGTATAAAACCTATTAATATGAATACAGTGTTTATTGTAAATAAAATACTCTTAGTTGATGTAGGGAAGATTCTTCCTTAACTTTAAAATCTGACCAAAGTCATAATTCTACATAAAGATCAAGACGAGAAGATAAAGAGTTTGATGTTGAAGATGGCCATAGGTATTATAAAACGTCCTATTCAATTGACATATAATTTAGAAATACCAAGAAAATTATTTTCATCATACTGCGACATATTTTTTCTCTTTTATATTATTATTTTTTAATGTAAATTGTCATTAACATTGAGTTTATTGATTTTTAAATTATTTGACTCAAAATAATTTTTATTGTGTAATGAACAAAATACTTGCCTTGGTTGTTTTGAATTCAGTAATTATATATTTGATTTTGAAATGTAACTTGAGGTGAAGATATTAAACCGAGAAAGGATATGTTACAGCTTTATTTCTCACGTTGTAAATCTCCTCTTTAAAAGGTTTCTACTCTCATCCATCAAGAGGAGAACCAGTAGCTCGTATTTTATATACTAGCCCATGTTTGTGAACGTTTTTTGTTGATAATACAAAACTTTTGATTGTATTAATAATATTTGTGTATATAAAAAAGAAAGGAAAATAAATATATATGAAATGCGAAAAATCGCCAATAACTTCATTAAAATCTTTAAAACTAATTTATATAAATGCTTTTTATATTTAAAGTAAAAAGAATCAAAAGTAGTGCTCTGAAATTTTAATTCAAGATGGTCCCTTCCCATCATACAAAACAATAAATTAAACATTTTAGAATTATAAAACTGCCCCAATAATATGTTTTAAAAATAGTATTTTATAGCAAAAGGAATGAATATACGTTCTTCTTTTTATCAGTTATTTGATTTTCACCTGAAGCATATTACTTTATTCTAATATTGACTAATTTTATTTAAATTAAGTAATTATTTTTGATATAAGAGAGATAAATGAAATGGATGGGGCATAAAAGACAAATATGGCTATGGAGACTTTTGCTATGATCCCTAAAGGCTTACAAGAAAGAAGCCATCTCAAGAAGGCGTGGTTTTAGGTAAGACAAAAAATTAAAATTTTGCGCTGAAAATGTCGAAGACGAACTAAATTCTGGACGACCGGCATCCGCCTAAATCAGGGCTTCTTAAACTATGGGTCGCGACCCCATTTGGGGTCGCGTAGCAAAATTCTGCGGTTGCGAGAGATTTTAATGTCAAATATTTATATATACCATTTTATAACATTACTAGAATTGGCGGAATACAGTGGACTTGCAGCGTCTAGACACGCGCATTTGTTGAAGGTTTTGAGCTATCTCCACCGACAGCAGTAAACGATCGATGATCGCTATTATTATACTGTGGCTATACATTGTTAGTGCGTTT
Source organism: Nephila pilipes (assembly GCA_019974015.1). NCBI lineage: Eukaryota > Metazoa > Arthropoda > Arachnida > Araneae > Nephilidae > Nephila > Nephila pilipes. The sequence goes on along the minus strand of BMAW01097065.1, from coordinate 763,356 downwards.
GTCGGTATCATACATGTTGAATAAACCGCTGACTTCCCTCTCTGACCACCACCTCTAAATATCACACACAATCAAAGGGAGGAATGCGCACAAATACACACGTGCAACCTGCAGCTAAACAATGATTCATGTATGGGGTCATCAAGGTTTGTATGAGGTCGTCAAGAAACTCGCAATCATAAATGGGGTCGTGAATGACAAAAGTTTAAGAAGCCCTGGCCTAAATCAATGAACATGGGACCAAAATTGTGTAAATTTTGAACTGTGATCTTCGGTTTTATGTTCATGTACTATCATATGAGTCAAACGTAACAAAATTCACATTGTATATTGAATTGGGGTCGATGATCATGACTATGTGTCGAGCCACACATCATTAATAGTGAAGAAAGTACTAACCAAACACAACATCGCAACACTAACTCAATTTCTTTACACTCTAGATCTACCTCCCATTCGACCTCCTTTTGTTATCTGCAATAATAACAGATTAAAAGGACATCGCTTTCGAATATTTGTAGAAGTTAAAACGGCTTCGACAGCCAAACAACCAAACAATTGCCAAATTCCAGACCGTGTATGAAGACTGGAAAAAAAAACATTAAAAACGCTATATTGATACAGGAGGGTCATATTTTGAAAATTATTAACTCACTGTTCATATATTTTCAATTAATTTCTTTTTATGGTTCCAATATCAATACTTATTGGAAATACATAACAAATGATGCACGTAATTCAAAGGAGGATTATAGTGTTAAAAAGTATATCACTTCTTAATATCATGATGATCAACAGATATAAACTCAAGAAAAACTAGTTTGCATTTATGTATTTGTGTTTATTTCTCTATGAATATTTCTATGTGTTTATTTATAAAGTTTAATTTTCATAAATTATATTTGAAATATTTATAAAATATTTAACACATATCACGATGGTTGGTTTCAAATATTTAATACATGTCTAGATTATGCATATATTCAAGTGTAATATTAATACTATATTAAATAAGATTTTGAAAGAAGTATTTCATGCTTTATATCAGACATAGATATTTTATTTAATACCTTTATTTGAATTTAGTTTTAATGAGATTGAAATACGTATGGAATAAAACCCTTAAAACAGGTAGAGAACACAACCTAACAATGTAACGAAATCAATCGAGTTATCTCGTTGCACAAACATTTATTCATTAACTGTTTATGATAGAAAATGTAATCTGAGAAGAAAGATGTTTTCAAATAGGGAACAAAAAAACGATTGAAAAATATTTCTAATGTTATAGCTTTTCTAAAAACCAATTTCTAAGATGTGATCATAAAAATAATGCTTGTTTATTTTTTCCCTGCGTTGTGGAACAAATAAATCAAAAACTCATCTGCACTTATTTATCTGTAAGAATAATTTTAATAAAAGTAAAATTTCTTCATCATAATATAGTTTTCATTATACATATGTACGCATTTTGCAATACAGTATTATTTCAAAATTATGATATTGAAAGGTTCAACGAAAAAAGTGACAAATAGCAATAAATTCTAGTTAACAATTTTCAACTGTTGTGATTCACAAGAAATTCATTTACTTAGCAATAAACATCTTTTATAATTTACAATATTAAAATTGCAATATTAGCTATCTATTATTTCTTCACTTTCACTGCCTTTTAACGGAAATTTCTTTCTCACGATAAAATACTAAAATGAAATTACTCAATTCGTTTACATAAAAATAATTTTTATTTTTATTGACGCACAAGCATCGTTTCCAGCTCTTAAATGAAATATTCGAAAGTTTATTTAATTTATGTTGTCTAGACATGTTCTTTCTTGTTTTTGCTCCTGTGTGCATATTGAAGAAATTTTCGTTACTTCCCTTAAAAAGAAGAAAATACTTAAGCAATATTATTAAAGCACGTTTTTCGAGGACTGTACATACAGGACACCTGTTTGTTCCTACATTTATTTTTCATGAGAAAAAGGAATGCAAATACAGATGCTTACTTACTACTTCTTCATTTTTGCACGCAATTCACTAGAACTTATATAAACAATCACATGTCTAAATCAGTTAGTTTTCTCATGGTTATATGTTTACTTTAGGGGTTATACGAAAGCTTACTAAGATCGTGAGCATCTCAGAAAAGAAAGGGCATCACTACTCGAAAACAAACCCAAAAACAATATCTTTGTTCGTTTAGAATAAACAGCAGTGGAATGAAATAAAAACAAAATAAATTCCCCTATGGCTTGTAAGAAAAAAAAATATCCTTTTCTAATTATTTCGAAAGCAATTCGCTTGATCTGAAATGAATCTTATTTTAATCACTGGAAGAATAATGAGAAGCTTCTCAAAACATTTATCACTTATTCGAATGATTTATAAAGTTTTACCGAAGGAATAATAGCTGTGTCTAACCATATTTATAGATTTTGTAATGATTAAAATAAGCGCTTCATTCCATTTTATTTCCTATCATAGTAAATCCTTTATAGCCATAACTTTTTTATTGGTTACTCGAGTTTCATAATTTCTGTTGTATACTTGTATGCTACATGTATCCTTTTTAATTCGTTACTCAAATTTCGACATTACCATCTCTTTCAACATTGTTCTGTCAGCAAGTTATCAGTCGGGCAAGCCCATTGGAGAAGAACTTCGATGATTGTTGTCGACATGAGGCTTTAATGTTAGCTTTCATTTTGACATCAGATCAAAAGTTTACCAAAAGATGCCTTTTCGTCTTTAAGAAGAGATGGAAGTCGAAAATTGCCATGTCGGGGACAATGACGCCGCATTGCTTCAATCTCATCTCCTGCATTGGTCACCATGATCTCACACAGCAACAAGTAGGAACAAAATGATATTAAAATGTTACGTAGATAAAACATGTAGCTTTCAGGTACAACAAGAATTTTAAAAATAGGGGCCAAAAAATATGGCAATAGAACCCTCTCTTTTTACGCATGGTATGATTCCGATTAAATTTTTGAAGCATTTAAAATGATGAAAAATAAAAAATTATAAATTTTCTTCAGCTTTTAAACTGTATCTCTGAATTTGAAATGTGTGGGTGTAGAAAAAATAACTCTTTAAAGTTTATGAAAGGTAAGAAGTTTGAACATAAATAAAAATATGCATTCTTCAAGATCTTTCGATTTGATTGCACATGCTTTCAAACCGAGTTATAAATAACATCCTAGAATTTAAATACTTTAATTTAACATCTAATATATCAAGCCTTTCTGAAAAAGAATAAGCAAGACTTTTTGTTATTACTTTTTCTTATCGAACAATTTAGGTTTATTGACATAGTTTTGTAGAGATGTTTCATTTAATGGGCAATACCTTAGATAACTCTTCTCTATAGATCTATTACATTTGAGGAAGAACTCAAATCGCAGAGTAATTCGAATTGAATTGGTCGTTTCAAGAACCACATAACCACATACTATTTTTTCGCAAACGAGAAATTTGTCGAAAATCTATTGTTCATTAAAAATAAAAATTATGAACCTCTTATTAACTTTAAAGTCAAAATATTATATTCAACCCAAAAAGTCCTTGGAGATTCGCGTATCTGTGTCATATATATAGTTCTCATTAATACCTGAAAAGTTCTGATAGTATGACTTAGGTGTTTTCGAAATGACATATTCAGTTAAAAATCGCAGGCTACCAAACTCATTATCTTAACAAGAGAATTACCATGACTGGCTTGCAGCTCAAAGGGAAAAACTATTATTTAATGAATCTGCAGGTCCCTAAAATGAACTGATAAATCTGGTTTCAATTTTAATTTTTTTTTCATAGAGACATTTCTTTATTTTTTACTAAAATTACTTTTAATACGAAAACAAAAACTGAAAGTAAAAAAAAAAATATTTCCTTTCAAAATTTATCAGAAATGCATAAATATAATTTTTTTACAATTTAAAAAAGTGTATACGTTTTTTCCCTAAATAGATTCGCAAAGTAAAAATAGAATCTGTAGAATTCTACTCAATGACTTATGTAAAACATTATTTTGATTAACATTCCTCAATTTAGCAACTTTTTTTCATAAAAAAAACATTTTTCATATTGCGCGCATTCCGATTACATTTTTAATTCATTAAAAAACAAAACATATTTTTAATTCTCTTTTTAAATCGAATTATTTCAATAAAAACAGTTATCTTCGATTAGAAAGTCGTTTTTCTCACATTCGATTTACCTACATTTTTTTTAAATTCTTTTTTTTAATTCAGATCACTTATTTTGTAATGATTTTTCCTATTTTTTTGATGGAAGAAACTAATTGAGGTAAAACAATTTCTTTGATAAAGAAGAAAGAAGAATTGGAAACTATTTAAATCATTTATAAAAAACGATCAAAGAAAAATGAAATAACGATCGAGTTCAATGAAATATTTATACATGTCGATTATTTTTTCTGTAATTTTAAAAGTTTTTCCATGCATTAAAATTGAACACATTCGAAATTTAAATAAAAACAAATTATAACCATAATAACGATTCCAACTTTCTAAAAAATATTCCTCACCATTAATTACCCTTAATAACGGAATTGAACAAGTATAAACCATTTACATCAAGAATGTTTGTTTTCTTTTTTATTGGATTTATTTGTTAGGTCCTTTAATTCACTTTTTTTCTTATTTTCAAACAAAACTTCTTTAATTAATTACCTTGAATCTCAAAACACATATTCTAAGATTATTGAAAATTAAAATAAACAAAAATTTACAATTATTCTACGCAATCTCTGGTTTGTAAACGCTGTATCTCTCCTTAAAAATAATAAACGCGATTTAACTTAAGAAATTATTGTATCAGTATTTTTCTGTAAAATTCCTAAGAGTTTGCTTATTAAACTAATTATCTGAAATTCTTAAAGTGCTTAATGCTGCTTTACATTTGTTAAGTCTTAAATTTAGGTTAGCAAAATAAAGAAAATAAGCCAATTTATCATAAGCAATTCGCATTTTGTAAATGCAGAATTGGCTTATTTGTCGTATGAGACATAGCTTAAAGTTCTCATGTATTGTTTTTCCATTATATTACAATAAAAAATATTCTGTAATATAAATGTAAAACCGACCTTTCTTTTCACACACATGTTATGTAAATTCATGTATATTAATTTAGACTATTTACTACATTTTTATCCATCAAATTAAATATTAAACTTTGTCCCCGCAACACACATCAATAACTTTTTATGCACTTATTGTTAACTGTATTATGTAGCAATGAAATAGTCATTTGAAATTCAAGAAAGACTTTTAATAATTATATGTATGTCAAGAAGACTTTAATATATGTATACATTTCTAATCATTACAAAAAATTCCAATTTATAAGATGGCTTTTAAATAGTTATATTCTCACAAAGACATATTCAGTTATTTTTTTTCTTCTTTTTGTTAGACGCTTCATAAAATTTTGAACATTTTTCCCTAAAAATAATTATCTGATTCTAAAAATTTCGTATCCATATTATTTTTATCAGTTTTGCAGAATCACTGATATTATTACGTAGAAAATGATAAATAAATGAGTACTGATGATACTGAATTTATTTTTTAATTATTAAATTAAGCAAACAATTGCCTCAAAAATGCAGCAAATTATCGAAAACATGAATTCATATACATAAAGCATGATTTCAGTTTTTTGCTGCTTTTTTTTTATTACCTTAGATATCACAATGACATATTAATGATATTATTATATATTTAAGTTTGATACAAACATATTTATCGATTGTTAAAACCCATTTTTGAAAAGAAAATAGAATTTCTATTCCCAACTTTTTGGTTAAACATTTTATTATTTTTTCCCTAGAATCCCAATAAGCAGAGAATTTCTTTCAATCTACGTCTGCTTCAGCATTGGAAAAATAGGTCCTCATTTGCAAGCGAAATGCATTAAACATTATATATATATATATATATATATATATATATATATATATATATATATATATATATATATATATATATATATATATATATATATAT
>BMAW01097065.1:732215-757224 GCA_019974015.1 Nephila pilipes | reverse complement strand
TATATATATATATATATATATATATATATATATAGTGAGGGATTCTGTCTCCACATCCGGAAATGTCAGTGTCCACTGATCCAAAAACAGACGTTGATGGACTTCCATAACTCACTAGAGCACCAAAAAAAAACTACTGACTATATCATATCAAGTGTTCTGTGTCGAAAGGCTTCTCGGTACAGTTTATTTTTATTAAAGGTAAATTTTAGAAAGCTTTACCCCAATAGAGTTTAGTAATTTTTCTTAAGATTATATGCCGAAGACAGAATGATGAGCCACACAACTCATTATTTCAACTAAAACTTTCAGAAACATGTCATATATTTAATAAACATCTTCAATTGTAAAAAAGTTTATTTTCATTATTTCAATTGAATTAATATTTTTAATTTATTTCGCAGTTTAAAGTTTCGTGCACTTTCAACACTCCTCATCGAAATTACTATATCATCCATTTTAATTGATAATTTGAGTTCTTGCAAAAATATTTGTAAAACCCTAAGTTAAATTTTTGTATTGATGTACTTTTATTGAAATACATTTTAATAAATATCTACATTTAATCATAGAAAAAACAATGTGTGAATAACTTTTGGAAATACTATACTTACATATTTATTAGTACATTCATTCTTTATTTGGATTAAAAAGTATTTTTTAAGGTCTTCTATTATCGAATTTCTATATTTTAATATATAATACAACTCCAATCTGGATTCTAACAAAAATTATTTTAACTTCCTATATAAACTCAGTTGTCTAAATAACTATTTTAGCTAAGAATTCATTTTTACTTACCCATTTATATGTATAATTTAATGTTTATTGTACATCAATGTTTAAAGTTTGTTTTTCAAAAACTATGTCATAAAACAGGTTTTAAGTAATTTTGTTATGAATATATTGAAGGCAAAGACTAATTAATAAAAAAGGTTGATAAACTCGTTTTCTGCTAAAGATTTTTTTTCTAAGATTTTAGAAAAGAATATTAAACGAGGTAAGCAAGAATTCCTTTTTTGAAAAAAAAAAATCTTCATTAAGAAATAGTTTTTAGAAATTGTATAGCAAACACAAATATTTATCAAAATATTTATGTGATGAACTAAAATAATGAAACTGTACTGTTGAGTTTAAATTAATTTTAAAATAAATATGTAGTGTGGAATCCTTGCAGTAAGTATTCAAAATATATTAAAATTTATCAAAAAAATTTTACTTTTTATTCATTTTTACCAAAACAATTTCATAAATCTTTTACTATCTTACACTAAGTTTCCTTATTTAAAGACAAATCAAATTAAATGTTTCCCAAACTCACATGTTTAAACAGAGAATTAGAGTAAAACAAGAAGCAGGTAGTCTTGGTGTTATACTTGTAATTATTACATTTAATAGTATAATAAATAACTTCAGCAAACACATGAGTAATATATGAATTTCGATAGAAAAGAAGAATTTACTAAATTTTAATTATTAATTTAAAATGTTAATATTAATTGCATCAAAATATTAACAATATTAAAAACAAGAAATATTTATCCCCAATTTAAAATTCGCCACTGTCTTTTCTTACCACTGTAATCAAAATATGAAAAAGTTTCTTCACATCTTCCAAAAAATCCTGAAAGTTTCTTACGAATAACGTAATTTTATATTTCCTCCTTTATTCTAAACTATTTAATCAGTGCAATTATTTATATTTAGAAGTTTAACTAACTTTTCTAGCAAACGTTTGACAAAAGAAGATACAATGACCAATTTATTCGTTGGACTGATAACTCATATTGACTATACATTGTATCCCCGGATAATGTATTTGACGTCTTTCAATATCATTTTAAATTTCCCTAACAAAACTCTTTAAAAATATCAGGGTTATAACTTATAGAATAATAATTTTAAAATATCGTTTCATAAATTTTCTAATTTTTTTTCTGAGCTTTAATAAAAATAAAAGGGCATTATAAAGTCAATTTTTATTGCAAAAAACGTTAAATGTTTGTTCATTTTCAATTGAGGGATGTTCCCACCAGTTTAAAAAATCTTAAATTTTCTTCCTTCGGAAATGGAAAAAAAATAATTTGACACTGTAAGAAATATAAAATTAAATTATTTGTATTCTTATATGGATATCCAAACAAAACAAATTAGTATCTAAAAAATTATATTCTTTATTTATTCATAAAACAAGATACTGATAAATACTTTTTAAAATTAGTATATTTCTTCATTACAAAAATGCTCAGTTATTTAGTGAATTATAACTAATTTTAATTTTCATCGGAAAAAAAGGCTTTATATCCATTTGAAAGCAAAATTATTTTTAAGACTTTATCTCTCTACCATGAAAGGCCCCTTTATTTTAATTTTTTTTCTATGTGTTTGTTTTCGAGTTTTAATTTATTGAATAATGCATTTTAGTTATTTTACTAAGATATTTTTCCCTTTTTTTTTTTTATCTCAAGCTGCGAAAAATTCAGAAAAAAAAATGCTTATTCATTCGTTGGGAAAAAAAAAAAGAAAATAAAAGAATTATACTTAAATTATTCAGAAAAAGAGTCTGAGAAAAAATGGCAGAGTATCGAGGTTGATTAAATTCTTCTATACGTCAAAAAATGTATTGTTTCCTTCTCATATTAATTTTTTTGTCATCTTTATCGTTGGCAGTTTCTTTATTTTTTCAGCCTTTGAATTGAATAAAAAATAATTCTTAGTAAACTTATCAATCATTTTTAAGATTCCTTCAATATCATTAAAATTACCTAATCATAGATTTAAATCGCATGTTGCTATTAATTAGTTGAGCTTCTTGTTTTTGTCAGTTTACGTAAAAAACTGTAATCTTTTTTTTTTTTTTTCAGTAGTTTTAAATTAGATTCCTTTTGATAAAATTTAAGAAACCAATCATATAAAATTATGAATTATTAATATGACTTGAATATATATATATATATATATTGATGGGACTATATATAGACCTATAAATGTGACCACTTGTCAAATGCTGGAATAAATAAACACCTTTCGTAGTTCAAACTGCTGTGAGACGGGCAAGAGGAGTCTTGATGTTTTGAAAGGTCCTCACAAGGATAAGGAGACATGCTGGTTCCAGTTCCTTGACCACTTGCCCTAGATTTCGTTGTTGTGGATCAATAGCACAAACATCCCGATCAAAGTGGTATCAAGGATTTTAATCAGTGGATCATCTTTATTCTACAATTGAGTTTTACTTGCAGGTGGAGCAGAATGTGATCAACTTATTTTGGTACTCTTCAAACCCACTCACATATACTACAAGTTGTATGACACATTCCATCGTCCTTTGTAAAGATAGTATCCTACTGATGGGGAAGGTATGTACCTGTGTACAAGGCCCGCAAGGACATATATGACTAATACTCTGCCTCCTCCAGCTTGGACCCTTACAGCAATAGTCGCAGGGTATTTATTATCTGCCGTTTTCACACCGTATTCGCCAGTCTATCTGTCCACTGGAGATTATTTATAAGCGTTAGAAGCAACACAAGGTCTTTTGGTGACAGACCTTATAAATTTCTTTCTTGGTCTAATAATGAGGACGATAGCTCAAATAATAACTCTTCTCCTCTAAACTTCCTAACGACACCATCAGGAGGAATTCGTGCCTTAACAGATTTATTGTGCATCAACCCTCCTACACGGAGTGTTTCTAGTGGCCTCAGGATTCCAATCCACAACTCGAGAGAAACAACACGGCCTCGAGCTCGTGACAATGACCACCAGGCTACCACGGCCTGTCGATAGAGTAATAAACGCAATTCATCCATAGGCTCCCCCTATCGATTTTGGTGTACTTCAACTGACGTGCAAATAGTAAACTTTTGTATGTAATGATTTTCTTACCAGCAGTTAAAAAATGAGATTTATATGAGGCGCTGGAGATATTAATTTGCGCTTAATCTTGTAATAGATCATGCGAATTTATTTCCGAATTCATTAAATTTGGACATACAATTAATGGCACTTTCGTCAATTCCGAATTCTTGTGCAGCACTCACCAAATTACGCCCTCTTCAGGCTTGCCGATCATTATATTATGTATAAAGACATCCTTGTGGTTTCTTGTAGCCATTGTAATCATACAATTTCACTTTCATTTATAGAAAATGTCAGGAAATGTGTCCTTCCTCATTTTTAAGTAAACTCGGCATTAGGCACGCGCATCTCATGTTTGCATATGCATTCGTGATATTTGAATATGCATCAGCTTTCTGCTGAGCGGCCTTTTCACTGTACTGGTAGAAAAAAGCCCTTTTCACGTTTTCATGGTTGTTTATTGAAAAGGTTATCTATTGCTTAAGTTTTGCACGCTAGTGTATGTACATGAAGGTCGTTTGTTTTTCTCACCCTCCAATGGATCATAAGAAAATGACGAGAATACAGAACAAGATGATATTTTTACCAAAAGTTAGGTACAAACATGATTACTTTTTTACATTATCACCGTTAACATTTAGGCATAGCGGTGAACGAACTTTTTGAAGCCTTCTTTAAAAAACTTTGCCACTAATGACGTGATTAGGATTTGCACTTCATTTCGAGGCTTCTTATTTGTCTTGAAGCCTAGGCCTTTTAGATAGTTTTTCAATTCAAGAAAGAGATGAAAATCTCTCGACGCTAAGTGAGTTCGGCTATACTTCAGATTATCAAATATCTTATTATAGCAATTGTGGGAGAGTGAGCTTTGTCGTGAATAAGGATACCTCCAAAAATCAGCATTCTTCGACTTTTGATTTGAATGGATCTTTATAGTTGTTGTGTAAATTCTGACAATAAATACCTTTAGTGGTAGTAGTCCTAGGTTAAATAAATTCAGTAAACCAGACACCTTTTTGGTCACAAAAGCCAGTAGCCATAACCACCTTTTTGGTCAAAAAAGCCCAAAAACATTAAATTGTCCGTTATAAAATTGTCTACACCATTCACTCACAACGCCGTCACTCATAAAGTGTTCACCGTATACTCAGCTAATTTTTTGGTGAATTCGGCTTCATTATTTCACTTCTGCTTGAAGAAACTGAAAGTGATTAATCTTTGTAACTCGCAATTCGAGCAGCATCAATTTCACATCTTTATTTATGTGATACAATTCAGCTTAGAATGGCGAGAGGCGTCGGTTTTAGCACAGTTTACAGTAAGAGATATGCATACTCATCCACCTTGCATTCCTGCCTCCTAAAACGTTTCTAGTTTCTTAGCAACTTGATCAGAGATTAAAAAACGACTCTTGGGGATGAAAGTGTATATGTTAGATGATATTTTTAAAAAATATTCCAGGAAATTGTGTTTAGAATAGAAAGAGGGGGAAATATCTGAATGTACAAGATTTTCCATTTTTAAAAACGTTATTCAATTATCATAAATTTTTAAAACAAAAATCTGTTTTAACAAACAAAATGTGCATTTGTACATTTTTGCAAGTAGAATCAAAAATTTAAATAAAATTATAAAAAAAAATTCAGATTTTTAAAAGAAAGCTTTATTTTTCTCACATAACGTTTAAACAGCAATCAATCTTTCTTTCTAAGCTTCTACAACAAACTTTGAGAAATTTTAGAATTTATCTAAGCATTAGCTATCAATTACGGATGAATTTATTTAGCTTTCTTACAACAAGAATTGTCAATCATGAATCACTTTTAGTTTACAATAATTATTCAGTTAACTTCTATGTAATGTTTTTAAAATGATTTATAACTCTTTATTAAGAATATTTTTTAATTATTTAGAATTTTAGCTACAATTGAAAAATGGGCAAAGATGTATATGCCATGTATAACATTTTCGCCAAAATTAAATACGTATCTTATGGCTTTGTCATAACCATAACGTTTTTAAGTTATTTCTTGAACGTACAGTTTCATTAATAAATAATATTTAAAAATGCATTAATATCTTAAAAATTAAGGAATGCTTTTAGCTATTCTTCGTATTAATTAAATTCACCTAGGCTATAATATTTTTCAGGTATAATATTTTCAGTATTAAAATAATCGAATATTTTTATTGGCTTGAATGGTATATTATTAATTTATTATTTTCAAAAAAAATTTCCCAAAATTAATTTTTACATGTTATAAAGTATTTAAGAATGTTGAAGGAGATTATGTAACATAAATTATATGTGAGATAATTACATATATTTAAACAATTTTAATACATATATTTAAACAATTTTATTACATATATAAAGAATAATTTAAATAATTCCTGTTATAAACTTTAAACTGTAGAAAGCTTTGATATGATATGAATATTATATTAGGTATATTTTTTAAAAAGTTTTTTCCTTGGAATTATGTTTGTAATAGAAAAGGGTAAAAATATTATAAATGTACTAAATCTACTAAATATTCCAGAATAATTCTGTCCGAAAAAAAAATTCTAAAACATATTATTTTACATTTTTATTTGGTATTACTTAAATAAACCATATGGATATTGCATCGAATAGCCGGAAAGAAATGTTTTTGAACATGATGTAAACTAAGTTAACATTTAACTATATATTATGAAAAAGATAAGTATATAAAATATACTAGTTAAAACTTCAAAATGTTGGATACTAAATAAAAAAAAGGAAATATCAAAGAAACTTACAAAATTAAATAGATTTTTCCTTGAAATGAAGAATGCAAATAGTTACTTTCATTGACAAAATGATATATTAAGGCAATTGCAAATGCCTTCATAATATAGTCATATAATTTTTTTCATTCTCAAAGTGATCCATTATAATCCTTAGCTATTCTGAAGTAAGTTAGAAAAATGAAAAGAACTAAAGACTTTTTAAATTTCGGCGAAAATACTTTTCTTCATTTTCACTGAAGCTCTCAAATTTCAAGTTAGTGGAATACGATTGTTTGCTCATTTAAAAATTTTATGCTTTCAATATAATTGAGATAGAAAGTTTTAGAGTATGAAATTTTTTATAATTAAGAAATTTTAATTATCTTTTTAAATTATGTCTTGATAATTTCGTACTGTTATAAGCTTTCGTTAATGAAATTCACAAAATGTTATTTAATTTATATTTAAAAATATATATAATTATAATAAAAATAATTTGATGTAAAATTTTGATAAAATTAATTAAAAATTAGTTATAATTCAAAATTTAAGAGTCTTTTACAATAATAACGCCAAACTTACAGGTGTTTTGTGTTGCCGTGATGAACTATTCAATCAATTTCAAATGGTTAACGTAGCTTCATTTTAGAAAAGAATTTTATTTTCAACACAATATATTCTTTACTGTTTTACAACACAGTATTAATCTTTATGTGTGAAGTTTGATAAGGGAAAAAATATGACGAATTTCTCTGATTTAATTAAAATAAAAAATTATTCGCAACTACTGATTTTTAAAATTTTCAAATTTAATGAACAATGAAATTTATAATAATAATTTAAATGAACAATGAAACAGCAAGTGATATTTTATTGGAAAAACGTGTATCTTACTTTTTGTGACTGGAAAAGGAAACAATGTAACTCAAATTCACAGCACATTCCGAAGATATAGTTTTATTTTATAAAAATAATTGTACAAAATAAATTGTTGAATTTAACGTTTAATATAGTACTTGAATTGTGTTTTCTTTCTCTTCTTTATAAATCTATTAAAATAGTTCAGGATTTTTCATTCAATTAAAAAGTTATTATTAATTATATGAATTAAGGAATATCAACCAATTTATTGTACTTTATATATACCATGGAATATTTCTTAATCATTGTAATAAGTAACCAATAAATGTAAGCTTTCAGCTCTTCTTCAGAATATTTTTAAGTGTATAAAACAAAAAAAAGGTAACCAATTAGATGTATTTATTAAATAGAAAAGTTGTTCATATATATAACTGAACCATTAACCAATTATCATAACTGAAATATCAGATATAATTGATATTTTATTTTCTTATAATTAATTTTTATTGAGACATAATTAACATTTTATTGTGATAAAATTTGTTAATAATTGAGATATAATTATTATTTTAATATCAATATATTATTTTTTTACTCTGTGAAGAGCCTTCGTTATTTATTTTAGTGAAAACATTAAACCGCGTTTTAATATACTTTATGACACAGTCTAATATTTGATTGTCATTTCATGCATATCTTTATAAGAAAAATGATCAATGATTATTTATTCCTGAAAATAAGGATCGTGAGGGTGTTTTTTCATACAAGTAATTGGACGATTGAAATATTCCCATGGACTCCCGTATTCCATTATTAACAGAAATAAATACTTACTTTTTGATATGAAGAAAGGACATTGATAATACTGAAAATAATTCGATATAAAAACCAACGTTTTTAAAAACAACGTTTTTATATGGTGGTAAAGTTTATTAGAAAAAATTATTGAAATATTAGTTAAAACTGTTAGTTATTTTTAACTTTAAAATTCCCTTAAAAAGAGACATTTGTGAGAGTTTTAAAAAATTCATAATACTCATAAAATCAAAACATGCATTTGAAAGTTTGTAAGTCATTCTATTAAAAAAAAAGAATGGGAACCAGAATTCAGAAAAAATTATTGTGATAAGACACGGCGCCAAATATTGGAAACTTTCTTTCTTGCGAATGATTACTGACTAAAAGTCAGCAACCCTTACTATCTCGGAGATAGTAAAGGGGAGATACTATCTCCCCTTTGTGAGTACAAAAGGTTTACGATACCGCATGCTGCGTGGGGAGTGCCCGGTGCTCCCAGAGGGGGAAAGAAATTTTTTCCTCAATCCTAAAAGCGCCAAGAGGAAAGAATATTCAGACTTATTAAAATTATTGAAATATTAGTTAAAACTTGTCGCAAACGTCTAAATATTGCATTTTTAGGCGAGTACGAACGATTCCCAAAATTTCAAAGCTCTAGCTTGATGGGAAGTTGGTTAAATTAACGATCGAAAATTTGATGACACACACACACACCAAGTGAAATTCAGAAAAACGTTGTAATAAAATAGAAAGTACTTATTAACAATGATATCTCTAAATATTAGATTATAAATATAAAATTGGCGATAATAAATATGATTATTAAAAAATTGCATATTATGTAGTATTAGTTTTCTAAATAAACCTCTAGGCATAAAATAAAATTTTTAAAAAGCATAAAAACTTATTTACCATCAATAATATTACTTCTAAAACTGTTTTTGAATTTAAAAAAATAAAGGTTTACACAGTGGAAATGAGTATATTATAAGATTTATAAAGAATTTATAAAAATGAAGAATTTAGTTTAGTTTTTAGTTTCAGTTTTTATTAATGTCACACTAGATGCGACACGAGGGCTATTGGCGACGGACCTCATAATTTTCAACCTCGGTCAAGTGACGAGGACGAAATTTTATCTGTCACCCCTTCTCCTAACTTCCACACCACGCTAACGGGAGGACTTAGGGTCCTAACAGATTTAACGCGCTTCAGTCCCACCTACACGGCGGGTCTTTGGTAGTCAAGGATCGAAAAATGAAGAATACCAATAGTGATTATAGATCATCTAAATATTATTAATGATTCAAACCTTGGAGCTATTATGAATAAAGATACAGTTTTCAGACTTAAAATTTCTAATAATGATAGTTAAATATCAAAAAAATTAATTAAAAAGTTGGTAATTTTTTACTAATTTGACTATTAAATGTAATTTACCTATTGAAATTAAGTGCTATTTTATTTTTATTTATTTTTTATTATGAAAAATCATGTTATATATAATAACAACTGAATTTCTGATATCCCCCCCCCTCTTCCCTCGAAAATGTGTAAATAGCATTTTTCTGGACAAGATTTTAAAATAAGTGCTTAAAATCAAATATAAGCAAATTCAATTTTTTACGGTGTTCTATGATAAAAAAAAAAATTGCTGTAATCTAAGCCATTTTTTGCTCTCTTAATGCTGTTACTTTGTTTGGACTATATATTCTTTCCCGATTTAAGCTAATTATTTTATTTATTCAAAAGAAAAGTTAGGTAGCAGCTTAAAAATAAAGTTTTTTTTTTTTTTTTTTTTTATATCTCTATGAACATTTCAGTTAAATAAAAAATATATTTGAGTTTTGAACTCCTTTTTTTTTTATCAAAATGGCTTTCTTTGTCATTAAAAATTTAAGAACCCAAATTTACTAAGCGGGAAAAATATTAAAAATTTAAAAATTCATAAAAGTAAACTACATTATAAAATGAAATTTTAGGAAGTTAAGCACGTCTTTATTTTGATAGGCCATGGAAAAGTAATCTTCAGAATTTATTTTGCCTAAATGTTATTTATTTAACTAATTTAAGCCTTTATTAAAATATCTCTTAAAGTTGTAAAAGTTCTGTGGAGTTTGATCTTATTATAATATCCAATTAAAAATATTAGTTATAAGATTTCTGGTAAGAATACATTAATCGAAAAAAAAATCATGAGCTATCATTGGGATTTGTAATTTAGAAGTTTAGTATCAACTCAAAAAGTATAGATGTCATAGGTTATCAGAAATTCATACTTATTTGATTATTTTTAAGAGTCTGTCTACGTCAGGACCTTATCCAACATCAAATTAATCTTTCTTTTCAGCGTAAGTATGCATATAATCTCATAGTTCAAACCTTTCGCTCGCTCTCTACTACAATTATAACTCTAACAATAAACATTTCGCTGCTTATAAAATATCAAATCAATCTTATTCATTACAATAATTCAATTCTAAATTGCATGAGTCATATTTTAATCACCAGAAGAGGTTCTTAAATAAAAAAAAAAAAAACGTCATATTTAAGCTACAAAAGGATTAATTTAAGAGTAATAAGAATGAGAATTCGTTATAAATAATTGCTCTGTATTGCCGATATAATTTATCAGAATAGTAGGGAAATTGAACTTATTGCTTTGAAATATTATTTCACTAAGCACATGTTTATTATATTGCAATCCTTCTAAATCTTATTTTATTGATATATTTCAATTTATTGATATTGAGGTTTGCGATTCAGTCACTTTTTTGTGTGCCGTAGAACATATCAATATCGTGGTAAAAAATTAATGTTCCAGTTTATTGTTTTATAAATTTTCTAATTAACATTCAATTTTTTGTTCCTTCAATCTTGTTCGTTCCTCGTTTACGTTTTACTCTTGTTTACGCTCATCTGTAAATATTATGTATCGTAAATGTTTGGACTATAATATAACTGATGTTATATGAGATATTTAAAAGAAAATCACAATTTTAATAATTGGACAGGGTCATTTCATTCAACAGAAAAAATCTCACAAACTTGAATATCTAAATTTACTAAAATTCCTTCAAATATCATATTACACTGGAAAACTTATATGAAGTAAATAACTTCTTTCTTCGAAGTAATTCCAGGAAATGTCATTAAACAATTTCTATATAATAAGAGAGAATATGTAGAACTTCATATGTTTCTTTGCAGCAAAAATTCTTTTAAGTTTTTTAATCGAAATTTTAAAAATATCTATTAGAAATCATTACCATTTTCGATCTACAAAAATTATAAATATTACATTAATACATAAAAAAATTCTATCTTACTAAAAGCGTAAAATTCTTTTCATTCCATACAAACATAAGTTGAGAAATTACTTGAATTTTCGATACTCAACATTTACCTCGAAGGGTAAATACCGTAAAATTATGGTTTGTTTAATCATAGGACATTAAAAATATGACAAATACTTTTGAACTCTCTCTTCTGCGAACACATTTTCTTCACTTTTTTTACACTTTTTAGTTTAAATCTGTTTTTTCTCTTTCTTTCTTTCTTACATTTCCTCTCAAATTTGTTTTTAACTTTTTTTATGCAGTAATTTATCGAAATTAATATCCTTTTAATTTTCTCTAATTTCTCATCTTTAATTGTGAAAAGTTTGGCTCTATTAACAAGCTAATTTATCATAATTTTATCTAAATGTGCATTAGGTTAATGAGAAGAAAAGTGTTGCTTTCTTTGACAATTTACAAATGGTTTCTTTTCTTGTGGTTGCATATCTTAGCATTAGAATCAATAATTCTTAAAAAAAAAAAGTGTTGAAAAAAGCGCATTACATAAAAAATATACTCAAATACGTAAAAGAATGTTGCGTTAAATGTTTACTCAGTGGTAACAAAAAAATGAGTAATGGACTTAATTATTGTATTTCTTTATGGACAAAATGCAAAGCTGTAAAAAAAAGAGTTTTAATGTGAAACTAATTTTTTAAGGCTTAAATGCGCAACTCCGTATTAAATGTATTCAATGACGTAAAATTTATTACTCAGTTTTTTACATGCTGCAAAGGACTCTATTTCTCTGGGTTTTTTTTTTTCCCTTTTTTTGTTTTTTCATATTTTTTTCAAACTTTTTAACCATTAAAACACTAGTACAATTTAAAATAAGTATAGTCTTTATGAGTTCCAAAAAAAATGTTTTTACTCGTAAGAAACTAAAATTTTACTCTAATATAATTAAATGAAAGTATTTAAACTTTTAAGAAGATTATAGTGAAATTTTCTGTTTACAAATTTTATACATTTAGTTATAGTTCTGAAACTAACCCAAACTCGGTTGCCTTCATAACATATCCAAAAAGGATAGCTTTGTGTCTTCGCACTTGTCATTCACCAACTATTTCGAAAATAAATGTGAAATAACTCATAAAAATTCATATCATATGTTACCGACATGTTTTAAGAACGCTTAAGCGCTTTAGAAACAGAGAATTTTATTTGAATCGTGACATGAGCCCCGATAATATGCCCAAAAGCTTTATTATAAGAAAAAATCTAGATTTGAAATTTTTCTTCTCGTCAGTGTTACAGTTAATATCACTCTTAAGCATTAATTCAAAAATGCCTGAGTGTATCTCGTGTATGAGGTTTGATCTTATATCAGTTCAATCATTTTAAGTAATTTTATTCTATTCTATTGATTCTGCTTATTTCAGTAAGTCCATGTTTATATTATAACGATGATTATGAAGATATTTTATGTAATTTTATTGAATGTTATGTTTCAATCTTGAGCTTCAGTTTTAAATTATTCTAACTTTAACAACATTTTGTCAGAAATTTAAACCAATAAATCAGTCAAGCAAATAAATATTCTTAAAACAAAAGTGAACTGTATTTTTTTTCAACTTTATGTATAATCATGTTCGCAAATGTTATCAACATTTTAAATACTTTTGATGTTAATTGCATTTCTTCTTATTGTAAATATAAAGTAAAAAACAAGTATGAAATATATTAGTTCAGTTATAACGTCCTTTTTCCTGTTTCTATTCTTCGTAGGACGTCATAATGACAAAATTAAATTACTGCTCCACTACATTTATCACGAACATTTCAACTATTTTTAAAGAACCAAACCTTTTCCTAATTTTTCAAATGATCCATTTGAAAGTATTTATCACAATGACAATTTGAGGTGAGTAAAAATTTGCAATCCAAAAGATTTAAATATCTTTTTGAGTGAATACAATATTATTTTTAAAAAAAATGCGAAAATATCTCGTTTAAGAATTTTTCAACATTACTTGCATAAAAAAATATTACAAATAAATAAAATCCTTATAAACTTTTCTCATTAGAACATGATTGGAATAAAATGTGAAAAATTTAAACTGTAAGTAACAATTAACTTGAAATTCAAAATAATTTGCAATACGTTTAATTTCGTTAACGATATATGTTAGATAGAATTCATAAAAGAGTATTATTAAATTAAATGTTATACGAGATATTTTATAAAGTGAAATTTGAATTTTTGTTTTTTATCATTAATCTTCGTACAAAATTTTCCTCATGGTAAAGCTAAAACTTTACTTTGATGGGGAAAAAAGCCCTTATGTTTGTAAAATGATTTTTAAGAAATAAATCTTGATAAATCTTTAGCTTTATCTTGAACTAATCGATCACAAAGACTTTTCTAACTCATATTATTTCTTTCTTCAATAACAATCTTCAACTGTAAGATTTTCGAAAAATTTGACAAAATAAACAACAGTTTTTTTATGAGTGTGAAGGAGCCTTGCATATAAAATTTACTAATTCAATTATGCAATAAAAATCTATAGTTATCTACAACATTTTTTATCCTCATAATTAGAACCATGCAATGAAAAATGAGCGAACTATAATCAAGTTTCGTAAGAAATATATGACCTGTCTTTCTTTGAATGTTTTAACAGTGCTCCGAATACTAAGGATAGGAGGATGCCAATAGCCATACTAGAATGTTGCTAATTTATTTCAATAATAAGATGCAATTTGGTAAGAAATTCCAATGAACGCCGACCTGGAACTTAATCAGTATTTCCAACACCGAATGACGCCTTAAAATCAGATCAGAGGTGCACCAACAAATTATTGACTTCCTCTCTACGTAACGATTGAAATTTGGAACAAATCCTCTGATTTTACGAAAATTGCATCAGTTACTTTTGTTCCATATGTTTCTCCCCAATACTATTTTTGTAGCAATTCAGCAACTTCTTCATGATGAGTTGATTTGTAAGTCTTTAAATGTAGTTGATCTTGGATTTGTGGTCATTGCCTTATTTACATTTACCTCAAATGGAACCTTCAAATATCAGTAAAAAGTTGATTTATAAAATTTCAAATGAATATTTCATTAATTTCGAGGTTAAAATAGCATTAGTTAGATCAAAACTGGCTTAAGTCAATTATATCGTATACGATGCTACAAATCTCAGTTTTAATAACTGAAGTAAAAATTATATAATTATTTCATTCAGTTAAATACACCAAGTTAAACTTAAAACAGAAGTAAAAATACATGAAAATAAAATAAATTCTTAATCGACTCTGAATCAGGATCAAGTAGTGAAATGATTGATTAAACTAAATTTTATAGTATCCTTAAGATGAGCAAAATCAATTCTCAAACATTCCAATATATACATATTTTTAATGGGTTTTCTTCTGCTCACATTGTATATCTGGATCAAAGTTTAAAAGCTTTTTTTCACATTTTAAAGTGGTTAGTTGAGTTGAAATTATCTATACATGATTAGTTTGGATGATAATACGATAAATTAATTATAATTTTAAAAAAACTAATTCATTAAAACTAATTATTTAAAGAATTAAATTTTACGCCAAGTTTTTCGCCAAGCCTCCAACTGATCACCAAATACATCACCAAGGTGAAGGAGTCATTGCTTAAAATATCTTTTGTTAATTATTATTTTTTATTAAAAAGTTAATAAAAAATAAATTTTTAATTTTAATTTTAATTTTTATTGACTGACACATTTTTAAACATTGACGACACATTTTAATTCCAAATACATTCACATTGAGCTAAAAGTTTTTATAATTATTTATTTAATATGACAAATTTAATAAACGTCAAATAATAAAATAAATTATTAAAACTAATTGTTGAGTAAATTCAATTTGAATCAACGTTCCCTTTTTCTCTTAAAATTTAAGATATAAAAAATTATGTGACGCAAAGTGTGAAGTTTGAAAGAAGTCACATGTTCAAAAAAACTCGTTTTTTACTGGTTTTATTGCTATACAGCTGCACTTTTTAAGCTACATGATAATATAAAAGTGTTATCGCAATTAATATATGCGCTATACAGTAAATCATATCAGCAAATATTAAAATTATTTTAAATATGATTAAAACTATTAAATTATAGTAATTAAGTTTATAAATTTATAAAACTATAACTATTAAGATAAAAATGTCCACCAAATTTAGAGATCATTTATTTAAATGATCAAAAGAAAACATTCATATAAATTTTTATTTGAGGTTAAACCAGGTATTAACAACCTATGGCATGCGAGCCAGATTTGAAACGCAGTACAATACACTCAGTGGCACTATTCAACACCCTACAAAGTTATCAGATAAAGATAAATCGTCCTGGCTCTACTCTCTGTGCCATCCCTTTCTGTGTCTCAAGCATTTTCTCTCCTTACGTTTAGTTAGTCGTGCTAGTACACGAGCATTTTTTGTCCTTTCCTTCAGTTAATTGCCAAAATATCGAAACGATTTCAGTCGAAAGTAGAATTTAGTTTGATGCACGTCGTCCTTTTTGACTTTGTGATGCATTCTTAGTTTTTTTGTGAAAACTTGTATTTTAATTGTTCAATTATTATGACAATTCACATCAAATGTACATTAAAAAAAAAAAGCTTGATGTTCGCGATTTTCGAGACTCTTGAACAAATGAATATCAATTTGTACAACTAAAGGATCGTATTGTCTATGTATTATGTCACCAAAGCGTCGTATGCCATTGTACAAAGATATTTTCAAACTAAACTTTTGTCCACTTTTAAGAATTCTGATGAGAAATATGAAATTATAAAAGATCTGTTACCAAATATAAGAAACAAGTTACATTTTCTGTCAAAAACAATTGGAACCAAATCTAATGGGACAGAATATAGTTTCGTAATTGCTCATTGTGTAGTTACCGTAGTCAAACCTTGCACAATGTCAAATGTATTAAGGATATATCTTTAAAAAGTATTAAACTATTGTTCAATGATTTATCAAATCTGTAGAAACAAGACTATCCCGAATTCAAGAAATACTGGCTTCTACGCGAATTATTGAAAGACAAATAACTCAAATGGCAGAAAATAAAACAACAAAACAGAATTCTGGAATACAAGAAACTGTTGCATTTAGCGTTGCTCTTGATGAAAGTACCGATGTGAATGATGTTTCGCGCCTTACAATAATTGCACAATTTTGCAACGAAAATCAAGTTTACTTATATGAAGAATTATGAAACTTGATCCCACTGTCTCTGATATTTAAGGGACATGATATTTTTTATTCATGTATAAATTATTATGAAAGTAAACACATTAATATAAATAAAATATTTTGAACAACTACTGATGGCACTCCTGCAATAGTTGGTGAGGAAAGAGGATTTGCCAAACGTCTTGAAAATCATATTTGACATAAAGTATTGAACATCCAATGTATAATACATCAGAAAAGTTAAGTTGCCGAAATTTCAACACAATGCTTAATTTCTGTAATGAACACTGTTGTTAAAACGGTTTGTTTCATAGTGTCTCATTCGCCATTGGTCCACAGGCAATTTGAATCTATTTTAGAAGAAATGTAAGTGAATATGTGCATCTCTTCTTATACAGAGATGTCTGTTGGCTTAATCGTGGTAATATCTTGAATAAGTTTCTGTAATGAAGGAACACATTAAAGTTTTTCTTAATGAAAAGGAATAATTTTGCCTAATTGAACGATAAAAAATGGTTATGCACATTGATGTTTCTGACTGATATTACTAAATATTTCAATGCAAGGAAAGGGCCAAACAGTGCTTGAACTTTTTGAATATTGAAAGGCTTTGCTACGAAATTAAATATATTTTAATGTGATATTAATACTAGGAGCTACAAATACTTACCACATGTTAAAACACTTGCAAATGTATCGACATTGACAAAGGTGAACTTCAAATTTAAGTTGAAGCACTTAAGAAAGAATTTTCCAAATGATGAAAGGACCTTGAAACTTGTATGCCTTTAGTTCCCTCCCTATTCAAACCAGATTTAATAGATCCATAAGTAATTCTATTTAATTAGTCAATTTTTGAGTGGAGAGAAATTGATAATTTTAAAATAGAACTTATTGAACAGAATGGTATGTATTATTTCTTCAAAATTATAAAAGATAAAATTTACGGAATTACAAAAAAAATGGAAGAGGACTCCTACAATAAAAGGACAGCTATTTTAAATTTCTGGATATCAATGCCGGAGAAATTTAATTGCTTGAAGAAAATTGCATGTGATCTACTTTCCGCTTTAGATTCTACATATCTATGTGAACAACTCTTTTCTCATATGAAAAATGTTTTGAGTTCAAAAAGAAGTTGCTTAACAATTGAACATTAAGAATCCTGTGTTAAATTGAAAGTCGCTAATTATACCCCGGATATTCAGATATTAAGTAGAGCGGTGCAGGCACAAGTTTCCCATTGAAAATAAAAATAAAAAAAAACTTTTAGTTGTATTGAAGGCATACATATATTTTACGTTGTCTTTTTTTATTTTTATAAATATGTTTAAAAGATACATAACACATAATATATGTTCAATTTTATTTTATTTGTGGTGAAGGAATAGTATTATTTTATGTCGTTTACTTTTACATCAATAAATATCTTTAATGCATAATTAATGTATAATAAAACTCTAAATATGTATTCTTGACTTGTATTCCCTAATTATGCATGCATTATCATAGGAATCAAATTGTAGATTGGTTTCGCATATCACAGTTACGAGTTTGACACAAAAAAAAATAGTCACGAAAGATATGTATAATTTAGTAACTTAAAACCGAGAAGGCAGTTAAAATAAGCATCTGTTACAAGAACGTCTGTTGTTAATATTTTCTATTTTGTAAAAAGAAAATTTCATGACTGGAATGAGCTGCTCTACGCACAATATGGATTTTTTATAAAACTATCATTAAATATTCAGTATTGCTAAAAGTTGAGAAGAAATTATTTTTATTAAGATTCTGGAAAAGAATTCTGAAAGTAAATTTTTATTTGTCATGTGTCAAACATGCGCTTAATACTTTAGATGTATTTGAAACAAAAGCATTTTTCTATTAGGATATCTTTAAGAATAAGTGGACGGGATTTGAGTCTGGAACATCCATTGGGTTTATTTTATGAGCTAATTTGAGAACCGATAGCCGAATGAACTGATACCGGTTTAAAGGGCACAGTCAGCGTTTCATATATTTTGATAAGTATTACTACACTCGCTGCCAATCAGTTTTTGCAAAAATACATTATGCTTACTTATAAATTTGTAAAGTAAGATTTATACTTATTATTAATTGTTATAACTAATTCAGATATTTAATTTATACTTTCCTTCTCTTTTAAATCAACTAAACTAAATTTCCTACCATTATCTATACAGATATTAATATATTTTTGTAACACATGTGCCTAAAAATAATATTTCTATATAAATTTCAGTTTATGTACTAACCGATGAATGAAATATTCTTATTCAATTATTTTCAGAATTTTCATTACATTCATATATAAATCCTTCGTTTCTTTGTTCTTCAATCTTACAAATGCCTTTTAGTCCTTTTTCGTTCAATTAATTTTATAAACCCAACTTTTTTTTTTTTTTTTTTTTTTTTTTTTGCAAAATGTCTGATGCAAAAAATCGTGCTTAAAGTCCTTAAAATTAATTTCTTAATTCTGAGTTAAATTTTGAATACAATTTAATATTATGATGCTTCATTTATGGGTGTATATTTGTGTTCAGCACTGATACTTTTTTCTAAATGTTTTTTGAACTATCAAAGTCTTTGTACTTAAAATAAATACAATATGTGATGAGCCTCAGAAATCCTTTTTTTTATTTAAAGAAATAGTTTTTGATACATTAACTAAACGCAACATCAAACATTTTTATTAAAGTCTAAAAACAGACACATAAATTAGAATTCAAGAATAAAATTTTTAAAATAAGAGAAAAGACGAAATGGAATCAGAAATATAAAATACTCATTCAAAAAATATTCCAAAAAATATTTAAGTTATATTTTCTATTTGCACAGGTCTTACAAAAAGAATGTTGGATCTAACATTTTAAGAATTTTTAATTATTCCTAATGATAATTGAAACATAATGTTTATTTTGTAATATACATTGTAAAAAGGTTACAATTAGGTTAATTGTTTTACAAAAAGGTCATTGTAAAAAGGTTATAACGGGTTAAAAATTCGAATGCTCTGTATTCATTGCATCAGATTTCAAACGCATATATATTTCATAATAATAATGATAAAAAAATGTTACAACTTAAAATTTGAAATGTTTTGTATTCATTGGCCCACAGATTTCAAATAAAATTTAATGTTTACATTTTTATCCCAAGTGATGACAAATAGAATAAAATGAAATAAATATTTATATCAAATAACTACGCTATTAGAATATAAAAAGGGTATCTTTTCAACAACATCAAAAGAAACTGTTATAATAGTTTAGGTGAGAAAATTTTGTATTATCATACAAATGACAGAAATAAATATCTGAATAATATCTTCAAATTATACGTTTTAGTTATAAAAAAAATGTAATTCGAAATGTAAAACATAATAATATATTTTAAATTTATTTATATTCAAAGGTATATAAAATACAACTTCATTCTCTTCAAACCCTTTTCATCTAACAAATATCTATGTAAAATAGTATTTCTTTTTATTCAGTCAAATAGAATATTTTCATACTTATATTCTATAACAGCATTTTTAAAAGATAAATGTGTTTTATCTGTACTGGAATTTTAAAAAAATCAAAATATAGTACCTCGACAATGATTCTTGCTCACGCTTCGCATTTCGAAAAGTTCGTATCTCAAAAACCAGTTTTCAATTCTAGCTTATGATAAATAAATATCTATTCACAAAATCAGAAAGATTACGAATAATAAAAATGTCACTGTATACAATTAAATATATATTTTTATGTTTGAATTGTATCTTATGAGAAAATTAATCCTCCAATAAAATGGAAAATAAAAAATAAATTTGATTTGTTTTTTTAATTCAATCTCTGATACCATCATTAGTAACATCATTTATTTACCTTACACATAAAAATTTCTTAAAAATATATTCAATGATGTAAAAAATTTTAAATTTTTTAAATACTTTTAAGGAAGTTAATGACAAATTATTTTCAAAATATTGTTGCCTGTAAAAAAAGCTATGGTTTTACATCTATATTGCTTGGTAACAATTTCTTCAAATTCTTCCACTTACAAGAAAGTTGTTTTCTATGAAGTGTGTTAATTGCTCTAGTTATCTTTCCTGCTTCGTCATTAAAAAGTATGAAATAAAAATTAATAAGACATAAAATGAAACCATTCTATGCAAACTTTTGTAAAGAATAGATTTAGCTACCTAGGGTGCTTTTTTTTCTAATAATTACAAATAAATTACTTAATTAAATATAAGAATTAAAGTAAACGAAAAAATATCGAGAAATGGACAATAGTAAGCTTTTCCGATATTAAAATTACAGCAATCGATAAATCATTAAATTGAATACTCTATTAGCTACTTATAATTGAAATTAAAGAAAACGATAAATATTATTAAATTGAATATATTTAAGCTAAAAAATTGAAAAGTGATGTGATACGCCAAATGTAATCCAATTAAAACAAGAGTCCTTTGGATGGCTAGAAGATGGCTACCTCACAGCTATCTTAAAATTTTGAATGTTATTCATTTACAGTCATATCTTGATTATGGTTCGCATATGATTTAAGATAATACATAAATCGATAAGTACATAAAATACTTAATTTTTAGCCATCAAAAGGGCTATTATTTTAGTTAACCCAAAAATATCTTAGCTGATCACTTTTCAAAAACTTATCATATATTTGTGAATATTTTTGATGTCTGCCTTTACCAGCAACGAGCTTAATTTTCAAAAATAAGACATAATAATATGCTGCTGAATTTTTTATTCGATTGTGTAACACCGTAATTTAGCACTACTTTCCATGTACTATTAAACGGTAGCCAGATGTCGCCACATATTCTTTTTGGTTAGAAGCGCAAGCTCGATAGAAGGGGAAAGATTTCGTTAGCAGAAAGATGGAGAAATGTTCGTGATTCTCTGAGTTTCACATATGTTTTGTATCCTGTCTTGTGTTGTGGTAGAAGGATATTATAGTATGTCAAGTATTAAATAATATTTGCTCCTGAAACCATCCCGGCTGTTCATTTTTTTCTCCTGAAATAATAACAACATTGGAGGGATACAACTGAATAAAATATATGTAATAATTGTCTGATTCTTGCTTTCGCCTCAAAGGAACTTAATTTTCAAAAATATGCCATAATAAATTTCTCCCGATTTTTTTACTGAATTCAAGTGAGATAAATATAAAAATTATGTATTTTATTTACTTATCGGTATATGTATTACCTTAAATCATATGTAATCAGAAATCAAGATATGATTCAAAATGAATTACATTATTCAGAATCTTAAGACAAATGTGAGGTAGCCATTTCTTATTTTTATTTTTATTTTTATTAGCCACTCCACTATTAGCTTTTAGTTGGATCACTTTTGGAGTATCAGATCACTTTTCAATTTCTTATACTTTGCTTCAATTTAAATCTCTTATAGCTGATATAATATTCAACTTAATAATTTATCATTTGCTTAAATTTTAATAACATTTAGCTTGAATATATTCATTTTAATAATTTATCGTTTCCTTTAATTTTATTATCGGAGAAGTTTACAGTTCTCTATTCTCAATAATTCATCATTTACTTTAATTTTTATATTTAACTGCGTAATTTAATAATAAGTATAAATAAAAGAGCACCTTAGGTGGCTTAATCTGTTCTTTGTGAAACTTTGCATTGAACTTATATAATATATTTGTTTCACTTCAGTCTAATAAAAAAAAATTAGGAGAAATTTATTGCAGCATATTTTTGAAAATTGAGTTCATTAATGGTGATATCAGGTATCAGACATGTTTTTTTTTATTTCAATTCAATAAAAAATTCAGGAGAATTTATTATGACGTATTTTTTTAAAATTAAGTTCATTACTGGTGAAAGTAGACTTAAGAAATATGCGCTAAAAAAGATTAATTTTTAAAAAATGATTAGCTACGACATTTTTGGGTTAACTAAAACAATAGCCACTCGAGATGCTAATAAAATAAATTTTTACAAATGTGTGAATTTTTCGAGACGTTTTGTTATACATTACATTACAAAAGCATCATAATTCATATCTAGAGAATAGGATTGTACATAAAGAAGTAAATGGAAGGCACAAAAAGGCTCAAATTTTGAAATGTACATATGTAAAGTAGTTCATCATTTAAAGTATTTGAGCACAAATATTTTGAGGGAAATAATCAAATGATGTCATTATAAGAATACTTATTATCAAACTTAGTTAAAAGATTCCATTACTCTCTTTTCTCCCTTTTAAAATAACTGGGTTTTTTTAAAGAAAAGAAAACTCCAATAATAAAGAGCATTTATACAAATTAGATTCAATATCTTTTATTAAATATCAAATACAATTCAAATAAATCTTTCAGGAGAAGCATCATTTCAGAAATATGTATACAGTTATTAGTATGAATATGAAATTGTTTGAAATATATTTGAATTTCTCTCCTTTTAATTTTTTTTTTCTTATACAACATAAAAAAAATGTACATTGCTCAAAATGTTCTTTAAAGGAAAACTCACGATGTAGTTTTCAAAACACTTCAGTGCCTTTTTTTTTTTTTTTTTTTTTTTTTTTTTTTTTTTTTTAAAAAATTTTTTTTTTTTTTTTTTTTTTTTTTTTTTTTTTTTTATTTATGTCCTAAGTTGTTAAGTCTTTCTTTTGTAACATTTGAAAAAAGAAATACTATACTAAACAATTCCTAGATTTACTTTCATGTCTTATTAACAATAAACTAAATTTGAGCTATAAGTAAAGCTCATGGTTTTAAAGTAAAAAATTTTAATGGATTTAGAATTCTCTCTAAAATAAGCAAAAAAAATAGATACAGAACAATAAAGTCTTTTGAATATTTAACAGAGAATAATGGAATTTAATGCAGTTATCGAGTATTTGTAAAATATAATTACTGAAACACAAATCATTTGAAAAATCCCCATATGATTCACTATACAAAAAGAATTTTTAAAAGTGCAATATTTAAATCAACTTCATTTGAAATAGGGTAAAGTGATTATAATTTCTTAAAAAAGTAAGGAATTAAATTCAAAAGGAGTGTAACTTAAAAAAAAATTATCATATTTCTTTCTCAGTTCAAGAAGTTTTATATACATTAATCCAAAGCATAATAAGTAACACTGAACGCGTGTTTTTCAAATTATCCATTAAAAGGGGAGCTTGCTTAAATATTGAGGCATAAATGTTCCGTCCACACTTGTAAACATAGAATAAATCGTTCTTTTTACAACTACTTAAAAGTCATACAATTTTACACTAATAGGAGAAATGAATAATAATCACTACCGCAAGAGCTTAGAAACTCAATCTTAAGCTAAGTTTAATTTATGTTATTTAAAAAATTATGTCAAGTTAAAATTCTTCAGCTCATTAAATAATTTTATATTTAAATATTGAATGATTTATTTTAGTAAATAAATGTATTTCGAAATGCAGATACAGAAGATTTGCTAAAATTCATTAAACTTTAACATCTATTCATTAAAATTCCCATTGAAATAAATTGTTTTATAAAGATTTTTAAATTATAAGCTATAATTAAAATGTACTTTAAGAAATAAAGGGTAGTTTTTTGTTTAGAAAGTTTTTCTCTTAAAATTTTATTTTTCAGGGATAATAAATAACTATCCTGAACGTTTACCTAGAATATCACTGTCTATTTTTTCTTTATATAATATACCTGTTCATTTTCAAGAACATACGAAACGAAAAATGAAAAAAGCTTAGATAATTAACTTCAACTGCAGGAATCATTATTCAAAAAAAACTTCATTTATTGGAGTTATTGTTTATAATATTTTTTTTATTTCAAATGCATGTGATATATCATTTTTCGTCTTTTTCGTTTTATATTTTTATGAAAAAATGTTATTTATTTTAAAATTTTAATTTATTTTAAACCAACTTTATGCATTTCTTGTCTTTCCTCTTCCCAAATATCGATGGATAAAAAGAGAAAAAAATAATAATGTAACAACCACTCAATATGAATAAGAAATCTTCTCTCCGTTCTTCTTCATTCTAGTACTCAATTATTAAGCATCGTATTAAACTGAAATTATTATATTGAACAAAACATGAACAATTAATAATCTTCGAATTTTCAATTGAAAGTATGTGTGTGTGTGTGTGTGTGTGTGTGTGTGTGTGTGTGTGTG
>BMAW01097065.1:617662-717022 GCA_019974015.1 Nephila pilipes | reverse complement strand
AACTTTCAATTGATGAAATCGATTTAATAACTTATTATATCATAAAAAAAATAACTAACTAGCCATTTCAGAAACACCTTAAAAATAACCAAAAATCATTATGTTTTAAAATCAATACCCCAACACTTTTTTACATGAATGTATTATTACTTAAGTTTGGGAAATATGTTCAAGTTTCAGTTAATTTATTTACATTTATACACAAATTTCTGTTCGCATCATTATTGATAATTCTATAATATATCGAATTGCACGCAATAAATCACTACAAAAATTTGTTTTCAAATAATATTTTAATTATGGAATGGGAAGGGAGAATCTCTATTAACTGTTACATTTTGTTTCATTTCTAAATACACGAGACAGTATTAAAAATCAGAAATGAAGTATGTTAAACTTAAAATATATTTAGTTAGTTCCAACGAATTATGAAAATCCTTAAAGTTTTTAGTATTAGTTTTAACTGAATATTTTAATATAATATGGGAACTTTATTAAACTTTTTCTAAGGGACTATTTGGAAATCAATTTTAAAAATTCATTATTGTAAAAGGTAATTAAATGAATATATTTTGAATATTTCTTAAATTTTCTGATTTTAAAAACTATAATAATAACTATGTAGAAAAGTTAAAACTTCAGTATAAAGATAAATATGTATCTATTCCTTTGGATATTTCATTATTTATTATGAACAACTTGCAGCTCCTTGTATCGCAAGCATGATAACGTATTGTTGTTTCATAGTCTGTCAGTTCACTCTTTAAGGTATATAAACCATCAGCGATTATCACATTCCTCTAGTTATCCAAACAATTATACAAGAATTGAATTATTTGTTAGCAATTAGCTCTTTGATAAAACAATTATTTGTTAGCAATTGCTTGACAAATAATTGTTTTATCAAAGAGCATTATTATGAATAAAGTATTACAATAAAATAATAACAGAAAATATCAATAAATTCCAGTCATACAACAAATATTGATCAAATTTTGGGCTATAAATAATAATAAACCTTTTTTTAAGTTTATTATCGCAAAGCGAAAGAAAAAAAATTTGAAACAGAGATTTTATTTGTTAGAGAGTCCAGTAAATGACCTTTTCATAACATTCTACTTCCATATGTAAGCTAAAACCGCTTTTCAGAATGAAAATGAAGATAAAATTCCCAACTTTTTCTCCGCTTTTGCCTATTATTCTAGAGTATGAGAGTAAAACGTTTTCTTTTTCCTTTTATCTGACTCAGGGTGTGAAAAATAGACTCCAGCTTTCAAGTGGAATGCATTAAACATCAGTCAGGGCTTCTGTGTCCGCATCCGGGGATGTCAGAACCTGCTGACCTGAAAAAGGACGATGGACTTTCGGGATGAAAAACAGGATGAAAGATTACACTGAAAGCGTTGTTTTGAAATGTGTAGTAGGTGCAGTTTATTGTTAATAAAGGTCAGGTCTCAAAGTTTTTATCCTTCAAGATTGTCAGTATATTATCTCTCTTTTTTTTTTTCTTAAAAGTACAATATATTAGTGCAACATACTTCGTGCATTAGGATTCCAGACACGGATTTCAGGAATATGTCAGGTCCTTGATCAGTTACATTTATCACACAGAAAAATATCACTGCTGTTCCTTTTTATTTCAAAGAAAATAATTTTCATACAATCTTATACTGTTTAAATATTTTAGTATCTTTTTATGATTTTTAAATCTTCCTGAAAAATATTTGCAAAAATTACCTTTGTGTAAGAATCTCTTTCAATAGATTTATATTGCCCTTGGATGCAGATGTGTAACGAACCATCAAACTTTTCCCGAGATTTTCATCATAATTTTATGTACATAATTAAAAATATTAATATTTTTCATAGTGTATCTCGTATAGTTCTCTATTAATATATAATTAGAGTAAAAATATAATTATTTATATCATAAGGTTAGATAATAGTTATGTAAAGTTTAACTCACTTTGCGATTATTTTTTCTGACTCGTAAGTAATCTAACTGCTAACTTTTTCAAGTTTCAGAATTTAAAATAATGCTTTAAAGGACATTCTATAAATTATACTACCAATATGAGTCTGGGGTCGACTAATGGATGATTTTTTAATAAAATGAAGTAAGAAGTGCTAAAAGAAATCTATATTTTCTTAAACATATTTTCCGATTTTTGTTTATAACTACTAGTAAAATGTAGGCATATTTGGCCAAACAACTGTAAAATGTAACAGAATGTAACAAATTTAATTTTAGCAATAATTGTTAAAGTGATTTATTTGGAATAATTGATTAATGCTATACTTAGAAGTAACGCGAGAGTCACTCAAGAAATATAAATCGTAATTTTGAATGTCAGTCAAGTGACGAAGATAATACCTGAGAGAGTATTCAACTCTTCAAGCTTCCAAAGCATCCCAACCGCGAGAACATTGAACCTCGACAGATTTAACGTGCATCATTTCTAATACATGAACTTTCTTTTAGGGGCATCAGGACTCGAACCCATGATTCGACTGAAACAATTCGGACTCTAAGGTTGCGATCCCGACTACTCATTTATTGGAACCACTAATCAAGATATTAATGAACTGCATAGAAATCTACTTTTAATCTGAACACGGAAGAGCAGAATGGAGTTAACGCTTCAAGTACAGAATTACAAAAAAATTGTATTAAACTGTAGTTCCATTCTGAGCAGAGCATGTTTATTTATAAAACAGAAGTTCATTTCTTACTTTAATTTTGGAATTGTTTCATAAAAAATTTATTTTTTTAATTTGTTCTATGATTAAAAGTCTGTGTTTTGAACTGTAGAAGCAACTTTAAGTGATGACATTTAAAAACAGGTTTTCATAGATCTACAAATTTTTATCATGAAAAAGGAAAGTGAATAATATTTTTGAAATAAACAATATTTTTTTTAAAAAAAAAAAAACTTATAATTACATAATTTTATGTGAACCTAAAGAACAAAATTTAAATTTTAAAAGATGAATTCTTTGTCTTCTTATTCTTCATCAGAACAAATGCTATGTCTGAATAGGTTTATTGGAATATTATTAATCTAATTATTCACAAGATATTCAATTTTATTACATAATTAATCTTCAAACAGGCTATTGTTTTAATCAACCACAAAATGTCGTGGCAATTGACCAGTTTTCAAAATTTTATCATAACAACTTTTGCGTATATGCTTGATGCCTGTTTTTACCAGCAAGGAATTTAATTTTCAAAAATATGTTATAAATTTCTCCTAAATTTCTTTATTGTATTGAAATAAAATATATATAAAAAATTTATCGTATGCTTTAATTTTAATTAGAAGCTTAAATTGTATTCAATTACCTGAAAATAGTAATGTCCATTTCAATATTTCATTGCTTTTGCATTAATTTTGCTATCTAAGAATAATTTTATTGTGCACTTCAATATTTTATCGTTTGCTTTAATTCTAATACTTAATATAATAATATTAAAGTAATAGTAAGTATCTTTGGTAGCTAAATCTGTCCTTTTCAAAGCATTGCATAAAAAAATATTTTTTTTTTTTTAATTTCAAGTATTCATTAAGTTCCGCTTAAAATATAATGTATCTGCAGCATATATTTAAAACTTTATCTATTAATTTTCAAAAAATAATAGTTTTTTACATAGAGCACAGCTTGCAAAAAAAATGTTTGTTTCCTGATTTATAGCATTTAATTCTCATTTGTAAAAAATAAACTTTTAATTCAACTGTGTGTACGTGGATGTAAAAAAAGGCTTTTATTAATATTCTCAAATTTAAAGAATTTTTGTAAGAAAGTATTAGAATTTTATTGTATAGTTTATAAGTTTTCATATGTAAAAAAAATATATTAAAAACTGTACATCGTTTGATCTAAAGATACTTTTTTTAAACTTATAATTTATTGCATTTATTCATCAAAATCTGCTTCATTTTTTGTTATAAATTCGACGAAAATAACTAGAAGAAAATACTATTAAAACATTATAAGATTATTTTATTTTATTGATACTGGGAAAAAATGCCATTGAATAATTAATATGTTGTACAAGTTGTTTGACTATTTATATACAAGCCCACTCAAATTTATTTTACAATGCTCCTATTTTTTCTTCCTTTAAAACATAAGTTCTTTCGATTTAAATTAACTGTTTAGATATAATTAAACTGATGAACAGTTTTTGTGAAGGTGCTTTCTATATCTTTTAATTACATACAGCTAGAACATTTTTATGTGTATAGTACAAGTAATCTAATAAATTCTACAAAGGTAATTTTACTTATTATACTTTGTTGTTTTTACATTTTTGTTTAACGATTTTTACTAAGTAAAAAATCTTAATAAAACATAAATTAAAAGGTTTTTACATTATGAAACTGTTAGCTATAAATAATGAAGTGTTACATTTAATCTTTTTGGCTTATTTTCTTGTAAATATCAGGCCCTTCAGTATTTAAACAGACAAATAACTCTACAGCAAAAATGGTTTTTTAAATTAATACAATTTTTTATTTACTTTACCAAATAACCAACTTTTCTGCACTTGTTCCATTCTTTTGGGATTCTTCTTATCCTCTTAGAGAAGAATTCTTTATCTTGATTTCGAAACCAGTTTTGTACTTTTTTCTTTGCTCCTTCGTTATTATTGAACTTATACCACGTAAAGCTTCTTTCATCATACCAAACAAATAAAATTCCAAATATACAAGGTCAATGCTATATGAAGAATGAGATAGAAGCGCCCGACCTACTTTGCAAGCAGTTTTCAGTGTCAGTTGTGTCATATAAGGATGAGCATTATTTTACAGAACACGTTTCCTTTGCCATCTCGGGCCTTTTCTCTTCAACTCTAAATTGACTTTGTTCTCAATAATACTTAGGCAGTATAAGCTGCTGACAATGTGTTGCCACTCCAAAAAATTATAGATAATTTTACCATGGGCACTCGGTGTGTGTCACGCTTTTTTGATAACTTTTAAACTTGTCCAACACCATAGTAACTAAAACTTCAAAAGATGCATCGATGTAGATATAAATCAGGAAGTTGATTAACACTCTTCACAAGGTTACTAACTAACACTTACGAAAGTTTCAATTGGGTACAATAAGAGTTTCCGTGTTAAAAAAGGTTTGCCTGTTTAAATATTTTAAGACTCTCATATTCTCTGTAACTTTTTGAAATATGTTTGTGTAGCTGATATAATACACACTCTTAACTCTAAATAGTTGCCAAGAGTTTCTTCATAGCTGTTGTTGTCATAAATTTTACTTTAATATTTCCAACTTAAAAATAAAACCATTTTTTAAATCTGATTTATATTTCTTTTCTCAGTCATACATGGGGGGGAGGAATAATTATTGATAGAATATGATACCTCCAAAGGAATGTTATCATTAAAAAATAATTTTTGTTTTAATGAATACAAAATTATAAATATTCTTTACAACCTGGAATGTAATATTAGTGCCAATAATAATAAATAGCATGTCTGGTGAAAGAAATTAACGTGAAGTAATGAATGGTTTCTTGTTTCCTACAGAAATACACTGCTGGCCATTAAAATTGCAACATAAGGAAGAAATGATCTGACGAACGTCAAAATCACATGAAAGGCAGAAGAGGTTGGAATATGAAATTTATTAGCATTTCAGAGCATTTAAATACCAATCAACGACGCAGGATGGTGAAATTATATTTGAAAAACTGCATAAAAGAAAAGTTGTGCAGTGGATTTCTTATTCTGAAAACGCTTTGAGAGGTCGGAATCTGCTTAGAACATCGTGTTATGCCTAGAATAAGAAGAAGAAATACTTATCATCAATGGAGGAATTCGATAGAAGCAAGATCGTTGCCTATCGATAGTGTGAATTACCGTTCCGTGATATTGCCCATCGTACTGGTCTAAATACAACCATTGTCATGCGAACATGAAATCAATGGGTTGCTGAGGGTCATACTGAATGGCATGCAGGATTTTCACGACCTCCCATGTCTAACCCCCGAGAGGGCAGACATATTGTGAGGTTTGCCCTGCAAAGTCATACAGCCCCTCATGAACCATTAGTCAGGAATTCGGCATGTTTGCAGATGGCCCAGTATCAGTTTGTACGGTGCGATGGCGTTTGCAGCACTTGACCGGATGACAAAGCTAGATACATAAACGGCATGATGAAGTCTTTTCTGATGAGTTCCGGTTCTACGTACAGTATTCTGATGGGCGTGTACGTGTCTGGAGGTTTCGAGGAGACCTCCAGACTGAGGTCTCCTCGATAGCATTCGATATCGGCACATGGGGCCTTGCTCCTAGTGTGGTGGTTTGGGAAGTAATTGGGTATACGAAACCCACATCTCTAGTTCGAATCGACGGTACTTTGAACACAGATTTGTATATTTCTGACATCTTATGTCCAGTGGTTGTTCCCTATCTTCAAGTTGCGCTAAACGCCCTCTTCCAACTAGATAATGTAAGACCACATTTTACTCGTCGTGTTTCAACCTTCCTCGATACACAGATTATTTGATTGTTGCCCTCGATAGCATGGTCTCCAGATTTGTCACCCATTGAAAACATCTGGACATTGGTTGCTGAGAGACTGGATCACCACCCTTCTCCAGCTAATAAAGTTGATAAAGTGTGGCGTGGACTTGAATCAGCAGGGAATGAGTTGCCTGTTTCTGTCACCCAAGCCCAGTTCGACTCTGTACTTTTGGTAAGGGCCGTTTTAACTACCATGGGTGGCAGCTATTTCTACTAATTTCGAAAACCTCTGTAAACCTCCAAACTGATTGCAAATTTAATCATTTTGTCTTCATGCTATATTGTTTACATACAATAAATATCTTTTTTGTATTTGCTTTTCTTTATGGTGTTGCAATTTTAATGGTCAGCAGTATGCATTGAGTGAATTTATAGTTACTTTTCGTATCTCTACATTTCCACCTTAAAAAAATTTTCCTTTCTTTATCAACCCTTTTAAAAAAAGAATCAATTACATAAATATTAAAGCTGATTGCATGTATTTTTGAGTCGAGTTTATTGATTGATAGTTTTGTTGCAAGTGATATATGCAGGTAGATATTAACACTTAAATTTATGTTGAGTAAAGTTATAGTTAAGAGTTAAGTTAAAGTTATGTTCAATATTGTTTCTTCTTTTATATATTTTACTTAATTTTCTCTATCTGATATCACATAAAGAACTTGGTGGTCCTTTTATTTGTTCACTCTCGTTCCATCTAAGAAACATTCTACTAATATACATTAAATAAACTTATCAGGATATTAGAAAAACAGAACATGCAAACCTCTTCAAGTCATTTGGATTTATTCTTAAACAAGGGTTTGGAAAATGAAAGATTTGAGAATGTAGT
The DNA here is from genome assembly GCA_019974015.1 of Nephila pilipes. Taxonomy (NCBI): domain Eukaryota; kingdom Metazoa; phylum Arthropoda; class Arachnida; order Araneae; family Nephilidae; genus Nephila; species Nephila pilipes. Next base: position 709,642 of record BMAW01097065.1, on the reverse strand, counting down.
AATATAACTTTGAAAAAAATATATATACAAGTGCCTCTCAAATATCTATGAATCCCAAATGCAAGAATTTCTTCACAATTAATCATAGTACGATACCTTTACATATGTATTATTTTTTTAAAAAAAACTATGCATCTTTATTCTTTAACAGAAAATTTATTCCCCTTTCTGAAAGCTCCTCTAATATCTGACTACAAAAGGAGAAACCCGAAGCTAAATACAATATTATTGTTAGATTTTAAAAATTAAAGCTGTGAAATATGAAGATTGAAATATTCAAAGTAAGTTTGTAAAAATGCGACAAATGTTTCTCAGTAGAAAGAAAAAGGTACAATCTCAAATTAAATTTATACGATAAATTATTAACGTCACTACAAATATACCGAAGAATATTTTCTACGTATCATATACCCATGAATATTTTTCAGTTTCAAAAGTGAAATATTTAATACCGAAATTATCTCTGCAATAACTTAGAAAGGATTGCTGATTAAATTGTTAAACAAATAAATTTACAGTATTTATAGGATATATGTTTTCGGTACGAAATTATTGTCAAATGTGCTCGATACTAAAATATACAATTTTGATTTCACAATGTAATGATGATTCAATAAACAATACACTTATTCATAAGACTTATTATAATTTGATATCTTAGTATATAGCAGCCTCCATAATGAACTGGAGCTCTGTAAAATTTTCTTTAGTAAAATTTATATATGTTTTGGATTATGTAAATAATAGTAAATTATTTACAAAAATTATATATAACAGAAATTTGCCTAGATTGATCTGTCGGAATACATTTATTCAGATTAACATATTTATATTTTTACAGTTCTTTATAATGTTTAGTCACTATTATGCTAATATATAAGTCAGTTGGAAATGAATACATAAATTAAAGTAATTCAATTTCAATTGCTCTTTCGAAGTGTTTGAATCTTATTAATCCTTTCTCTGCCCATATAAACGGTATATTTGTCATTTCTACAATAATATCACTCTAATCAATGAATTTCACAAGAATTCAGACTCAAAATTTTATATAAAGAGAAACTCTATGTTTACAATTGTAGGACAAAAATAAAAAAAACTGTCCATAAATAACGTCAATTCCTTTTTTAAAAAAATGTATTTAATGTGAAAACACCCAAAGGAATCAAAGGAAGTTTCATAAAAGTAGAGCATGGACCTTTTTTGTGGATTGATGAATGTGAAGGTTTGATTCGTATTCCCTGAACAGAATGTGTAGGGCGCACCATGGAGAAATAGAACATGAAGATAAATCTTCAGCGAGATAAATAAAAGAGAGGAAAATCCCTCTTTCATGTCTTCTATGAAATTTCTTCCATGTTTTTAAGACTTTGCGTATTTGGGTACAATTTTATAATATGACAAAATTGTAAGAATATCTTTTGGTCAAAGGAAATTTAATATTTTACAATAAAGTTGATGAACATTATAAATTTATAAAAATTTTACTATTCACGAATTTTAATTACAATTGAAAACATAACATAATTTCATTTTCTTCACATTGTTTTCTTTTCTTACATGAGGTGTTTCTTAACTATCACCCCAAATAGTAAATGCCCCAAAAAGAATTCAGAATATTCGCATTTATTTTTGAAAAGATAGAAATAGTGCAAGAATTAGAATATATAAACAGTAAATATTATTTCATATGTCTACTTTTATCAGTACTTCAAGTTTTGCTTATTTAAGTTGATTTATTTATCAAGGTTTTATTCTTTTCTATCGATTCTAATTCTTCTAACATTCCTATGTTCATTAACCAAAATTGTCCATGGAAATATCGAAAAAGAACCTGCAAGTTCTAATATTTTATGTAACCGCATTCTTCGGTACAGTATAGATATGAGATTTGTGTTTTGAACTGTTTCCTTCTGTGGGGAAAGTATCACCTATAATTATCGTAACTGACTCGGATTTAAATTACGAGTCTGTCGAATTGTTTGCTTAGTGTTAGGCTTAGGCTATATTTAAATAATTTTAGTAAGATTACCACACAAAAAATTGACAAGTCCTTATCTCACTTCCATTCCTTATTTAATGTGACCATTAAAAATTAGTTTTACTATTAATTTTTAATAGATAATAGTTACATTACACAAAGGTAATCGGATTTTGTATTCTAAACATCAATCATATTGAGAAGCTTCAATCTAAAGAATTTAGACTAATGTTTATTTAGTTCAATCAATCGGAATCTTTTAAGCTGATTAATAAAAAAATGAATATGTTATTTAAATTAATTTACACAAAATTTCTTAAAATATTGTCATTCGATAAAAAGAATAAAATTTGGCGTGAAAGTTTTTTTTCCCCTGAAAAACAAAGTACTTTCGAATATCTTATTTGCTATGATTAGCATTATTCAAAAAAATGTATCACCATTCATTAGTGTTGATATTGTGTATGTGTTTTATTGTATTTTTATTAACTTCAATTTATTTTCCCCCCAGCTCTTAGAAATTTGCTTCGAAATTTAGATTCGTAAATTTGTTCTATAAAAACAAACTGAAATAAACTTGAAGTAAAAAATGTTTTATTGAAAAGACAAATCCACCTAATTTGATTATTTAGCAAATATTCTAATATTTCTAATAGTAACTTATAAAGAAACATGTAAAATAAATTTTACATGTTTCTACACAGTCATTTGGTTAAGAAGATAAAAACTTAAAATGTTGTCTTTAAATTTTAAATTACTCGAATTCGTACTGTACTCCAAAAAAGTTCAATTCGTACTCCAAAAAAAGTTAAGGTGGTTTATTAAAATTAATAGAAAGAGAGAGAGAATTCTGAAACTAATTCTAAATTGCTCAATTAATTAACCTAAGTCTAAATTGCTCAATTAATTAACCTAAGTCTAAATTGCTCAATTAATTAACCTAAGTCTAAATTGCTCAATTCTAATTGCAATTGCAAATTGATCTAAACCTAATTCTAAATTGCTCAGTTAAATATTCAATTCAAAACTAATCCTAAAAAGATTCTACAAACTATTAGTGAAATATACTTAGCTGATAAGATATCTGACACATATGAATTCTTGGAGAAATTTAGAATTCTTGGAATTCTTGGTAGAAATTTAGATTCTAAAGATTTCCTCCCTTTCTTTATATTTGTTTCGATTGAAAAGAAATTTTTAAAGATACACGATACAAAACGTCAATTCAAATAAAATGCACTTATTAGACCTCTCTGAATATCTCTTTCAAAATGGTCTCTCTTGCAACTTTTATCCTAAAATCAGCTGTGGAAAGCTATCAAGTGTTTTTCTAGTTAGAAAACTTACAATTCTGGGACGCGTAGACAGAAACCCCGACTGATGTATAATGCATTCCGCTTGGTTTTACCACACCGATACATACGAAAGAAATTTCTCTGCTAGAATAATACAGTGAAGAAGAAAGGTGCGTAAAAAGAAGTTTAAAATGTCAATTCCATTCTAACTTTGTGAAAAGCCTCTTTAACTTCGACCTCTGGAAATGTGTGATGAATATGAACATTCTCTTAAATTATTTCTTGATATTTTTTTTCTTTTTTCGTGTTGCATGTTACTTGATTGTAAATAAAAAATATTTCTCATAAAAATCTATATTTTTATTCCAGGTAATTTCAAAGGGTTCCTGCCTTTGACGACGTAGGACGTTACTGAAGCAAGTTGGTGTTACAGTCATATACTGCGGTCTACTAGGCGGAGACAAAACAAATTTCATATTGATTTATTGATTAGTTTTGATTTGGCAATCATTTACAGCTGAATCAAAATTTGATTGCTGTTGTGTCGAGTTGTAATTTTGAGTCGAGTTGTCACCATCATAAAGACCTTGATTCATCATTATGTTCTAGAAACAAAGAAGCTATTTCAAAGAAAGCGAAGACGCTCTCATCGACTGGAAAAGCAATATGTGTTGATTTTTTGGAATGTGAAGAGCATTATATTCACGAACTTCTTTGAAAGAAGGAGACAAACACTGGATAATACTACAGTGAGTTAGTCCATTCCTATTTATCATTCTTAATATTCCATTTTATATTCCTAATACGGGTGAAGAGTGTATGTGCGTGTATATATGAACCGTTCTGGTTCTACTACAATTTTTACTACTATTGCATCTCTGTCTTACTGCATATTTTAGCATGATCTGTTAATGTTACATTTTATAATGTAATTGTACAGTATATTGTGTAAAAAATTTGTTTAATCGCAATTTGAGTCAAAGTTTATCTTAGAATATGAAGATGGTAATTATTGGCTGTTCCTTGTTTCTTTTTTAAATTTGAACTACTTAGAAGCAACAAAAAAGAGATACATTGCTTCTGTTGATGTAACCCATGAAGTTAAAAGTGAGGCAATACAATAATTTTTTTTTCCTGAATCAGAGAACTAAATAAAAAATACATATAAGCTATGAGATCTGAAACTGACATCTATTCTATAATCTGTAATTGAAATCCACATTTGGTTTCAGAAAGTCCATTTTCAAGTTCGCTCTTTATTCTGAATAGCAGTTATGTTTTTTTTATAGTTTATTATATTCTGATTATTTTATTATCATTACATATATTATCGGACCGTTATCAAACTGATAATGAATCCTAAATAAATAATGTTCTAGAAACTTTTGTATGAAAATTCCCTCGATTACATAACTGAAATTCAAATCTTTAAATTTTATATCTTTTTCATCTGATCATCCTTTTTCTTTTACATATATGAACATATAATTCTACTTTTTTCTGCTTCGAACATTCCAATAAAATTTATTCAGTATTATGTGCAGAAACTGTTTTACATTTTACTATATGCAATTTTTAAATTTTTTTCGTATTTTATTTATTGTGGTTGTCATATATGTAATATTTTATGCTGTAATTATAATGTGAAGTATCAAAAACAAACTCCAGATAAAGATAATTACATATAAAGAAAAATAATTTTCTATTAGCATCGTAAATTATGAACAAAAATATTTTATCTAAAATTCAGTATTTATTATTGCCATTCTTATCATCTCCTCATTTTATTTTTGCTTTAACTGTATTGAAAATAAACTCGTACTACAAAAAGTGGGATTTTTTGTATTCTTTTTATATCTGTTTTTCTTTCAAACTCCTATTTTTAATAAAAATGTTACACACATATAATAAAACAAATTTTCAAAAACGTTAAAGGTTTCATATGAGTAATAATCCTTGATATCTTTGTTCTGATTTTATACAAAGAATAATTTATCAATATAACTTTCAACCAAACTGTATTAAATATAAATCGAAGTACCATAGTTAAAATTACCATAAGCTTTACCATAAATTATTAAACATTTATTTTCCTTTCAGATTCAAAATTTCTAAATTATTAAATTTTGTTGATATTTCACAATTTTTTGTCATTCTGTTACACTAATTTAATTACATCATAAAATAATTCCTTTAAAAACATTACTGCAGTTTGAGATTTTAAATATTTTGTGTGTGCATTACTCCTTTCTGTATTTATATGAAGAAAGAAAATATAAAAAATTTTATCTTTATTTCTTTGATAATAGTTGAAGCAACGTAAAATAAATTTTTCAACTAAACAAAGATGTCACTTGAACATCAAAAACTATTTTCGGTAACATCAAAGAAAACATTTATTAGGTGATGTAAATTCAAACTATTTTCGCTCAAACAATAAATTCATATATCAGCTCAACTTCTTTTGAATATATCTCTTTATCATTTAAAATATTTTTTCTTCAAAGGAATATCGTATTTCTTCTTTCTACAATCTCTTTTGATCTGACACATATTCTCTCGGAATGATTCTACTCTTTTACATATTTAAGTGAGACGGTAGCATATTTCTTACTATAGCAATAATTTTAAAAAAGGAGGAAACAAACTTCCCGTATTTCTACTTTAATAAAAAAAAAAGTTCAGACATCGAAGCCACATCAGGATCAAGAAATATTATGCCTATCTATCATAGTTTCATTTTCTTAGTTTTGAAAATCTTTATTTACCTTATACTACTTGATACGGAAACTTAAAAAGAACGAAGAGGAAAAGTATTTAGAAAAATGATAATGAAAGGATGTATTGAAATGTAAAGAACGTTAAAATTTGTTTATACTCAAATATCAGATAAAATTCAAGTAAAATTTAATATGGAGTCTTATTTCAATTATTTGTTCACATAACGTAGTTATAAACATCTCAGGAAAGTGAAGTAATTGAATTCAATTGATTTTTTTTTTTTTTTTTTTTTTTTTTTTCATTTCTCTTATTCCCTTTTTCATTTCTAAGAAGATTCTAAAAGAACTCGAGATATCTAAAATACTCTTGAGAAATTTATGTTGTAGATTCTTTAAAATGTTTAAATGTCTTCTCTTTTTTAAACACAAAAGTTTAAATATCTTTTTTTAAAAGAAAAAACGAAAAAATATAAGAAACTGAAAAAATAATTATACTTTTTTATATTGATGAAATGTACAAATGTGAAAATTAAACTTTTTTATTGTTTTTTATCATATAAATGGTAGAAAGAATAACAACTTAAAAACATAGTTACATTTATTTTACAGAAAATATAAATAATTCTTGTAATTGTTTTTGAATTTTCTTTTTAAATTTTATATATGACATTGGAACGAAATTACTTGCTACACTTGGAGTTGGAAATTATAAGTGATTCCGCAGAGAATTCCTCCAGTGAACGATTTTTGAAGTTTTCCACCATTCTTGAAATTGAATTTTTCGTCTCAGTTACCTTTTTTTCTCTTTTTCTGTAGTGGCTGATCAAGAAGTCGCTGTTCTAATTTTTTTCCGTTATTCTATTCTCCTGCCTGTATGAAATTTGTATTAACTTCCAAAATTTTAAAAAGTATTGTGATCTTTCTCGTATGTTATTTCGTCTTCCATAGTATGAAATCTACGAGAACAATTATTTTAAAGGTGAAACGAATATTTTCAGATTGTTTTTTCCCCATGCTGACTTTCTTTGAAGTAAATGTAACCTTTGAACGTGAGTATATAATATCTTCTTTCTCTCTTAGAGTAGTCTGATAGCATTTTCTCTCAATGAAAAGAGTTTGCATTAAAACAAAATTATTGTAGACTTCAAAACGATAAAAACTTATCTCAATGAAATTGATTATTCAAATGTTTACTATGAGATGCTATTTATATCAGCTATGGGATATTGACATCAGCTAGTCCTATTACCGATAGTTCTAAATTTTAAAAAAAAATGTTTATCTTCTCAAATTTGTACATTTGATCTCACTTTATTGTAGTATGCAGATTTTACGCTGCAATGAATTGACCATAACGAATTGTTAAATGGCGACGATCACTTTAGTTTTGAACCACAGTCAGTTGTCGAAAAAAAATTTTAAACTCAACTTCCTTCAAAGCACAACAGAACAGTTATTTTTGATGGTGGATCCTTAGTAAATCAGTTGAACCCACTGTTCGAATTGAATAATGACAAACACAAAAATCGCAGTCATAAACACTATCTTCAAAGGACTTGATTCATATGACGTCTCGGTCACATGATAGATGCAATCAGGTGTTACCCTCCAATCAGCTCATGCGTCTCAGTGTTTTTAACTTTCGCTTTTTATAAAAAAAAATTGTAATATATTTTAACGATGTTAATAAAATAAAAAAATAAATAAACTTAGTCTAAAAGTATTTACCTTATGTATAAAAAGCAAAAGAAAATATTTGGTTTACAAGAATTTTCGAATATTCCTAGTACAAGAACATATTTTCTTAAAAAAATACACACTCACACATATTTTTAATATTTTTAACAATATTAATACGAGTTAATACATGAATAAAAAATGCCTTTAGTGCCATATTTAATAAATATGAAGTATTTTTTTGTGAAATTTGTTTTACAATTACAACAAAAATGAAATCGGTGTCTTCATTAATTTTTCTCTTAATATAATTATTATTGTTAGAAATATAAAGTCTTAAACATATATTTTTATTCATAATTTATCAAAAAAAATTCTGTAACAATATTTAAATTATCTCTATCACATATTGGTATTTTTCATCTATATATTTGTTCGGTAACTCAGTGTTTTCAAAGATATAACACAAGGATATATGATAAAAAGAACACTCTCAGTGGACTGTAAAGTAGTTTATTATTTTGCCCAGAACTCATCCATTCCTCCGTCCTTGAAGTCTAAGAGTAAACTGAATAAACTCACCTAAAAACCCTAGAGGGCGCTTTATATTCTCATACATATGCTGAACAATATTCTTCTAAAATTTACAGTGACATTCATTATTGCTCCGTAATTCTTTATAATTATTATTATCGCAAATTAATCATCCCATATTTTCATTAAATTTAAAAGCTTTTTAAATATTATTATAATTAATAGTAATTAGCTTTTGTAATTATTAAGAATACTCTATAATAAATAATTATTAATAATTATTTATTAAGTATTCTTAATAATTATTTATTAAGAATAATTTATTATAAAGTATTCTTAATAAATAATTATTAAGAATACTTTATAATAAATTTTTATTAAATTTTAATAAAATTTTAATTTAAATTTTAATTATTATTTTTTTGTAATTTCGCTTTATAAAACAACGAGTATGAAATAATTGATCGGTATGTTTTTTTTTAAAAAAAAAACTCATTTTTCATTCAATTAATATACAACGTACTTTGATCTTTCTTTGTTCATTAAAAAACTCTAGAAACACGAGAGGTTTTTCGTAGAAAGTCATTTATCATATTGATGGAATTTTGATAATTTCACAATGTCGAAATCTGGTTTTTAGAAAACTGGAAGACATCATATATATTGAAATATACGAGTATTAGAAAACTTTAAATAGCAGTGAATGATTAGAAAATACACCTGTAAAAATAAAAGGTATACTATTCCGTTTAAGAAATTTCACTTTAAAAAATCAATTTTAATTTCTTTTTCTTTAAGAGCATTAATTATGGTAACTCTAGGCAAATTTTCAAAACCATAATTGTTTCCAATGTAACTTTTTATCGTGATTTTGAGGAATGCACAAAATTTGAAAAAAATAAGAAAAGTGAAATTTAAATACGAAATTATTTTATTTAAATTACAAGTATTACATTTCGGGTTATGACATTTTAATTAAATTTATTTAGGTAATATCTGTGTTAGAGGAATCTTGAATTTTTATCTAAACTAATTTGCTCCTATGTGTTTACTTCTTTCTGTTTTGTGATTTTTATTACATAGATATTTTGTGTTTTTTCTTTTCAAATAATAACTTTTAAAAATCAAAATATAAGAACGCATAAATATTTGTTTGCTACATATCTACTAGTTTATCTATCTACAAAAAATTTTATCGGTTTTTACAAAGCAATATTCAAGAACTTATCACTTAAAAACACGGAAGGTAAATATATACTTTAAACTAAAGACTGTGAACAGATATCATCATGAAAAATACATTAGAAGAAAGTGGGAAAATCGTAACATTAATATGAAGTCATTAACAAAACTTTTTTGAAACAAATAAAATAACTTATGCCATGAAAGATAAAAAAAAAAAATAATAATTTCATGTACCTTCCAGCAGTAGAAGAATTCAATTAGTAAAAAAATTCCTAACTGTATTTAATTAGAAAATAATGATGTTTAGTGAGTTCGAAGATTAATATTGAGACTATAATTTTCCAGTTTTAATTTGCTTTCGTACATAGGAGTCCATTTTCAAGTCAATCTTCAGCTCTAAATCATTATTAAATTTTGTCAGAAACTAATTTGTAATCAAGTTATCAAGATAATATTACATCTAAATGGAGACTAACTAATTCAAATCACTAATGAGGGGAATGTGGCAATATATCATTATGTCTTGGAAGTAATTAAGGTTTACATATATCAACATTTAATTTTCTTGTAAGTTACAGAGATATTAATGAGTGCTAAAATGTTGGAATAGTATTTACATCATAAATCATCCAGATATCTCACATAGAAACATTTTATTATAAGTAATTCTTTAATCTCCAACAATTACAAAGGATTACATTATAAAACAAATTTCAAAACTAAGTACATAATTATTATTTTTAATTAAATGGAACCATCATTTAGAAGGAATATTTCTCCATAGGATGATACTTAGAATCATTTGAGCAAATACTTTCCTCTATATTTTAGTTTAAAAACCAAGTTTTAAAAAGTTTTCAAGTTATCAGGTAAAATGACATTTCATCTCTCAATACCTTAATTTATGATTAGATGAAATTGTGATAAGCTAATCTGTTATTAAAACTAGTCATTATGAACAAAAAGATGAAAAATTTAAGAAAGTTAAATGCATACAAATCTAGACAAAGTGCTATACAAAAAAGAACAAACAATCATAGAAAACAGGAAAAGAAAAAAATAATAATCTAAAGATTAGAATTAAAACATTTGAAGAAAAAAGCACTTTTAAGCTATTCTGCTCCAAATCATATGTAACAGTGATATAGATGTAAGAATGAGGAAAGAAAAAGAAAAAAAAATGGTTGACAAGACGAGTGTCAAAAATAGAGAAGGATCAATTATATATCTTGAGGTTGAGGGGAGTCGCCGTGTTTACAAAAGACAATAAACTCGGTGGGAAAGTAAACAATCACTAGGGTACCTCAGGTTCGTGAATCTGTACTTACATAAAAATGGTAAAATTAAATATATATTAATTTCAACAAATCGCTATACAAAACAGAAACAATTGTGCAAAAAACAGGAAAAGGAAAAGGCAAAAAGTAATAATCTAAGAAAATGAGTTTTAAAAATTTTTAGGAAAGAGTACTTTAAAGTTATGCTACAGATGTCCAAATTTAAATACAAAACTTATAACAAAAACCAAATATATCCCAATTAATGAAACTGCAGATCAAACGAATCCGACGTTACTGCAAATAAGCTTGTCTATGAATGTAAGTGATAGGTTGAAAACACCAAGTGCCCTGGATTCTCAGAAAGTACCAGTCAATGATTCCACCCTTACTGGGATCAAAGTAATATCATTGATTTTGAGTTTCATAGTGTGAAAACCACTCAATATAAATTAAAACTTTTGAATGGAAACTAAACTCCAGAAAAGAACTTCCCTTTACATGCTGTTTGATACATGTCTCTTAACAACACCTACGTTCTTGACCACTACCTGGGTGGACCTCACTTCAGTGGTGTTGTATTCGCAGGTTTATTTCCTATCTTTCCTCTCCTCTTCCCTCAGGCGTTGCAAAAAAACAAGAAACTCAATAAGACTTTTTTTAGATCATTCGCTTAATCCTTGCGAATTATCACCACTATTTTAGTGTAGTAATTTCATCATTTTAAAATTTCACCAAAAAAATCCCAAAAATTCATTTTTGTGTCAAAAAAGTATAATATAATTTTAAAAAAGCCAAATTTTTCCTTCCCTCTCCTTTCATTCTTTTTTTGCTTCTTGCTGCTTTCTGCTCCATTCTTCGACACAATTTAATCTGTTTGGTTTTCCTTTTTTTTTTTTTTTATTGTTTAAATGAGTCAGGAGTACAAGGCCTGGCCATGCTGATACTTAATAAATTATAGGATTGTTGTCAACTACTTGATGCAATGTCTTGGAGTTCCAACTATTCATTCATGGGCCGCAAAGATTTAAGGAACTTGCTTTTTGAATCAAAATATATAATATCAAATACGAAGAAATACGAAGTCAATCAAAATATATTAATATCAAATACGAAGAAAGAAGATATCCCGTACAATTTTAATTCTTATTCACTTACAATTTTACAACTAACAATTCAATAAAAACGATTTAATTCTGTTAACTTTAATGATGAAGAAAGTATAATATTTTGAGATCGTCTTTCCTTTCAAATTTTTAAGTATGTATGTATTATGTATTGTTAAAAACAATCTCCAAACTTTATATAAATAGAAATAAAAGAATGATACTCATTTATATAGTAAGACTATAGGCTTGAAATAAAATATTTGAAATTCAAATAATTTATAGAAATGTTAGAAATATTATTTTTTTGCTATTCTAACCCTATATATTTGTTATTTTAAATATATCGTTAAAACGAAATATTTAATAATTTGTTTGAGATTCATAATTTAATATTTGCAAGCATTTAATAAATGGTTACAGTTTCTCCAAGCTTTGTAGTTTCTTATTCCTTACACTTTCGGTCATTAACTTGGTAATTTCTAGTTGAACATTTCAAATAATACAAGCTTCAGTACTTTTTTCTTTATTTTTGAATGAAAATAGTCAAATGACAAAGTTTTTCAATCAAGGAAATATGTATTTATATATAATGAAACATTTTAAGTAGGTTTTCACTAATTAATTATTTAAGTTGTTTTACGTTTACCTGCTGTGTAGAGATATATAGAGAATAAATGAAGTATAATTTTTATAGAGTAAATGTTATCCAAACAAGCTAAAACATTAGGTCAAATTATATCCAATGTCTTTCAATGAGATCTGTAAGATTTAAAATCTAATACCTGAATTTCCATGGAGTTTTATACATTTTCCTTCCTTTCCTCCTACAGAGAGAGATAGGCCTTTCTTTTTTTTTTTTTTTTTTTTTTTTTCTTTCTTCATATTTCCTCCAATTAGTAGCTTATTTTCGTTGTCTTTTAAGTCACAAAATTCTTTGGTACTTAACTCTTTACTTCTTAGTCTTCAGAAGAAGGATATTTGAGTTATATGAGTTTTAGCCACAGAATTTGAACAGTTAATTTGAGTCTATTAATGTTTCTGACCATCTCATTCTTCTTTTAGCTAAGAAAAAAACAAGTTATTTAAGTTTAAATACATTTCTTCAGTTTTTAAGACTATAACAATTTAAAAAATACAAATTTATTCTATTATAATCATTTCTCAATATATATATTATGATCTTAAAATTATTCCAAGATGCACATGCTTAAAATTCGAAATTTAACTATAATCTTTTCTTTTTTGAAACGTAATTATGCTCAGTTCCTCTCAGTTTTGTATAGTACAAAAACAACAGATGTGAGTTAGTTTGATTCTGAGAAATGTGAAATTATCGAAGGATTAAATATTACAAATTGTTTTATGATACATTAAAACTAATTATTGTGAAATATAATTCCCTAATATTTATTATACATTGTATTTTCAGCCGAGTTACAATGTAAATACGATAACATATTGGTTAAAAGCATTTAAACAAAGAATGTACGTAAATAGTAGAACAATAAAGGATTGCCGCCAATCTCTTTCTCTCTGACGTTCACTTAACTCTTGAAATTACTTAATCGTTTTCTATTTGAGTTTCTATGCATTTCAGATTCACTTGAAATGACATTTTCAATGTTCAAACAAAGTGCATTAAATTTTAATTTCAAACATTCCAAAAAGCTTTGAAAGTTTCAATTGCATTTAAAAAATATTTAATTAACAAATTCATTAATTTAAATGCAAAGCATAATAATTTTTTAAGTAAAGTTATACTTTATCAATAAAATATGCGATTAATTTGTGGAAGATATAATTCAATTTCGAAATGGATACAAATTAATACAAAACATTTTAGGATTTAGAAGTAAAAGCTTACTTTAGAATTTACTTTTTTCACTAATTACTGAAACTTCCTCTATAAATGTGTTCCTAAATATTCAGTTTTTAGTGTGCTATGCACTATCATTTAACCCTTTTTTGGTTTGTTAACAATTTTTGGTTTCATTTAGCTTTCGATGTTCGTTTTCCCATAAGTATACATTTCAAATTTCAAGATGTATAAAATGTATATATATTTATTTACTCAACAGCAAGTTGTTAACTTAACTTATTGGTGAAAAATCTTAATGAGTTTAAAATCTATTAAAACAAGGATCAGTTAATAAGTCTTTAGAAAATCCGAGACACAGCATTCTTAACATCGAAAATGGTTTTGTTTTTATTAAGCATCGTTACTCACTGGATAGCTTTCCATGGCTCAATTATGTCCTTCCCATGGTTTCATTGTTATTGTATACTGAATCAAGGAACTTTAGTTTACTTAGAAAAATGAGATAAAGTCAGTTTTGAGTGATGATTAAACACTTATATTTAAAAGACTTAACAACGAATCATATCAATGCTGATTTGAATTAAGTTCATGGCGTATCTACTCCTGCATTTGCAACTGCTTACAATTGAGTAAAGAAGTTTAAACAGGGTTGCACATCCACAAAGGATGATTGCCGTTCGGGATGTAAAATGGAAGTAACTACTCCCAAAAAGATTAACAAAATCCGCGATATGGTTTTTAGTGATCATGTGAAATAGTTGAGGCCACTGGCATATCGCAAGCAGCAGTGGCTCATGTAGAGGCACTGTAGAACTCCCATTATCCCCTTTATATTACCGACAACATTTAATATAATTAGTGCTTTTTTCCTTTAATTCTTTCTCATACTTATACAATGCATATTTCTTAAGCATAATGTCAGAAATCGTCTCCCAATATGTGAAAAAGATACAAAAAATTTGTATCGAACTGTACGCATCACAGTTCCAGCAGCGTGGTGTTTGACTATTGTGCCCCTGAGTGGACAGAAAGTTGCGCGCAATAATGCAAAGAGAGCGTACTGTCAGTCCCTCAGTACCGACCCTAGAGTGTTAATGGATTGTAGTGTTTTTCCCCCACACTCAGCATGTATTGTGTGCTTAAAACTTAAGTACCATATTCTTGAATGTGATAAAGTGTAGAATTGGATTATTTTATCTTGCTTCCATCTATTTTATTTAATTCATTTTTTTCGGTTCTTTTAATTAACAGAAAGCTTTAATCATGGCCTTACATCTCCAAGAAATTTATAAGACTGTAACAGAATTTCAACAGCTTAAGTTTTCACAGATGTCACTCCATTAGAAACTTGCAGTTAAGAAACAGTTTCGATCAACACCGGATATTCTACTATATCAGCTAGGCACAAGCAACAACAAAAATACATTAGTAATTATAATTCTGAATGGTACCAACAGAAAAGTGAATTTCACGTCTGTGGAGTAAAAAATACACTGTTTTGCTTCCCATTTTTGTTGTTAGGAGATGATGTAACATGGACAAAACATGGTTTCAGAAATATAAACAAAATGAAAGAAAGAACTGAAAATCGTGAGAAGTCAAGAAAGCACGTGGACGATGTAGTTTCACTGTCACTTTTAGGAACCTTAAGTATTAAGTAGAAACTTATTGAAGCGTACAGACTTTCAATAAATGACCATAATATAAAGGTTAAAAAGAACTAAGAAATATATATTTAGTCTAAAATAATAGGTTGCATTTTCTTTTGTAGAAACTTTGAAACTCCCTTATGTGGACATGATGAAGAAAGATGATTCAATAAATCGAGAGGTATTTAGAGGATTAGTAAATTTTTCATTTAAATTAGATTCAGATTTGAAGAATCACTGAAACTAGTGCAAACTTCAAAGGTGTTTCTATGACTATTCAAAAAGTGGTATTTCACTGCCTGATACAAATATACCATGAGGAGATAAAGATGGAAAATATAAAATCTTCCTTTAAAGCTATCATGGATGATGACATTAGTGATTCTTATTCTACTGTACGCATTGAATGGAGAAATATTTGAGTGTTTTTGGTGATTCTTTAATCCAAAAAGTCAAATTGAAGGTGGCATATCAAAATGTATTTTAGAACAATTGAACGTAATCCTTCAAGGAAATGGAGAAAAACTGATAATTCAGACATTTATGGTACAAATGTCAAAAATGGCAGAAGATTAGGAGTTCTAGCAGAAATAAAAGCAATGTATATTATTGCATATTTCCTTCACTGTTGTGCACATTAACTTAATTTAATCATAAGAAATGCAACAAGCATTTCGCGAAATACAAGAATAATTTTTTTAACGTTCTAGATATTCAATCATTCTACTCAAGATCACCGCAACATACGTTCCTTCTCAAGAGGCATATGGAAGTTAACATTCCACGTACATCGTCTACAAGGTGGAACTTCAGTATATGGACCATAAACAGAATTCATGAAAATTTGCAACACTTAAAAAAAGCCTTACTGAATTCATTCGTCATCAAATACAGATCAAATCATTCCAGAAGCAACAGGAACTTTAAAATACCTGAAGAATTATAATTTCAAGTTTCGGTTAGAACTTTTTAATAAGATTATGCCTCTTGGTGAAATAATTTACTATCAAATGCAATCTCGGGAAATTCGTGTTTTTAAAGTTAATGATTATGTAATAAAAAATTTCAAAATTGCTGTTTTAGAGTTGAGAAATTTAAAGTACTGTGATAATCCTTCAAAAACACTCGTGACAGAAGCTAAGGAAGTGTTTGACTATATATGTGTTGATATAATGGACAGATATTCTTCCACTAAGCATTTAGTAGCAGCTAAATTGTTCAAAAAGCAATTCTTCTCTAGTCTAAGGAATGAGCATCCCACAGAAAGATAATTCTGATCACTGAAGCACATCCCATGAAAAGTTTGAAACTGAACTAAAAGTATTCTATCATAGGCTTGATATTCATCAATATTGTAAATTAATAGAGCTTCTGAAATTTATCTTGGAAAATAATCTAGGTGATGTTTGTAGTAAACTGATAAGAATGACATAAGTCCTTTTAACAGTTTCCATGACTATATCAGAGACAGATCGCTACTTTTATAACATTGAAAAGAATAAAGACTTTACTAAGAAGCACCATGCAATTCGGAAAAAGACTGAATGCGCTTGCTGTACTTTCAATGGAGAAACATTTCCTCGGTTGTTTCAGAGATGAAGGAGAAAATTATTTATTTTTTCACTCAAATTACAATACGAAGAATGGATTTCATTTTAATGAATAGATTAAGCTTGAGCTGTAGCAATTTAGGTTAAAATAAGTAAATAATGTTTGATTTTTTTTTTCTTTTAAGATTTTATCAAATTTCTGAATAAATTTTCGTTTTATACATGTTCGTTTCCTTTTTCACAATTTTAAGACAAAGGCTAAAATTTCTCTGCTGCAGCCTCCCCCAACCCCTAATTTTATCTTCGAGCCGCCACTGATTGCAAGGTACAGTGTTTTCAGTTTTGAACAAAAAATTAGGTGTGAAGGAAATCACAGTAAGATAGGTGCCAAGTTTGCACTCAGTGGAATATATTCGGAATCGTGTAGTCCACCCTAAAGCTATTTTGGCGCCTGTTCGCCGCACTCCTGACTAGTTTTTGCGGTAATATATAACTGTGGATGAAACGTAGATATACTACTACACTCCAGAGACAAAGGAGAGGTCAAAACAGTGGGTTTTGTTTTCGAACGGTCTCCGAAAAAAGTAAAAGCGTTGAAATCAGCAGACAAGATGATAGCCACGGTTTTTTGGGATGCACGTGGAGTCATCTGGGCCGATTACTTGGGAAAATTAGAATTTATAATAAGAGAGCATTATGCGTCACTATTGCGCAGGCAGAACGAAAAAATTAAGGGAAAAAACGTCCTCATTTGAAAAAGAAAAAGCTCCTATTCCATCAAGACAATGCACGGGCGCACACTTGTGCAGTTTCAATGGCAAAAATCATGGAATTAAAACTTTTCCAATTATTACAACCACCATATTCAGTTCCGGTAGGGACATTTTTTTTTTATTTTTAAACTGACAAAACGGCTCGTCAGGAAACAGTTCCCGTCAAACAAAGAGGTCCTCTCCCAAACAGAAGCCTATTTTTAGGACCTTTCAAATTATTACTTTTTGGATAGCTTAAAAAAATTCAAAAATTGCATGGAAAAGTATATAGAACTCAAATCAGATTGTGTTGAAAAGTAAAATAAAAAAAAAATCTTTCCAAATTAATTTGTTTTTCTATGTTTTTTTAGAACTTATTTAATAAGTCTGCTAATTTTGATTTTCTTTACATTTTTACTTTTATGGATGATTTTCATAAGCATTTAGTTTTGATACATGTAGATTTTAGTTTATATATATATATCGCATAGTTTATATCTTTACATAATTTCGCTCATTTATGCTGAAATGGACTGGAACACAGTCTATGTCAATTCTATTGCTATAGTAACGTTGCATTTCAAACGGCAGCATGAAGATTATCAAGTAATTACGGTAATATCTCTTCTAGGAAGATACGATACATCATACCGTAGAATTTATGAGATAATAAGTATGGGCCGAAACGAAATCCATCATAATAGCCACTCACAAACACAAAGTAACAGATAATAATTTTATAATATACTCCAATTGTTTGATAGACACTCCCAAAGGTTTTATCACTGTTAATTATTGGTCGTTTCATTATGTAATTGTAATAAAACATTCTAAGAAATACTTTCACATTGATTTAAATAAAAAAAATGTTTTTTACATTTATTTAACAATTTCCAGTTTTCTCATGAACACTACTCATTTTAGTCCCTACATTGATGTACAAAAATGCTTCTTTGTATACCTTCCATGATAGTTTGGCCTATGCGTACGTGGACACCCTGTCCGTATAAAACTATACATGTGTGTGTGCCCCGTGTGCTCTATTTTATTTTAAATCATGTTAAAATCTTTATTTATTCTAGACTTTGAATTTTTTTGCTTATAGATATTGTTTTATTTCAATAGAATTGAAATTTAATCTACACAATATGTAATTTTTCCCGTTTGAAAAAAGGAATTCAAAATTTAGTTTTTTACATTTAATAAAAAGATTATTAATAGTTTTCACACAAAATAGGGTGTGTGTGTTTTTTTGAACTATTTATTAGAAGATAAATACCCTTTGGAGTTTGAAACAAGGTTTCGCGAATAGACGCGTTATAAACTACGCATATACTTGACATCCATCACTGTTACGTAAAAATTCTTGAACCTGCTAGAGCAGAAAAAAAGAGTCTGTCTACTTTCTCTCTTTTACTCATTAAACCTCGCAACATTTATCTAATGATGCCAGCGGGATGAAGGAACCCACTCAACGCTCAAACAGAAAATTAATCAAAGAGGACTGAAAAAAAAATATTAACGCTTCAGGTGCATACACGAAAAACGCTACTCAACATGGATGCTGATAAAACTCAGAATGATTAATGCAGTTTGAAAGTATCTCTTAAAAACTAGCCAAATGCGTCATCCTTTTTTTTTTTACGCAATGTGAAGCTTTAATGTAAGATCAGTTCTGTATTCTTCTTCACAGCCAGTAATATAAGATGATAGAAAATAAAATAGAATGGAAAAGAATAGTTACAAATAATTTATTTTTAACCTGCCAATAAAAGAAATTCCTTTACTTTATTGCTATGTTTAAGAAATTATGTTTAAATGTGAGGAATCTTCCAAAAAGTATTAAATACTGTTATATCATTATTTCAATATATATATATATATATAAAATCATTGTCAAATAAAAAAGTTACACCTAGAAGGATTAGTCAGACTAAATTAATATTTAAAAGCAAATTAGTACTCAATAACAACAAGAATTGATTAAAAACTTAGCACAGGTATGACAAAATCTATTGGTGAAAAGTGAAATCCTCAACTATTTAATAAGATGTTTGGAGCCATTATATTTAATGCATTTTGTCATACTTAATGGCATAGTATTTTGACTCATCCTCTCCCTTGTAGATTTAACTTATGCATGTAGATATCTCAAAATTTTGCGGTAGTGGTGGTTTCTGACCAGAACAGGCTGTAGATGCCAAAAACTTTCTATGGCCAAAAATTCTGACAATGTTACTGGTCACGTTACTGACAATGTTACTGCAAGCTCTTGAGATGGCAGCTGCATAAACACGATCAATGTTTTGAGGAAATAGAGGACTGGAATGGTAGTTTCGAAAAGGAATAGCTACCAGTCGAAGTGCCTCACTAAAATACCTTTGAGTACCTCACTAATACCTAAAATACCATTGCATTTTGCTATCTGTATGTGTGACGAGTAACAACAGGTCTTCCATTGTGGAACTGCCTACGTTGTTTTCCCTCACGAGAGAATTTAATGTTCTCACCAAGACAAAATCGATACTTAAAGATAACCAGCGGCCATTCCACATGGCTCCATGCCGCTCTTTCACGACAGCATTGCAGCCTCTGGTGAAGTTGCTATGCAGTCAAGGGCAATCTGTATAATAGTGTCCATGCAAGCAATTTAGGATCTACACCAGGAGTAAATTTAAAACTAAGAAAAAAATTAATTACTTGAAAAATAAATTAAGACAATATTATTAATACTTTACAACTTAATACTTGAAAATTTAAGAAAAAAAATTCAAAAAATGTTTAATATGAAGTAATTTTCATTCCTATCGTCATTAGAGAAGTTATAATTCATACGAAAATAAAAATTTTCGTTTTATTTATATTAAAATTCAAAGATTTTAGATTTTTTAAGCCATAAAAAATGTTTGGTTTTGTCGAGATGTTGTACACTAGCAACTGAAGGTAGGAGCTGCATTCGGTTAACCAATCAGAGAGCAATAGCTTGGAATCTGAATCTGTAAATATTTTTGGGTAGAATAATTTTACCTCGATTCGAAGAACCATAGGGAGTGGGATCTGATTGATATCGCTAAATAAAGGAAGGACAAAATTCCGTTTTGAAGTACTGGACTTGATTTTTATGCAATAGTTTTGCGTGCGTAGCTTCGGTTTGCCTCAAAATAGAATACGAGAGTCAGTCGAGCATGTTTTTTAGTTCTATTGATGAAGAATCGTTGTCTAATATAGACTGCAGATTATCTTTCCGAGAAATCGGGAATCGTGCAGGACGTAAATAGCAAAATGGTAGTAAGGTGAGAACAACTGAGCTACTGCATTGATTACACTCGCTTCCTACTACATGTAATGACAAGTGTATTGTGCACATGGAGATAATGTACCACTCTGCCATATGAGGAACCATATCATTACAAATACGATTTGTGGCATAACAAGCAGTATCCATACATATCACTCGTCGTTGTTTGTTACACAGTGGAATGTCCACAAAACATGCATTGCTGTCATTACCATTATCTCAAAATCACAGGCATTTACTTCATGCATCACCATACTGGTACTAGAACGCATTATTCGTACATTGACCAATCAGCTCTTCCTCTTTGTCCTCTTTTATCATCAGTGCTGGCTTGGGGGCACATTCCAACAGGATCAGACCCGGCGCAGACAGTTGTTCAAGACTTTTTCATCACCCAACAAATTGCAATGCTACATGGTCTGCTTGTTCCTCCAAAGTATCAACAATTGAACAGGTCTAGTCAGTCGATAATTGGAGAACGACTGATAAGGCAAACACCTCCCATTGCTTTACTAGAATAATTCTGGCAATGCGTGGAGGCAGCATGGGCTGCAATGCCAGAATAAGACTACCAGTTCTCTTTCATTCAATGTTGAGACGTGTAGCAGTAGTTATTGTCTTGGCGTGGTGGCATCACTCACTACAGATTTCATCGTCTTCCTCACCTCGTATTAGGTTGTATTTTCGATCATTTCATGTTTTTGATGTGTGCTATCGCTTAAATAAATTTGACTTTGATTTCTGTTGTCCTTCTTGGGATTTTATTTTAGTTGTCTAGCAACATATTACAAAGCTGAAATAAATTAAATTCAAATAGAGCATCAAGGGAGATGGGAGGAACGAAAAAAAATTTTAATGTTATTCTTGGTATAAACATGTCCTTTCTTTTATTTTTTTTAAATCTTAATTACTATTGACATATAGTGATACTTTTCAAATATTTTTAAATATATTTTCATATTCATCTTACAACCCAATCAAATTTAAAGCATATTTTTACAAGTTTGTATACCTTCATTGCAAGTTTATAAATTATGCATACAAATATTTTTAATGGGAATGTAAACCGATCACAATAGATAATACCATATTGAATTATTTTGAGCACAACATCAGAAATATGATACAGTATAATGCCAACAAAAATGCAATAATAAAGTAATCCAAATATAAGATTGAAACTTTTTTGAAGAAGACGTAAGTCCTTAATAGCCTCATGTGACTTTTTCCATTGCCTAATTTTTGATCCTATCTTATGAGCCCAAACTTGGTAAGTACCTCAACTATCAAAATAATGCAACGTATTTCGACTTCTAAAATCAGTGATAATATAAAACGTTTTCTCTAATAAGATTTCTGCAGATCGCGATTGTCTTTTTTGCTTACTGTTCTAAAAAAAAGTCTGAAATTCAATAAAAAAAATGTCCATTACAAGGAATAAAACAAAGAATATATAAGTACCAAATGTTAAGAAAGCAAGCCCGTGTAAATAAAAATAATTAATAGTTATTTATAAGTATATAGTTTAATTTATCTAAAAAACTCTATTCACGCTAGAATCTGAAGCTAGTAATTTTACTCGTTAAATGCAATATATATTATATGCTTATAATGTTAAACAGGTATGTTTTTTAACAATTTTAATGTAATCATCTCGGCCACATAATGTAAATATAAACAAACTTAAATTTACAGGTAAATAATTTCATACACACTTAGACTATTCTAAATAAATATTATCTCTTAATGCCCTTATATATAACTCTATATTCTATTATTTCCATCCCCGTAGTTCACATATTATTTCGAAATATACCTTTATTCTTAACATTAACAAGATATCAACAAACACATTAAAATGAATAGTTATCATATTTAGTGTGATAACAAATAAGTTATTGTTTCAACAATGCGATTAAGCTCGAAAAATGATCCCCAAAAATTTTCAAACGTTTTTCATTGAAATGGGACGTCTATAAGATTGAAATAATAATAGGGGTAATTTACGTAGATGCGTAATTTTCCTGGTTTTTGCATGGAGTGAATATTATTCCATTGTTTAAATTAATTCCTAAAATATATTCTACTAAAGATACCCTTTAATCTTAGTTGTTGCTGCCTTTACGTGTATTTACATACTCAACATGTTTAATTGAATAGATTTCAAAACATAATACAGATTGAAATATATTCACATCTTCTAGTTTTTAATGAAAATGAAATCTAAATTATGCAAAAGAATAATTATGCATCAAAATATTGTAAAATTATCATTTTAATCAATTTTAAAAAGAAGCTAATGATCATTAAATTATGCTACTATTTAAAACCTGAAAAGATACGTCCCTAAATGACACATAGGAGAAAGTATAATGTAATTTAACTCTAGAATAATATAAATTTTCAACATAATTAGGCATTTTTTTTCACACAAAAAAAAGAATTAAGAATAATCAGAAAAATATGCTACAGTAATTCACTTAAGAAAAGAATAAGAGGTTTATGAGAAAAAAACAAATTTTTTCTAAGAAACATTTTTTTTTTTTTGTTGCATTAATGACAACAGAGGAAATATTTGAAAGTGGGTCATTAACGCCAGACGTCCTATTCCATAAGCAGGATTGGCGTTATTTTTCAAATGAAAGAAATGTTTAAAACAACCGAACAAAGAAACATATCTACTGTAGATCACAACCGAAGAAGTTGTGTTTTTAAAAAATATGCTCTTGGAATTTTTCAGAATAACTTTGTAGTCTTGAATCATAATTCGATATTAAATAAATTTGCAATAAATAAATGTGAAACATTATGTATAAAACAAAGCTATGTTGATTGATGTAATAAATATAGCAAAAGATAAATAAATTATAGTAATATTACTATTTTTAACTAAATAAAATATGAATGATAATTAATTAATCATTCATACCTAAAGCAGCACATAATTGTCAAAAAATGCAACTACGAAGTATTTGGTATCTCTTGTCTTATAGATTCTTTCATTAACTTCGTAATAAGAAAAAACATGAGATTATTGGTGATGGACTTTGTAATTTTAAACTAAAGTCAAGTGAAGAGGTCCCCAACTGTGCTAGTACCTCGATTCAATAGCAAATCATAACTTAGCCGACGATTCGTCAGCATATGATTATGCCAGTCGCGAGCTCGAAATCGTGGTCAGTCTGCCACCGTGACACTGATATGTCTTGAAGTTGAATTCGTTAAAGAGTAGATCTGTTGTTATTTTTAACTTAAAGAATTGAATTCAAAGATGTGTTTTAGCCGGTCGAGTGAACGAAATCGCGGTCGGCCTTTTTTTTCAGTCGAGTCGTAGGTTCCAGTCCTTATTCCGCTATAGACTCATAGTGCAGCTGAGATGATGCGAGTAAAATCTGTTTTGGGCTCACGTTGGCTAGGTGAGAAAGTTTAGGGGGTAGAGTGACAACTCCAGAGATCCAACTCCCTTCGTCATTTGTCCATGATTCAAAATTCTGCAGGCAAAAGGCCACGTATTGTTTCTTAGTTCGACTTTAATGAACAATCACTTATTTAAAGATCAGTTACTTAACTTACCTTTAAAATAATTTCTTTTTGAATGCTGGTTAATAATTCAAAAATAAATGGTTCACAAATAATCCATAATTCAATTTTCATATTTCTTCAATTTTGTATTACCTAAATCTGTTTTGAAAATATTTGTTAAATATTCAAAGTTAATTTGCGGCATTGCATTATTAGAAATAAATTCATTAAAGAGACGTCATAAAAAGCTTAGAATATATAAATATCGAATACTTAAAATACAATTGCTGAGGTTTTAAAAACAGTTGTAAAAAGTATATTTAAATGATTTATTGATCTATAATATAAACAATAATATTATAACATCATTATAATATTATTGTATAAAACGCTGATGGTTAATTTTTAAACCTTAATAGCAGAACTTTTTTTGTAGATTTATTTGCATTATCTTCCCGAAATATCAAGTAATTATTAATTCAGAAAATGTTATATTATACGTAGCATAGCACAGTAATATTAAAATATACATAATATTTAACCTGTATAAAATGAACTCTAATTTAGTTTATTACATTTTAAAACTCTTCATTTTTTGTGAACAAATTTAGCTTTTTTTTGTATTAAAGAGCAGAAACAATATTTCTCAATCTCGAAATATTTAAATTAATGCCGTCTCAAACTGTAAGAAGATGAACTGTCAACGTTTATCACATTCATGCTCTAATTTAAACAGTTATTTAGCTATCATTTAATAAAATTTCAGAGTATTTTAAACTGTACACTTATATTGTAAAATAAAAAAGAAACTGTTTGATATTGTAGTAAGCATTATGACAACTCAAAAAATAGTAATCTTTAAGCATATAGTAAGCACTGTACGATAATGTAAATTTTGTATCTAAAACGACTGATCCAAAAAAAATTGAAATTAGATTTTCTTTTTATATTAAAATTCTCAAAAAAATTTAATTCAGATATTCAGTACTTATTTTACCGAACAGTATACCATTCCCAAAGGATTGAGTTAAATTGCTTTCTAGAGTCAGAATGGAGTTAAAATCCCTCCCTCTCAACCTCTTTAAACATTTTTCTTCTTCATCGTTTTATTGTCCCAGAATGCAGACGGTTTTCTTTCTTCCTTCATCTGTCTTGAGTCCAAAAAAATAGGTCCTCACTTTCAAGCAGAATGCATTAAACATTAGTTGGGGGCTCTGTCTACGCATCAGGGTATTGTCAAAGCAAAAAAGTCATTGATGGACTTCCACAACTCCTTACATGACAGAAAAAAAGTAGACGAGATCACACTGAAGATGCTGCCTTGAAGAATCTTTTGGATGCTATCTATTTTGGTGAAAATATTTTTTTCTTCTTCAATTTTTTTACGATTTGTTTTAATTTTAAGATATTTAGAGAAACTGTTGTTAAGTAATTCATTTCAGAGCTATATAAGAGCTATTATTTTTTTACTTGTAACTTTTACGGAACTTGTAATTTCAAACCATTGTCAAAAGTCGTAAATATTGCATCTCAGTTCTTGAGCCTCTGGGTAAGTTATAGTTATTAGTGAAATTCGAACTCATGCGTCAATTCATACATCACCAATTGCGAGACTCACAATCACTTCGGCAGCCAATATAAAAGAAATAAAGGAAGTGTTTGCATTATACAGAAGATATAGTTTTGTACCTGCACTTTTCATTCTTTAAAAATGTTCGCATATTTAAATATTTCTTTTATAATTAATAATTTAATTATTTTCACAGTAATTATAATTTTTTTACATCTTCATAAAACCTACAATTTAATTATTACGTTATTCATTTTCTAAAAAAGATTTTGAAGTCCTAAATTGCTGCATTTTCACTTTTTCCCATTTGCTCTACCTGAAAATATTTTTGAAAAATGCTATAAAATTTTAATGCAAAATGTCATCTAGAAAATGTTTTTTTAATTAACTGTACATCTTGCTAAATGAACTGTCTTCAAAATATATTTAATCATCTACTGATTAGCAAAAACAAATACTGTTTCAATCGAATTAAATGGTGAAAATAGTTTTTAAATCAACTGTAAATTATGCATAGAGTAATTTTTCTTTAAGTCTACTTAATTTTTTTCAAAGGTAGTTTTAATTATATCTATCTGTTTTAATATTCGCAAATACACCAACAACATAAAATAAAATTCAGGTGCCTTAAATTTTATAAGCCTATTATTATATTTAAAAATTTAGCACGAAGAAACAAAACAAGAGTTTGTTCAAATATTCATAATCTTTTAAAATGCATTAGCGTTTGTTAACAAGATTTTTTATTTATTTTTAATTACCATTTTTAATTTTTTTCACCATTACTGCACAATTTACAGAAATTTCTTAAGTTTAATATGAATATAAATATGATTAAAATAGAGCTTAGGAAACTCTATTCAATATTTTATTTTATAAATAGGTTACATTCAGGCAATCAAAAATCCTATTGAAAAAGACAAATTTTGATGAATAAAATTTTTTTTCCGACTAATATTCTGACTAAGAGTCTGCAACGTTCCATTTTGTGATTTCTGAAACAAAAAGTATTCATTCTTAAATTAAAAGAATTTTCTTAATAAAAAGTATCCACCCATTATTATTTTGAAATTATGTTTTCATCCGTGAGAAAAATGCATGGATGCTTCCTCCGCTTCTTTTTCGTAATTCTTCATAAACACTACATCGCTTAAATCCAAAAAACATACTTCTTTTTTTTCTTTTTTTTGTAACACAGTTTCTAAACAATAGTTAATATATTGCATAAAATACAATTCATTTATTTCATTTTGACATTTTTAACTTTTTTAGCTAAATTGAACGAAAATAATATATATATATACACACACACACACATATATATATATATATATATATACTTTTTTTTCTTTTTTTTTTCTGTCGTTTGAAAAAAACACTTCCGAAAATTATAAATCAGCTGAGAAATTAATTAGATACCTATGTTTGTAAATTTTTTTGGATTAATAAATTTTTTTCTTTTCTAAAGGCATAAATCGTTTGCATTTAAATAAGTAGTTGAGTATAAATTACTAGAGAAAAATTACGGCTTCTTTTTAGATGTTTATCTGTGATTTTTATTTCATGGGAAACGTTATTCCACTCTTAACTTTATTTATATATATATATATATATATATATATATATATATATATATATAGAATAAAACCTTTCAAATATTTTTAACTCAAAAGTATTGAGAAAGACTTGAAGCTCAATGTAGCCCAATGGCTAATGATCGTTGAGATAATGGCTTGAATCATGGACTTAAACTAGGATTCAACCGAAAACGTTTAAGAAAAATAATGGGAAGCTGCAGCATATTAAACTGAAATAGCTGTCAGAATCCTCCTGTATTATGACAATGAAGTTAAGAAAGTTACCTTGGATGTTTATGTTGTATTTAAGCATCATCTCATCATCGCAAACTTAACTATAATGATCATAAATACTCTCTGAGGGTTAAAAGTTTTTACTTTATTTTTAATGTTAATAATTTTTTGTAATTTACTTTAAGTAATTATTTTTCGCATTGGTGATAGGATTTTATTATATTGCTTCGCATCTTGAGCCAAATAGTATATAAGAACTTGATTTCTTAACAGAGAGCTCTTGTTCACGGAAATCCTGTATAACTTGCATCTGTTTATTCTTTTATTACTTATTAATGTTTTTCATATTCATTCTGTTAATTTTTAATAACTGTTTCCAATTCTGTAATTAGTTAAAATGTGAGTTGTTAAAAATCATAATTTCAAAGTATGATATTAAATTTATGATAATTATGACGACTTAACATAACTTAAGCTGCCACAGTAGCCTAGTGGTTATGGTCGTGGACTCGCAGCCGGTGGTTTTCGACGAGTCGTGGGTTGGAACTTTGATGCCTCAAAAGTACAGCCGGAGCTGAAATTTGTCGAGGCTCAAAGTTCAACCGTTGGCGGGGTGTCAAAGTTTGGAGAGGAAAATGCTATATCAAGAGTAGTCCTCATCTTTTGACAAAGGTTAAAAATTAGGAGGCCCATTGCCATTAACCCTCATGTTGCTTCTAGAACGACGTTAATAAAATAAATCAATCTTTCAAATAATTGACATTATTTAAACAACTAATAGCTCCCTTCACATTTATACTATTTTTAGTCTCAGTTCTGAATACAAAGTATAAAACAACTTGTAACCGAATAAAAGTAGTAGAAAATAACATAATATATTATTCTATTTAATTATTTCTAAAAACAATAGCAAACACATTAATCTTAGCGCTCTTTTAGTTGTAATAGAACAAAACGAAATGTAAATGAGCCTGAAATAAGATTTTAGTAGGTAAAAAAGATTTTAGGAAAAAATATTTTAAATATGTAAGACTTTAAGGATATTTATGTATCCCAAAAGTAAAATCTTTTCAAAGTTTATCACGTTGTTATCTTTTTATAACCTCTGAAAAAATGTTTGTATGCATATTTAATCGTATCATAAGAAAAATTCTCCTTTTCAAATTTCGCAAAATTGCTTTAATATCTAACTGTATAAAGAGAAAAAAAATAAAGTTAAATAAAATATTCTAGTTAAGTTTTAAAAATTGAGAACACGGAATAAAAGAGTTAAAGTATCAAAGGGGGAAACTTGTAAAAAGACGACATACATTTTTCTATGGAATGATGAATGCGAATCATTGCCTTCAGTTGACATGATGAATTATTAATGCAGCCGCAAATTCCTTTACAACATATTCTTAAGAACATTTTTTTTTTAATTTCAAAGTAATCCATTATAATTCCAGACTGTTTCTAAAATACATGAAGTTAGAAAATATTTTCCTTTTTGTAATTAAATTTTATAAAGTATACATATGCTGAATGCAGTTATTATTCTTAGTTAGATTAAAGAAGCTTTATATTAGTTAATTAAATTTTTAATAATTTGAGTACTACTGTAAAATTCCGTCGCCAAGGAAAGTTGGCGCTAGTCGAATTTATAACAACAATTTCCTATTCAGCTAAAATGATCGATAAGTATGTACATATGTTTCGTAACTTTTTTATCTCTTAAATTCAAATCTACCTGAATAGCAAAATTTAGTGTCTTGAAGTTCACGAATTTCGTGATCGGTGATATTCAGTCAAAAACGTGGGTTCGAACTCAGTTTCTTATCTTAGCAGGAAAATAATTAGGATTGTTACTCTTTAATTGTTTTAAAGTGATCATGTGATAACTATAACCATTAAATGTAATTTTAGTTTAGTTTAGTTTATATTAACGTCGCACTAGAAGCAACACGAGGGCACCATTAAATGTAAAAATGTAAGGGAAGGATCT
This sequence comes from Nephila pilipes, assembly GCA_019974015.1. Classification (NCBI taxonomy): domain Eukaryota; kingdom Metazoa; phylum Arthropoda; class Arachnida; order Araneae; family Nephilidae; genus Nephila; species Nephila pilipes. The sequence continues at coordinate 679,909 of BMAW01097065.1, read as the reverse complement.
GAAGTTTTTCTCTTAGTACTAGATCTGTATGGTTATCATCAAAGCAATTATAATACCTAGTAAAAAGATTCGACTCCTTTTGACAAGATATTATGACTTCAGAGCTATTTTTGGGGATCGCTTTGACTGAAAAGTATCCATTTAAGACATTAAGTACATCATTTTCATATTTGACTTAATAAATCGCTAAAATTTAATATTTTATCAAAGGTCTGTATTCTGGTGAAACTATATTGCAAATAATCTATTATTTCATGTAAATCTTCCTTATTCGTGTTGAAATTTCAACTAAATAAAACTCAAAAAGTACAATCAAAATTATACTAATATTTGTTTAAATTTACGGGATTGAATGATAAAACCAAAGCAAGCATAAATTTATGCAACATTCTTTTGAAATCATTGTAAAAAATGTAATTTAATATCAAAATAAGTGAATTTAGAAAACTTCATTTAAAAAAAGCTCTGATGAGTTCCTGTATCAGAACTTGAAAAGCTCACATTAAATATGTCTTTTCTTCTATAATTCTCACCATAATCAAAGCAAAAATCTAACCCTGTGATAAACAAATCGGATACAAATACGCATGAAATGTTCATAAGAATTCTATTTTAATAAGCTGCATAGTTAATTGATACTTAATATATAAACAGGTTTAAGTGAACTTTTCAGATAGATTTTTAGTGAGATATCCCTCAGATTGAACATGAATGTATCTTGAAAAAAGTCAAATACACCACTAACTGTAAAAATTTACACCTGTATTTACACCTTTTCAAAATAGGATCTGAATTTGTTCCAAAAATTCTGCTTTAAAATAATTAAGAAAAAAGTGAAGGAAGTAAAAATTACGAAAAAAACTTACTGTCAATTTTTAAACTCCCATTAAAAGGCATCAGAAGAGAGTAAAAATACTTCTTATTAATGACTGCAATTTACAAATTCATGATGAAAGGCCAGAATATTCATTTATAAAGTGATACTAGGTAATGAAATATATATATATATATTCAAATATTAAATAAAGGATGCTGTTATTCTTAGGGGTCACCTACGTGGAATGCAGTTAAATCGCTAGAAAAATGTCGGCTCTCTCATCGCCTAAGGCGATTTCATGCAATCTTACCTGGTATCCCAATTTGTATGATTTTGAACATGCTTTCTTTCTCATATTTGTGTAAGGATAATCGATACTTTCGAAAAAACGAAATAAATATTTGTGAAATAGAATATACAAAACACGCATAATGTACCAATGGTAAAACTTGAATTGCTTTTTTTTTTAAATTTAAAAATAATATTAATGAAAAAAGAGACCAAAACATTTTTCTTACATTTTAGATGCTCCGGATTATAAGGACAATAAGGATTTTATTATTTTATTTGACTTTCCAGCTAACAATTACAGATCGATATGCAAATAGATCAAATGTAATTCTAACTTGTGATTCGCATACAAATTCCAAAATTCTCTCAAACTGACGCTAATTAAAATGCCTCGAGGAAAAGGACTTACAAGAATCAGGAGAAGTTCGAAGAGTGTAAAATTTTACTTGAAAGGGAATTTTATAGAATTCAGAGTCACAAAATTGAGTATACACCCTACTAGCATTGAGATCTTACTATCATTTTTTTTGTAATGATTCAGTATGATAGTTTTGTTTCTTTAAGATACTAATATTTCATTTGGGGAGAGAGAAAAATATTTTAGATGCGAAAAAAAGCTCCTAACCTGAAATTAATTCTGTTATTCGAAAGAATGTCATTCTAATGTCTGGAGTAGGTAAATTTCTGCGTGATATTACAGAGGAAATTCAACGTAGTCGCGGATGGATGCAAGAAATTATTCAGAAGTATAAAAAAATTCAGCATATTACAAATAAACTTAGAAGAGGGAGAAAAGAATCCTACAATTCGATGACCAATCAAAACATCATTCGAGATGTAAGAATAACTCCTAAATGCAATGGTGTAAAAATTGTAACGTCTACTTTTACAGCAGATACGGAAACCTATAATTTCAACGCAAAAATTATAATAATTAAAATATTATCTATTCTTAATTTTTTTTCTTAGTCCAATACACTATGTAATGTGCATTTTATTGTTCTTATCAATATTAAACTTAAATAACTATTTAATAATATTATTTTAGGCTTTTAAAAAGGAAAGTAAGTAGTGTTCCTTTTTTTAATTTTAGGAACCATTGAGTTAAATTAATTTGAATTCTAAAACTGCTACAGAGAATGTGATCAATCGTAGAACAAATGGTTCGTTTCAGAAAGGATCCGATATAGCAAAGCTGTCTCACACAGATAGATGGTGCATAATCCGACATAAGCTCTACAAAAAAATGTCTGGTGGTGAAATTGCCCTTGATTTTGATGGAAAAGTTTCGAGGCCAACAATTACACTTGTTTTAAATAATTAAGATTTCACAAAAAAGTAGATTACGGGCAAAATGCACAGGAAGAATATCATATTTCAAGATTAGAAAATACCTTGATCTATGAACCAATCGGCTTACGATGTTAATTGTAGGAAACAGAAAGACATCGGACGTAGCAGTTATTTTAAAGATGAATTTATGATGTTCAAGGGGTAGTTTCAGCTAACAGCAAAACGAATTATTAATATGAGCACTTATAAGTATCTACGAATCTTAAACCTGACATTCTTCGAATACTGTTCACCTGTAGGAGATAATAATTTTATTATTTTGTGGAGCTTCTTGTTACACTTCTAGACAGAAGAAATAAGGGTTTAAAGAAAGAAACGTCAATATTTTGTCATGGTAACTGATTCTTCAGACCTAAACATTAACTAATTTTTTTGGATTGCCTTTTAAGAAAAGTGTATTCATTTGTGAGATAATTTAGTTGATTTGAAATGCTTGAGGATAACATCCATGCAACATAGTATGATATTGATTCTGAATACTTGAAAAAACAGGTTGAAAGCATTCCAGACAAGGACTTATTGTATTACTATTATGGAAGACTCCCATAAAATATTAACTCAAAGAACAGGTGTAAAAATTATGAACTTTCCTTATAATTGCAAACGTATTAAGAATTACTTTTGATTGTATTTTTTATTTTATAAAAAATAAAAATGTTAAAAGTTTATAAAGTTGTCAATACAAGTCATTTCAATTAATAAAAATATATTCATTTCATTGCTAGTTTTTCAAGTGTTTTATATAATAAAATATTTGCTATCCTTATAATTATGAAAACAAGGATTTAAAGTAGGTAAGTATATGTTATATATTTGGTGTATAGGATTCTGAATATGCTTACGTAGTTTATCCTTCGGCCGCGAGTGGTTTTCCGACCCCGAGAAGGGGGAGAGAGTTGATGAAATTGATGCGGCAGCGTTGTTTCGAACCCTGGACGAGTAGGTCCGAAGTTGACGGTCCTACCAATCAGGCTGAAAAGACATCTCTTCTGGAAGGTTAAGTAAGGCCTTTTAACTGCTAACGTTGTTGTAGAAGAGAGTCGCTACAATCCTATAAATATGCGCACTGTGATTAAAACTACTTTGTAAAACTGAACTTTAGGTAAAACAATTTTATCCCCTTCAAAATATAGTCAATTTGAAACAATGCATTTTTTTCGTGGCTATTTCTATGTTACGAAACATCCTTGTAATTCCTCAGGAGCTAGGATCTTCAGTTGGCTGGTCGTTTTTCGTTTTATTGTTTCGCATAGGGAGATTGATAAACCTGGTATAATCATTTTATTTTTAGGAAATATAACAAAATAACACGTAAGTAGGGAAGACGATCAAAATCGGTAATCGAATTTCAGGCTAGAAACTCGCAAATAATCACTGCATAACATGAAGGAATATTGTGGTGACGCAGAAGCCCTCCTTTGCCATAACACACATTTGACCGCATGTGTTGCACAAGATCCCTCAAAGAGCTTAATGCCCTGCACAAAAGAATTCATTAAATTTAGTTTATCAGGGATCTTTCAAACCGTGATTTTGCTACTTGGCAAGGACAATAGTCCATATTCGTTCAATGTTGTCCTCGTCAGCAGAGGTCGAATGTCACTCTGGCTTTGAATCATCAATGCAATCTGCATGACCTTTAAAGCACTCAATTTATATCACCCACAACTCTAACACTATACTAGTCTTGGCGGTCGGATGAGTACTGTTGGGTGATTGGACTGTAGTTAACACGCCGCTTAGAGGGCATGGAAATTCATAATAGTCTGTCCACCATATTGCATCAGTTCATGTATTTATTGGACAGACTACGAAGTTCAAATTCTAGAAAATTTTTAATAAATCATATCAATTAATTTCTTCAGCCCAATCTTGATTTATTTATTCCATTAATATATTTTTATTGATTTTAATAACTGTTATTTTTATAATAAAATATTGAAAAGGGTATATGGAATCTGGAATTAATTTACGTGGAGTTATTTCTTCCAAATGATAAAAGCAAAAGATAAAGGAGGGGAAAAAAAGGAATTTCTTTCCATCAAGTTCCGTTGGATTCTTCCCCATGGAAATATTTAATGGATTGTTCTACTTATTTCATTCTAATTTCAAGAATATATTACATTCATCTAATCTTCTTTAACGAGCTCAATATGAATATTAATATTTCTGCATAGAGTTTCCTTGCTATTGTGAAAATAGCAATTTAGAAACACATATAGAATATTGAAATGATGGCGGAATTCTTTAGTCGTATAATAACTGTTTTCAAACGATTAATACCGCATGAGTTGAATTATTATCTGTGATTACTTAAATTCATTTTTTTTTTTTAATTTTCAGCAACGATTCAATCGTATTCTATTATATTGTCCAAATTATGGGGGAGTGGAATTCAATTTTTTAGTTCCTTAAGGCAGCAAAACTCATTGATTTATCTAGATACAGTTACAAAACATGTAATCTGATAATCTTATTCCGTATTTCCGTTTAAAAACATTCATGAAATTCATAGCTGCTGGAATAATCAATAACCTTGCCATTATTGTTAGATTGTTTGATAAATATGAACTCGATTTCTACAATCCTTTCTACGAGATTATTATGGTGCTAAGTCTGACTTAGACATTACGCATAGAAAATGCTTCAACTAGCCGTATATCTTTTTAGTTATTATCATCTCAGCTTAAAAACACTTTGTTGATGGTAACGAATTCCTATATTACTTCAATTTTGATGAAATATTTTGTTAAAATAATTTTTAAACATTGTCTTGTTGCTAATTTTATTTCAGTTACGTGGGAAATAAGCGAACGAAATTTTAAAATCTGAAAGGGAATAGGAGTGTTTTCCACAAACGTTAAGAATATTTGTATCGAATAATACGGAACATTTGAATTCAATAAGAGATTTTTATTAGATGTATACGTACTTTGTACGTAATAGAATATTTTTAATATTTTCAATAATTTTTATAAGACTTTATCAAACTGATAATAAATCATTACATTGTAAGATTTTTTTTCGTACTCTTGTGAAAAAGTGTTTATTCATAAGACTACGAGGAAAAGAGAGCTACTCTTTGCCTGTTTTGTAAAGAACATTGTTCTCCATAAAATCTAATTCCTATTAATTTTTTTTCAAGTGTACACTCACATTTAATACCATAACATAATCGCTATAGCTTTCAAACAAGTGCAGACACTTCGGAAATACATAATTTTTTCTCGCAGAAAATGTCACGCAATGTTGCCACTAATTTTATTTACTTCTAAAAGCATAACTCTCCTCTCTGAACAGAGCTATTTACACGATATAACCGTTATTTCACAAAAAATAAATTGACTGCAAGCAGATAACGTAATTTAATAGGTATGTGTAAAACTGATATTAAACAAAATATATATATACAAAAACGGTAATGAAATATTTGCATTATTTCCAATTTTTGCAGTAGTGTGATTTCAGTTATGTGTTACAGCACCTACGTAAAAACAATGCAATTGAAATAAACAGGAATATAAGCTAAAATATATAAATAAGTTTTCAAGGGGGAAGGAGAAATCTTTCAAAACATATATATCTGTAAAACAATATAAATTCCCCATTTTTTTTTTTTCCGATAAATATCAGAAAATCGAGATTATGAAACCTGGTAATCACCCTATTAGCGTAGAATATTCTATTTACCCTAAAATAAAATCTCCCTTATTTATAGAAGCCAATCTAATACAACTTAAAAATACTTCATGCTCTTATTATGATTAAGTTGAGAGCACATCAGCGGATAACTAAATAATGTCTAGACTAATTCATTTGTTTAGATCTGTACTATTTCAGATTTCTGGAGGAAGTTTGAAGAGTTTGCATCATATTAAGAATAAATATTTGAAATTAGATTTTGTGCTGCAGTTAACTTAAAAAAATAAGTAGATTTAATTTTCTTTAAAAGCTTTTCAAAACTTTTTTCTCTTTTTAAATGTTAAAATAATACTTTTTTGTTACAAAGAAATATTTAATAGCATTTGTATAGATAGATTAATTGTTTTTAAATTTATGAAACTGATTTAATTTATGTTAAAATACCACACAGTAAATTATATGTAATTTTTTTTCAATACTTCTGGATATTTTACAATTATTTAAGCACTCATATTCAAATTATCAAATGTTTTATTCCATTTGATTCTATTCAAAATATTTTTCTTTTGTTTATTCGAATTGTGAATTATCTTGATTTTTCCATTGAATCACGTTTACTCTATCTTTCTTTTTGCTATAACTTTCCTATAAGTAATTCCTAATAGGTGTTGAAATTAGAATAGATTGAAGGCAGCATTTTGATTCCATTACTGTTACTGATTTTTCGATTTTTCTCAGCAGCGTATTATGTTTTCGGTATACTTACCATTCGTGTCAGTTTTAACTATATTGAAATGTGTACCTAAAAGCATCATTATAGAAATTAGTTTTAAAAATCTGTATTGAAATAGTACACAACTTATGCTTATTATTAATGCTTAAATAATCAACCCAAAAAATTACTCCTACATATATTCACACCAATTTTATCTTCAAATGTATTGTATTCAATATTACTAATTTTTTTTAAAACAACACTTTTTTACATTTGTTATGCAAGCTTACATTTTACTCAACTTAATGTTGCTTGTATTTTTTGTATTTTAATTCAAGCTTCATTTAATTTTAATAACTTCATATAATTTTAAAGCAGTTAAATTATTATATATATTTTAAATAGTAATTAAAAAAAATCTGATTTGGATGAAATTTCATAATAAGGATTAATTTTAAAGTATTAGAAGCATTCGCATTATAAAATGGATTAATACATTTTAAAAAACCATTTAAAATTTCATTTTTCTTTGGGCTGCTTTATTCTAAAGCTAAGAATTAACCTTTTTTAATTTAGAACCATTTCTTAAATAGACGAATTCTTCTGCATCAATTATGACACTTGAGCAGAACTAACGATAGAAATGTAACATATTATTAAGCAACTCATTTTTGTAAGAGTCAATGCATTTTCTTATGTTTAAAATACATTCCATAATTCGTCTCCTCTACTGTAATGTTAAATTAAATTTTAACTTTATATATTTAAGAGAAAAGTAGGAGTGTTTATAATTATTTCAATAGGGTAAATCCTGAATGAATGGGTGTGGGTGGGTTAAAAAGACTACTTTAAAAAAATCTTTATGAAAAGTCCAATTTTTGAATTTAAAAAGTAATTTTAAATATGATTACCATCGAAATGCATATCTAGTTAGCTTCTTTGTTTCGATTTTTCTCATCTAACTGATTCAGCGAAATTTATTACAAGAGATTGTTTCCAAAAAAAAAGGTTAAGCTTCTCTTATTTGCAATATGAAATACATTTTTAAGTAGCATTCCTAGTTAAACATGAAAAAAATAATTTGTAGTTTCTGAGCTTTTATTTATGCAATTTTAAATTTAAAAATCATCTTTATGTTAACAGCCTCCCAATGCACATTTTAATATAGTACATACAGAAAGAAAAAACAAAAAGAAATCACATTCAATAAATAATAATATCATAAACATAATGACCATTTATACCACGTTCTATGCACGATACGTCTCTTTTTTTTCAGAAAGTTAAAAGCTTATTTTTATTAAATTCACTTCTTTAAAAAAAACTACTCACACTAATTATCCTTAAGAAGTATTGTTGTTCCAATAATTAATCTTCCCTTTCGGTTCCATAAAAAAAATTAGAAACTAATTCGTTATTCAACACAAAGAATGTCATGAATTGAGAAATTCGGGGCATATAATGTGTTAATAGTTTCTCTGATAGGCGTTCGCTTTTATTGCTTTTAATGAAAACCCTCATTTGTTTCACAGCATTAAGAAATAATTTTATTATTAAATGGGATAATGAAGAAAATATCTTATCACTAAGTCCTTTCAGAAAAATTCGAAAAGAAAGGAAATTTCTTTTCCTTCCTTTGAAAAGAAAAAAAAAATTTAATTCCATCACAATCTATATAGGATTACATTCTTCGAGGTAACGTAATTTTTTTTTTTTTTGCTGTCAACACATCAACCCATCTAACAGATTTTTAGCTTCCTTATTGACTGAGTGTTGATCATTTTTCCGATCTCGGATTAGTTGTAGAAAAAAAAAGAAATGAAAAAAATATATTCCAGACTCTAGTAATTTTTTTTATTTTATTTCATCTTTCTTCCATTATCGACTTTAGTCTTTCTTTTCCTCTTTTTATAATTCTTTCCTGTGAATTTCGTTCTATTTTACTTCCGAATCGCTGTTCCTGCGATATTTTTTTCCTAGGCGACACCGATATTAATCTGACGTTTAGAAGCTGTTAGTAAATTTAATTGAAGTTGAACCATTCTAATTAATTGTCAGGAAATGGCTCAAAAAAATTTCAGTCAATATACATTTCTCTGGTTATGAAAATTAATTTTTATTCTCTTACACGAGATCTTTCCTGACAGGTCTGTAATGAAGAGTGCTTATTTTAAAACGTCCACTTAATTAAAAATCCGTTTAACGAGTAGAGATTTTTTTTTCTAAATGTAAGTAATTTAATCTTATCACATCCGCATTTTTAAATCGAAATATTTTCAATGTTACTTAAAATATAACCCATTAATCTTCACTTTTTACTTTAATCTTATTTTCTTTTAATTTGTAATTTCATTTACAAACATATTTAAGCAAATATTCGACGATGAATTTTTAACGTCATGATTAACTTTTTTTAAATCAAATTACCATCAGTTTTAGGATTCAACTAAATACTTTTAATTCATTCGGATCGATTCTTCAAAGCTTAGTAATTCTGCAAACCAATTATTAAAATGACATTTCTAATCTTATCAATTTTACCATTATATTTTTTCATAAAATATACACGTTTCAAATTATTTATTTAAAGGATTATAACATTAAGAAAAATGTTTAAAAAGAGAAAAACAGGGTTTCATATGAAGTTATGATTTTTTAGCATGTAGAAAAAGACTTTTATAAAACAAACAGAGTACACATAATTAGAAAAATTTACTTAAAATCTCACTAACTTTTTTTTGAACATATAGAAAATATATTTGCGATTAGTATTCCGATAAAAAGTATAACGATTTTCTATAAAGTTGCGCTGGTCTTATAAAAAAAGGTTTAAAATAAAATTTGTTTTAAATCTTTGTATGGATTAAAATAAAATTGCATGAAAAATTAAATATTTTTTCAGGTATTATTTTAATTTATATATTAACAGAAAACCCCTTTCCCACACACATACACCATAATCATACTCCAAAAAACTTTTATCAAGAGCTGAATCAAAATAAAAATTACGTCAAGAATTGGGGCCTAATTTTTAACGCCCAATAATCGAAACATTTGGTACGCATAGAGAGAGAAAAACACCAGACAGCTCTTACAATGGCATCTAAAAATTTAAAAAAAATATTTGCAGCTTCTCGTCAGGAAAACTTGTACCGCAAAAAAATAATAATTTTCTCTACATTTCCTAAATACTAGGTTATATAGTTTTATTAAAAAATCTTCATGTGTGATAAATTTGCTACGGAATCAAACATTTTTTTAACGAGGTTTTCTATTCTCAAAGTTTTTTCAGTTATGGTTTAGATAGAAATGTGATTTTCAATAATCGAATAAATTTTGATGCCCCTCTTTTAATGGAAAACTGAATCCTTATTGTCTAAAGGTGTAAGAAAGTAATAAAATTTAACTATTTAATCATAGTCATTTTAATCACTATCCTTTTTATTATAGAATACGGCTTGCAAACCTTAATGAATTTCCAAAAGCATTTTGTAATCTAATTAATTGATTAAATTTTTCAGGAATCATTCGAAAAGAATAAAAATATAACTATAATGATAACCAATCAACTACAATTACTTTCTGTAACAAAATCCAAAACACAAAAATATTTGCCTCGTGTTCCAAATAGTATCTTATTATTTAAAAAATATGAAAAATGTCCTGCAACTTGAAATTTAAGAGGATTTTAAAATTAATTCCCACATTACTGTTTGAAAACTCTTCTATTTTCTTTGATACATTTTGATCGATATCTTTTCCCGTCAACTAAATAATATTCATTAATTGCCAGAAGTAAGTCTTATTAAGTCTTAAATCTCTCTGTCTATTTAGATGTTACTACTGTTTAATATCAACGTAAATACCTTCTGTGTCTGTGATAATGTAACTCTTTTGTGAATCCAGAATGCATTGATTTTATTATTTGACTATGAGCATCAATTAATCTTAAGTATATACTTAGACGTTAGCTATATCTAAAACGCATTTAGATGTCTTCCTTTTTGTTGTAACTCAGTACTCAAGTAAATAAAATATGCATTAGTTCTGTGATTTAAATAGTCTCACTACCTCTAAAAATGAAAAGAATTCAAGATTCTTAAAATTCCCTTGCACATAACAATTAACTTTCGAAATGTGATAGTTGGTATTTTTAAACATACATGACAATATTTATTGGCTTTTTTTTTGTGTGTGTGTATGTAGCTTTTTTTTCTAGAGTACATAACAGAAATTAATTCTGTATTCGATTGTAAATAACTCTCCTTGGTGGTCTTCATAAGATACACCTAATGGATTAGTAGATTTCATGGGATTTGAAGTAATAAAAGTCCTCTAAGATGGACCTGATACATAAGTTATATATATATATATAATGAGGATGGCACCTGAGCTGGCACTCCCCACTTCAAACTTCTACACCACTACAGGAGGATTTAGAACCTCAACATATTGAATGAGAATCGCCCGCGCTACACGAAAAGTCTTCAGAGGCATCTTGACTCGAAACCACGCCTAGGACTGAAACAATGCCGGCGGCAAGCTCGAGACCATGACTACTCGGCTACTACGGTCACTTAAATAAAGAGAAGAAATGTCTAGTGCCGAGTATCTCTAAAAATTAATACAAAAATCCTTATACATTTCTAGTATTTTGTTTTAATAATAACAATTAATAGTAAAAAGCATTAGGAAGTAAATAAATCTAAAATTTCTGAGGATCAGAAAAGGAGCCTGTCTAAAAGATTCCAAGCCAAGAATAAGAAAAGACAACACCAAGTACAAGACCACCATAGGAAGATTTCCAATCATATCCAACTTTATTATAAATCGTGACATCGTATTCAAAAGATAGACCCTAATTTAAAACTCCTACAACAAGTAGGATCACGTGACATCAACGTGTGTATATTTGTGAACCAACGCAATAGCGACATATCTACAAAAGATGTATATGGACCAAAATTATTATTAACAGGACTGTACAAATTACATTGCTTTCAGCTTTTGAATACGAAGTGAGAATAAATATCCTATGAAGATTTGGGCACTTGTGTGAAATCTCGTCGATTATAAAATTTGGCGCAATTCCAGCCGAACTTAACTAATCATTTTGCAGGCCGAAATCGTTAATTCACTTCAAAACAGATTGAATGAATCCTCTGCATTATGAATCCGACGATGATTCATCTACGCTTGAATTTAAGGGTTAGAGTGCGATTTCCCGATGCTTTTTGTTACGCAATTTTTCAACTTTTTGTCTATGCGCTCTGGATCTTCAAAGTTATACTGCGATTAATTTTGGAAAGATTTGAATTTCGAAACACTTAATTCTTCGGTTTATGAGCTTTTTTCGAGTCAGAAAAAACTGATGGTTCTCTTTTCAATAGATTCTTTCATTGTCTAGAAAAGAGCAATTGCCTTTCTGTAAGAAACTTTTACAGCAAACATTTGTTATTCTCTCATCAAATTCTTCCAAACGTACATTGCCTATGGAAAATTCTTGGTGTTGAAGTTAGGAAAGGGGGGTGTCAGCTCAGGTGTCGTCCTCGTCACTTGACCGAGGTTCAAAATTACGAAATCCGTCGCCAATAGCCCTCGTGTTGCTTCTAGTGCGAAGTTAATAAAAACTAAACTAAATTATCAGAATTTAAATACACATTCAGTCTTCTAATTTCTTCAAACAGGTAATTGTCATCGATTTTAATATCATGTATTTCTTTCGATATAAACTCAACACATTTTCAATATTTTAAGAATTTACTTGTGATGAAGTCAAAAAATACCATTCCAAACTGTTATTTCCTGTGGTATTTGTTTCAGACAATTCTTCGACATATTGAAAACGTGTTTGGTAAAACTTTTACACTTTTTTGGCACACTTTATGCCCGGATTTAATTCCTCTAAGTTTGACAATTTTCTGTTTATTATTAAAGGAATAAATTTTTCTTCAAATCGTGATTTATATTGAAGGTCAAAATCGTTCGAAATAAGACAAATTTCTATTTCTGAAATATGTTCACCTTCCAACTTTTGAATCGTTTTTGTAGAAAATAGATGCCTGATTATGTACAAAATGCATTAATATTTGAGATAATTCATAATTGAAAAAAGATTCAAGAATTTTCGGACATTTGTTTAAACTTTAAGAAAAAAATGAATGGAGAGACTCAAATAATTGTAAAATACGCTCTATAGCAGGTGTCAGAGCGAGCCATCTAACTTTTGAATATCCTAAAAGTTTTTTGTATTCAACATTTGCGTAACAGTTTGGCACGCATCTCTGAATACAGAGATTAAAAGATTAGTTTTAAAATATCGAAAAGGTGGACAGTTTTCGAGGAAGGACAGAAGCTACAAAAGGAGGACGATTGGTCACCTTAATTATGTGCTACAGATTGAGAAATTCTCATGAACTGCTTATTTTTAAGATGAATTAAACGAAAATATAATAGTCTGTTTAACTAAGATTTGGAGAGGTGAACATTGTTTTGAGATTGAAAATTGTAACTTCATAACTTATAAATAAATAATTAAAATATTAGGAATTTATGCAAATGACTAAAACTAATGTAATAGCTAATTGTAAGACGAGGTGAGCACAAATTATTGTAATATTTGCAAAGATTCTTGAACAAGACTAATTTCACGAGCATTAAATTAAGCTTTGGTATATTAACAATTAAACATTGTTACCATTTGGTATAAATGTTAAGCATTTTAACAATTAAATGTTAAGCATTTTAACAAATTATGTTAATTACTCAGTTTTATATATATATATATATATATATGAATTTTTAAATTATGAAACATTTTACAACAATTTTACTGTGCAAACTGCAAAATAAAAAGAAGTAATTAAGGCTCAATTTCATTTTGTTTTAAAAAAAGAAAATTTTCAAAAAAATTCATCACTTTTTTTTTATCTTTAGTGTCCTCAGTAATGGGATCCCAAATCCATTGTTTTCGGTGATGGGAGGGGAACCAGGTTTAACGAAAACGTGAAAATGCTAGAGAAACATCAACTTCTTTAGTTTAATACTCGTGCTGCCATCTATCCATCAAATCTAGGACTGTTTAACTCAGTTAATTTTCTCAAAAGCGTTCAGACAAGTATATTTAAATAAACACATTTTTGGATGCCTTAACTTCCTTTACAATTATAAATCTAATCAAATATCACTCCATCATACATATTTTAGTACTCTCTCCGTTCCATAATAATAATAATAGCAACTGTTGAGTTTAGTTAGTTCAATAATAATACTTGTTAAAAACAATAAATATAGTCATTTATTACACAACATTTATTATTAAATAACTAGATTAGATTAAATAACATATTAAAAAAAATTACTCCTATTTTTATTTTGAGAGTTCAGTCAGTTTTTGGATTCTTCTATAATTCCGTACGTGCATTTTTAACTTGTAGGTAGGATTCCTTGGCTGCGAAGCTTTGCTTTCTCTATACAGTTGAGCTTAAAATTATTGGAGCAATCGTTCTTCATTGATTCCAGCATAACTTGTTAAAATGATTGGACTGCTATGTTCACTACTTGTTAAACTGCTATGGAGATTTGTGTTCAGAGTGTAAGAAGAATTTTACATTTTGACCTGAAGTTCTATCCTTACAAAATGATGATCGTACAAGAACTTAATGACAGTCATTAGGCTAACCGAAGTGCACCGTATGGGACTTTCCGCAAAAATATTCCACTTCACGTTATTCTTTTCTCTCAATGATGAGGCACACTTTCTTTATCAGGGTATGTTAACAAACATAACTTCCTCTGAGGCATCTGAAGTCACAAGTTTACAAAAATAGGCCACGAACAACCAAGGAACTGAAAGCTTCTATCAGCCAAGAAATAGTAGCATATTGTAAGAACGACTAAGAAGGTAATGATTAACTTCTTGGTGAGCAACGGTTTAACATTTGAGTTCTCCATTTGGAGGATATCATTTTCAAAACGAAGTGAAGGTGAATATGAAAAACGGTAACTATTCTTCTTTCAAATTGTGAAATAAAATTTTAAATAACACTTATCATTTTTATTACTTATATTTGAAATCAGGGAGTTATTTCGGCTGCATCATGTATCAATTCATCATTATTTAGCGATTGTGGTTGTTTATTAACGTCGCACTAAAACGCAACAAGATGGCATTGGCGACGGACCTCTCAATTTTCAGCCTCGTTCAAGAACGAGGACGACACCTGAGCTAGCATCTCCCTTTCCAAACTTCCACACCATGCCAACAGGAGGACTTGGGACCTCGTCGAGATTTTACGTGCATCAGCCTCTCTACACGGTGGGTGGAAATGGCTTCAGGGCTCCAAACGCCGTCCGCGAAGCTGCTACCATGATCACTAAGCTACTACGACAGCGAGGCTTGATAATGTGGTGACTATACATTGAGTTAAAAAAAACTAAGTCTAAAACATTCTCGTCATGATTATTTGGTGGCTGCGATTTCATTTGAATTTTTCGTCTGTCACGAAATCTCTTCTCTAATGGTAACGAATCATCATCTTTTAAATGTGGTTTCCAGTTATTCTGTAGAATAAATATGAAGAAATGGCTCGGTCCTCTTGGCCATTTCTTGCGAATTGTTTTCGGTATGTTTTCAGAAAACTTTTTTCATACCTCTGAATTAGAAACAGATTTTATCTTCCATAAGAATTTCCAGGCAATAAGTGTTCCTTTTGTTTGATTCTTTTTGTTTCGATGGACAGATGTGTGCGTAACAATGGCCATACGCCAATTTTTCCGTCAAAAAGGCATTTTTTCTGTAGATCCCTTCTGAGAAGAGGTACTGCTGCCATAAAGACGTCATACATCCTTGACATAAATATTTTACTTTTGCATGTTCGATAAGGGATTTCTTCATTTAAAAGTACATAATAATATCACTTGCATTTTGTCAAGTAGAGCTACTTTTCATCAATGTAAATATAATCCTTAAATAACATTTCCACCAAGGAAGCCCTTTAGACAAATAAAATTCTACGCGATATTTCTTATTCTTTTCTGAAAGAAATTATTTGATGTTACTAAAAACTCATTAAACGGATTAACCTTTTTTTTTTTCGAAATTTAGAATAATGTAGATTTGAGAACTTCTATGGCGTGAACTGCTGATCTTATGGTGCTTCTTTTGGTAAGAAGAATATGTCCAAGTTTCTCTCTATCTTTAAATTTAGATCGACAGTTTTGTTTTTTCACCTCGACAATTATTTCCAAAGCAAGCTTCCAAATTCTTGATGTGGCCATTCTGTTGAGCTTAAACTGCTTTGCAGCTTATGTAACTGCACCTTTTCTATAACTTTTTTCTTTTACTGCATCACGAACTGGACAATCGTAACTCGATCTTTGCTTGAAAACGGAACGCTTCTTTCCTCTTACTTTTACGATGGGTTGATATTCAACTAAAATAATACAAATGATTTCAATCGGCTGATGAAATTAGCAAAATAGGCAAAATTCGTACTAATTAGATTTATCTAAATATTAAAAAAAGTGTCTCAAAACTAATGACAGATGTCATGAAGCATTGATTCAGATTGAAAGCCTCGGAATTTTGCACTACAACATAATTTACTCTGCAGCATTTACCATTAATTCCCATTTAAATATTCACTTACTACTATTATTATGATACAGAGGAAGTACTCATTAAGCTTCTTTGTAAATTGTGTAATTTAAATGTATTCAAGTTAGTTTTAACTGTATTAAAATCAAATATGTTTCATTCAGAGAGGTATACTTCTCTCTTCATGGACTCATTAAGATATTATTACTTACTATACTTCTAATAAGTAATATATACATAAAAATTATATAAAGTACTTATAAATAATTATATTTTACAGGATCTAATAAAAAATGTAACATAGAACTCAATTCTATAAAAGAATAATTAGGAAAAGTGCTTACTATTAATATATAAAGACACTTTAACTCAGCGTATTTTCCAGTCAATAACACAAGCGGTTAATACCAGATATAGTATCGCTATTCCAAATCTTGTGATTTACAAATTAAAAGTATACTATAAGATGGAGGAGCTAGAAATAATGTAGTTAATACCTATTTACATTTTTATGAAGAAAAAAAATAGATAATAATGTTTTTATTTTGTTTATAGATGCATAGATAATCTCATCATTTTTCAACATATTTATAACTCAGTTGTTAAACCTAATTTATCATTTCATCCATCTTATCAAAATATAATTTAAACTAACAATAATATTATGAAAACTGAGAATTTATATATTAAGTTAGAAATTAAAAATAATAAAATATACAGAAATATTTTTAATAAGAGAATCAGAGAATCGCATTAATTTCCACGCATCTTTCTGGAATAATCACATAATTCAAAATGCAGAAATATGATATATAATTGTGATAAAAATATACTTACGAATGAACTTGATTTGAGGATAAATTTCAATCAATTTTACAAAAAATGTTTTGGCGCTGATTTATTTTAATTCATTTTGAAAAATTCATTTGAACTTAAATGAAGAATAAATTATTTTTATGCATTTTTTTTAAATATTCAAGAACAATTAAATGTTTCTACTATTATATGTTTAAGATTTTAAATTGTGAGGTTACTTAGACTAAAATAATTTTAATTCTATTTATATACTGCAAATGTCGTTGCATGTATAATTTTAAAAATTTAATTATTTTTTAAGAAATTAAATAAGTGTTTTATAATTTTAAATGTTTTAGTATTATATAATTAAAATATTTTAACAATATGTTTTTAATTTTATTATTTTTGTTTTTAATGAAATTATTGAAACATTTTTTTACAAGTTTTGCCATTTATGGCGAGAAATTCTAGATTATGCATCATTAGAAATCTGTATTTGGAAAGTTTGTGAGTATTTGTTTTTAGATATTACAATTTTTGAACTCCTTTTTATGTGCTTAGTAATAAGTTATTTTTTATATTAGTTTAGTTATGTTAAGTAATGTTATTTAGAAATAGTTATGTTTATTTTATTTTGTAATCTTTATGCAATTTTCTGTACAATTTCTTGGAAATGTTTATTTTTCGTTCTCTCATATTTGTTTGTTTTCCTTTTTAGTTTTCTTAATGTTTACCTATTTTATTGTAAAGAAGTTACTAGTGGGATGTTTCTGATATATATAAACATGTTTATCCATCCAGCTCAGTAACAGGTCAGAGACCAAATTTTAGTAACTTTTAATCAATGCATTTTTTTTTTTTCATTTGATTTTAATTTTAAAAACAAATGTTTTGGTCATGTCATTGAATTACTTTATCCTATGATTTATATGTTCAAATTTGTATACCATAATTCTTAAAATATAATTTTTTTAAGAAATTTATTATTCTAAATGTCTTATTTATTTATGATTTTGATGTTTGTTGACATTTTAAATTGTTAAATTATGAAAAAAATTAATATATTCATGATATTCCTATAAATAAATATATGCAAGTGGTTGTTCCTAAAAAAAAATTTGATCATACGGAATTTAAAAATTTCTCTTTTATCACAAATATTACTAATTAATTTATTATTACACATCTGAAAACTGGATCAAGAAATTGAACTCCGTTCGTATTAAAATTAGTTCTTAATCAGGTCATCTGAGTTAAATGCAATATTTGATTCAAATTCATTATTTTTAGTAAAGATAATTTTATAATCTATGTAAGGACAAAGAAAGTAAGAATCATCAATATATTCAGTTTCAAAAAAATACAAATAAAGGTTGACTTGGCATTTACTAGCAGGACCATCCACAGGCAAACCTTTAATTTTTCTTATATTGGACAAAGATGAAATTATCTTGTAATAAATTACAGAATAAAATTTTTCTCGTTTAAAATGGTATTCATTGTATTAAAGCAAAACAGCCCTGATCAAATCATCAATATGTAAGGAGTTGAAAAGGTCCTCAAATTCATAACAATGTACAAAGAAAACCTCTGAATGATATTCCACATAAGAATGATAGTTTAAACAAGGCTGTTTTAATTATAATAGAGTATGTATTCGATATATATATATATATATATAACAAAAAAACGACGCTCCAAGAAGTTATCCGATGGAGACAAAAATTGGTGGATAGGAACATTATGTACAGAATAGAAATGATTAAAATTTCACATACCTGAAACCTGAATACCTGATTAAAATTTCCTGACATACTCGATTGGAGAGAGATCTAGCTGGCCAAGGAAATGTTTGACAAGCTGTAAGATAGTTGATAGCAACACGTGCCATATGTGGTCTGACAGTTGCTCGTAATGAGCTCAAATCCTGCGGCGAGGTATTTTTTCAGTCATTGAAAGCTATCCTACATTGCAATGCAACAGAAAATTTGACCATCAGATTGAGAATCGCTATTTATATACCCCTGCCGAGTGCACAGTTCCGATGCATTGTAGCTCCCACTATTCATTCATAGGACACCAAATTTTAAGCATTTGCATGTTAGGCCCAAATGCCTTTGCATTCGAAATTTCATTATAATCGGGCAACTCCTTCTTGGTGCTTCAATTTTTTTGTTATATATGCATTCATCCATCCATTACCATCTGTGTTAAACTGAGTCAAAACAAATTTAACAATGATTAATAAGTTAGTTTTGATTTGTAAAACATTTGCTGCCAAATCAGGATTTTACTGTTGCCGCGTCGAGTTCTCACCGTCGGTGAGAACTAACTTCATCATTATGCACCAAAATCGAGCAAAAATCAAAACGCTGGGTAATTTCTAGTGATAGTTTTTTCCAAAAAAAAAGCGAAGATGGTCTCAGCGACCGGAAAATTATCAAAAAGAATTTTTTAAGTGAGAAAAGGTTCATGATTACCATCATGAATAACTGAGACTTCAACATCTGTTTGGTGAGCCTTGATGTTTACTAAAAATAAAATAATGAACCATTTTAGAAGTTACGAGCACCATCTCATGGAATTTCTAAGTTCTTATCGCACGACTCTCGTGTGTGTGTGTGTGTGTGTGTGTGTGTTACGTTAATTTAAATTCAATAAAATTAAGAAATCAGAATAAAGTTTAGTACTCTTCTTCCTGAAACTAATTCTTAGAGGGAATTTAAAGAATATAGGTATTCCATTCATGAACCTTTAATTTATATTCGTCTCATCGTTTTTCCATCATCGAAAATCAAAAGCTTTCTTTCAAGTTTAAAATTTTCTAACTTGTATACTTTTATTTTTTTTTTCCTATTTATTCCTATTTGATGCCTACAATTTCAATAGAATAACCTTTGTTTCTCCTGTAATGTAAAATAGATGGAAGAAATATACATGAATAATGACGTCAAATTAAGCCTTAAATGAAATGCTTCACTCAAACACCAGTTACCTTCCTTATTTAAATAATAACTACGTTCAGTTATGAATAATGCAACAGGTCTTAAGTCGCATCAATAACTGCCTCTTATTAATATTCCCATTTGCATAAAAGATTCTAAATTCAAAGGAGCTTATAAATCATCGCTTATGGAATTTTCTCATAGAATAGTAAAATGTTTGAAACATAATTTAAAAGAAATAATCAGAAATGCTACTAATCTTAAAATGCAACTATCTGCATTTTGTTTCTTATCAGCAGCTAACATTTTTATTTGTAACTAAGAGAACAATGAATAAGAGCTCTTTGTGTTTCTGGAAAAATCTGTTTAAAACGTAACTTGTTAATTAAATTATCCTAGAGTGTTCTGCGGTTAAAAGAATAGTTTATTATGGAGGTGATCAAAAGAGACGAATGAAAAGTTGCGTTAAAGAGATTTAGCATGCAATTCAAGCATAATATTTTAGTCAGACGCAATACCTTACTCAAAGTTAAAATTCTCAGTGAACGAAAGATAAATAATCGACTTTGGGAGCTTCTTTAATCGCAATTTTCAAGTGATATGCTAAGTTATGCCAAAAAATTGTTAAAAAATTCGATATTTATTCATTACTTCTACTTTTATTGGAATTTTTCTTGGATGTATACGTATTTAAAAAAATTGACTTAATCTTGTCCTTAACGACATTGAAGCATACTACTAATGATATAAATCCTACTTTGCATTTTACTGTTTATGCGTTAAAAAAGATTTACAAAATATGTATAATTTCACTTGAATTAACTTGCATTTGAAGCTACAATAGAATTGATGACAATGGACAACGTAATTTTCATTCATAGTAACGGCAACTCATTTTCTCAACTTCATCGCAGCCTTGTGATTACTTTCGGGCTAAGCTCCATTTAATGCGCAGCGCATCCCATTATTTATTGTGAAGAGTACATGATGAAATCAGGTACGAAATTCGCAACTCATTAGGATCTTCGCCAGTAACGTTTTTGATCACTGTGTTATCGAATCGCCAAACCTCTGGAAGTAATAAAGAAAAAGCTATCGGTTATACAGTGAAATCAACTTCTACAAATATTGTTAAAAATCTGATTTTAACATTTAATTATGAGCTAATAGTCATGAGGAAAGGAAATTTAGAAATTTATCCAAACTTATCTTGAACTAAAACAATTCTAAAGTAACAAGCTATGATTACTATACGATTTTGGAATTGAAATTATCACAATTTCTTATTGTAACGTAGAGTGTTCGACGAAGATGCAAACCTAATTCATTTCATAAATTACATGAAATGCCGTTTTTGCATCACTTGCACAAAAATTCTGAATGAAACGCTTCTTTCTCTATCTCTATCTATTTATCTCTATCTCTCTATCTATTTATCTCTATCTCTCTATCTATTTATCTCTATCTCTCTATCTATTTATCTCTATCTCTCTATTTATCTCTATCTCTACTCTCTTTATTTAACATATTTAAAATTTAGCATTATCTTTTTTAACTTAAAAAAGTTGATCACATTGTTACTAGTACAACTATGAGAGAGTTATAGAAATCAATGTGATTAACTACTGAGAACAATAAAGAGTCGTAATTTCGAACAAACTAGTAATTTATTTGACTAGGATTCTGATATTGTTGAGAATTCTGTAAATGGTAAGCTCACGTACCTTTACTCTGAACTGAGGGTGGGGTGAGAAATGGCTTATCTAGCAAATGTTACCGTGGTGACTGATTGAATTTTTATTACGAAACCACCACCAGACTAAGAGCTCAACGTTCTTAAACTTAAAATAATCCAACCTAATGACGGTTATATATTGAAGATATGAATAGATATTCTTATTTTGTTTGTGCTCGAACTAAGCGCTATTTTATAGGAACCGATATATAGTTACCAGCGGAAGGTTACTATAACGGTCAACACATGATGACTCCTTGCATTAAAAGAAGATCAAAATTTCCGAAATGTGAGCTCAATGTAGGATCATGAAGAATTTTTAAGAGAACTCAAACAAAGAATATCTTACAAAAAAAATAAAGTCACTGAAAATTGTATTACTCGCGGAGCCTTAAAATGTAAAATAGGTTTGTTTAGACTAAATTCTCGATCAAATATTCAACTATATATTGAAAAAAAATGTAAGAACTAGTGTTTCCAAACATGATACTAAAAACACTATGGTGAATAATAAGCGGAATTAATTATCGATGTACTGAACACTATAAGTCATTCTCAAATGTTATTAAATATTGCGCGAATGTCGAGCATAAAAATATTAATTAGTTGCACGTTTATGATATTGCACGTTGTGTTGTATACTCTACGAAAGTATATTATGGGACTAAACTTTTTAGCCCTTCACATATTCTTGAAATTCGTAAGATTTTCAAGATCATAACTAAGCAATAATCATAATCATGAATTCCACAAAAACAATGCCTTTATAATGTAATTCAAATAATTCGTATGCTTCTTGAAAAAAAGTTATTTGTATAATTTAAACTATGGATTTTCACGCTTAATACTATGTAGTTGTTGAAAATTTCCGAAACCTATTTGAGTTCGCATACAAATGTCAGTGAGAATTAAATATAATCAAACTCTTTAGGGAACCACAATACCCGATCTCATTCTAAAATTTATAAATTAATTTACATGTGATCTTTGTTCAATATATGAATAAAAATAAGTTTAAAATCAGTATATTACTATGCTTTCGAAAGTTTTTATTACCACTAGAAATACAGCTCAAAAAGCACTATATTCATTACGATAATGGCTCTATATCTGGCATTTTTTTAAAAATATTTTAATTATTTATACTTTAAATGTGTTTACTATCGAAAACCACATACGAATTATAAAAATGAGGGTAAAGCAAAAATTGTGTTCAAGTAACTAGATCATAACTCATAAAATATTAATATCTTAAAAACATTTTTCCAAATAAAAAATAAACTGTTTTGTTCAAATATACATTTTATCTTGCAAAATGAAAAAAAAATGACAGCAATTGCTTAAGAAATACTTCGCTGAAGGGAAAAGATGCTCGAATAACTTGCACGCAAGATAACAAAAGAAAAAAAAATGAATCAATATAAAATTAATTGGTTCCGATATATGTGCACCAAGAAACATTGTATATATTCCTTTAATTTAAAAGCAAAAATATTAAATGCATGTTTTATTTGTACTACACAATATTATTTTTAGTATACTATTTGTTTCATAAAATAATTCGAATGATTATTAAAATCATCAAAAAAATATTATTCATGCAAAAAAAAAAATCTTAGAATTTCAGGTGAAAAGATTTGAGAATAAATTGCTTCAATTATCTTACTAAACTTTAACTAAGATAAATCCATACTTATTAAAATTATTTCACTCGTAATATCAGAAAGCCTGTTCTGAGGAAAATTACTTCAAATATGTTTTCTTGTTTATCATCGATTGCAAGATGGGAAGGAAAAAACTCTTCTCTTGGGGGAACAGTTCCTTCTTACTCTAGTTCTACATAACAGTACTGTGTTCTTTAACTTATTCTTGTTCTTCGTGTGTGTGTGTGTGTGTGTGTGTGTGTGTGTGTGTGTGGTGACCTGCATAACTACTTTTCAGCATTAATTACTTTTTTCTATATCACAAAAATCTATTTTAGCACTCCACTAAAATAAATCTACCAACCAACTCCACGCATTCGAACTGCAGCTGTTGCCTTTAACTTTACAAAGTTGACTGGAGAGGATTTACCTTCCGATACTCAGGCAGTATGAAAACGGATGCAATCTTTTTCGCTCTCTTTCTTACTTTCGCTCTGCTTCTTGCCATGTGAAGCGCCGTCACTCTACATGAAGTGATTATCAAACAAAATTATAAATGGTATTGTACTGTAAAAGATTATTTTCCTAATGAATTGCTTCTACTTATTTGACTAATTTGACTACATTAACATACGCCGATATATATATATGCTGGATAGTACAAAAAATACAAGCATGCTAAACGTTGTTTCAAGCAACATTTATTAAGACCTTTCATTTTGAGTTATTATACACAGAATTAAATATTATTCATTGTTATATTAAAGGATAATTTTATTTTAGTGTGCTTATACAATACTTATAAATAACATGCCTATTGGGAAAAATATATATAAGTGAATAAATTAAATATAAAATTGTCAGAAGAAATAAATAATTTAGTTAAATGTATAAATATTGCATTAATTGGAGATTAAGAAGTAAATGTATTAATGTGATAAATTAGTATGTAGAAAATCAAAATAGTAAATTATTCGATACATTTATTTGGAAATAAAAAAAAAAATTTTAATTAAGTATGTAAAATTATTATTTTTATGGTTCGAAAAGCTTAAATCTCTGTGAACAGAATTTGACATTAATTGATTAGAAGGCCCTTATCTTAACTATTCTACTATCGGACCTGCAATGACAGCTGTTAATTAGAAATGGATATGCCATTGTAGAGTTCAAAAGGTGCTTAACAGTAATATCTATCAGGTTATGCATTCAAATTTTGGATGTTAAAATTTGAGTTTAAAAAGCTAATAATATGCATATTTTTAAAAAGAAAAATTGTAACTGAAAACAATTAGTAGTTTAATATTATGCGCTTTTCCGTGAGTAGTGTATTATAAATAAAGTATTCTAATAAACTAATATTTAGACAAATAAAAACAGATTATACAATATTTAATCTAATAAGGAACTATTTTTACGCGTATTAAACAAGTAAAAAATTTAATAAGAATTATTTTACTGAGGAACCAATAGTATGAAAAATGCAGTTAGGGAGGAAAAAAATGCCAGAGCTAAACGATTTATAAGGCAAAGCTAAAATCCACTCCGTCACCGTCATTACTTGGAGTTATATTACCATAGACTTTTTCTGAACCATACACGAAAAGCTGCACTATTTTATTCCGAGATTTTACTAAACCTATGGTCCTCTATCAATGTGCCAAATTTGAAAAAAATTAGATACCTGGATATGTGAGCTCCTTTTCAGAATTGAATCCGTGAGCTTTTCGGATTTTTACAGACCCTCTGCTGACGGAATAAGCTCAGGTGTTGATTTCAAAGAGGTTCGTAGTTTTTTTTGAAATTGATGTCCAGAAAAAGTCTTCATCGAAGAATTCCACTTCTTACTATTCCGTTCATTCACATGAATATCGTTGAAACACTATGGTTATAACTCTTCTTAGTTTTTGACTATGATATTGTAATGAGGTATAGCTGGAAATTTCTTGTTTTGTGGGACAAATACTTAGAGAAAAGGCTTTAGTTTAGTTAAATACAGAAAGCATCTGAAGATTTTTAAGTGCCACTTATTCCGAAATTTAAAATTTTGTCTAGAAGTTTCTATTAGCGTTATGAATATCAAATGAAAAATTATATATAAATTACATAAAATGAGTTTATACTACTTTTGCTACGTACACGGGGAAAACTTCGTTTTGAGGGGTATTGATCATTTCGACATTCCTAAATATGTTCTTAATCGGGTAAAAAAGTTACTTATCACATATAATTAGTCTAAAAATATAATATCTCAAATAAAGAGTAAAAAAAAATTAAGATATTTTTTTAAATTAATTAAGCTCCGAAATATTTATAAAAAATGTAAAATATATGAAGAAAGAAGTAAAATATTTGCTGTCAAACTACAAAATATACTTTTCCTTATTAGGCGTTTTTCAGTATTAAATCCAAAGAATCTAAATGAGAGAAAGAGAAAAGCAAGTATATATATGAAGTGGGAATTTTCCTTTTTGTATAATGTAAAAAGATTTTTGTAATTATTTCCAGTATCTCGAGTCTCTACCATCCCTTCTAAATTTAAAACGGAAGTACCAAATTAGACACTTTAAAAAATAGATAGTGGAAGAGAAAAAAATTCAATTATGCATCATGGAAATTCTGAAATTTGTATCAAATTTTGCGACAGGGAAATCCTTATATAATTTTCTAAAAAGTAAAAATCATTACATTAATCAATGTAAAAAAGATTTTCAAGATAGATATAAGTCTAGAAGCAATTATAGCTATTGTATTATAGTAGAAATTTTGGCAAGTTCCAGAGGAAGTTTTTTAATAAGTTCCGGAATAAAAGTTTTAAATTAAAATTCCTATTAGAATAATAAAAATGTTTGCTGTTATAATTTGATAACATTATAACATTATTGCTGTTATGATTTGATCATTAATATATTTATAATTGTGACTTTAAGGTATATGTTAATTCAACAGATATTGAGGATTTTTTTAAAATTATCTTAGTTAATTTTAAAGAATTAAAAATTAATAATTCTATTTCTTATTAGAACAATTTTAATTCCTTATTAATTATGTTTTAAGAGAAAATTATAGTAGTTGTATTGGAAAAAAACTATAAACAAATTAAAAGCATACCTTGGAATATCCTGCTAGTAATAGTCTTGCAAATATATGTTTACATTTTTATGAACATAATTTTATTAACAATAATAATTTCAAGTTATTTAAGATATAATGACGAAATTATCGTTTTTAAAATTAATTTGCACCCAGAGGTTAAACCAGATTTATCTTTATATACTTCTTATTTAAATTTGTTTAAAACTAATGTAAATTCTAATAAGGCTTATTTTAGACCTTAATTTAAAAACGAAGAATAATATTATAATACGTAAAATTCCCTTTACGAAAGAGATAACTACTATTTCCATACTGACAAAGTTCCTTTCTTTCATTGCAATTCAAGCTAAAAACATAAGTACCTCTTTGTATTATTTTTACTTAGAAATATCAAATAATTTAATATGACTCCTAGCATTCAAAATAACTTAAATAATTTCTTTATAAAATGTGCAAAAGGGCTGATTATCTTATTAATTTTTAAAAAGAAATTTAAAAAATAAAAGTTATAAGTTTGACTAAAAAACTTTTCCAAATATCTTTTTTTATTTTACTATGATTATTAATATTTTAAAAGGGTAAACAGGGGTATTTTACAAGTACAGCACAATATTTTAAATATACATTCGTAAAAACTGTTTTTAATAAGCATTTCTAAAAAATAAATTTTAATTTTATTGTCTTTTCATCACATTAATTCTTCATGGACAATCTAGGGAAGAAACTTTTCACTCTCAGAAGTTTCAAAGTAATGGAAATATGTAGTTATTTTTATTTATTCTTTCCTTTATACCAAACAAATGTCAAAACATATTTCTTTATATAAAATAAAAACATTTGTGTATGTGTATGCGTAAAAAATATATATTTATTTAAAATTTGTAAAACATAGGTTTTCATTTAGAATGAAATATTATAATCATCAGTTTCTCCTTAAGTATTATTAATAACTTTAAAAAACTACAGTAAGGTTTCACTTTTCTTAAATAATACTATATAAGAAAAGAATTCAAAGCAGTTCTCATACAATGTCATTATGAGCATTTTATACACTCACCGTCAAAAAATATTGCACTTAGAAAAAGCAAGGTACGTACTCGTAAATGCAAATAATGAAACAGTTTTCGTCTCTGTTAGATTTGCAACTGTCTTAAGTGTTGACCTTGTCGAGCCGATGAAATGTCAGCAAACACGTGACTTACTGTGCCACAAAAAAGCCTTTTAAAAGGTTCTCTCAAAGCGAATAACTTTGATTCTAATAATTGTGTTCGGGGTTGATTTATAGCTTTAAAGTTTCTTTTGCCTTTGAGGAAAAAATAACAGTCATTTGAACAGACAAACACCCTTGAGAATGGTTATTCCTTTGGATTGCGCATCATATCGGTCGCGCAGATGTTAGTTTCACTCTATTGGTAAAATTGGGTACAAGGAAGTTATTGCTCATTACAAGTACACTTGGGGAGAGCTACATGGACTACAATAAGGATAGGTCGAATAATTTTCAGCCAAATGCGAAATATATCAACTGCCACAGTTGAGAACATTTTGTGAACAGTGATGCCCTCTCTTCCTCCTCCTGTAAGTACCAGTAATAATAGCAGACAGCTGCATGCTTCTTTAATTATTGCTTGCACGGAGAGAATTACGGAGGTTGCCCCTGACACACAACATCGTAAGAGAATGCAAAAAAATGATATGTGAAATGGCAGCGGGTTATATTTAGTGATGAGAATAGTTTCTGTCTTGGTGAAGATGATACCCGTACCCGTGTGGGGAGACAACGTGGTCAGTGCCACAATGGACGATTTGTTGTCACTGGTAAAAAATTTATTGATAAAGGATACTATTTCGTATGATGCCCAATCACCACTGGTCTTCACTGGAGTCACTTTGATGGCCCAAATGTACGTTAGTAAGATTCTGCAACCAGTGGCTGTCCCTTTTGTTAACGCCTATCCTAGTCCTCTACTTCAAAAGGATAACATTCCTCGCAATGGATAACATGACCTCGCAACCATAGACACAAAGATATGGCTGCAACATCGCCAGAATAATCGCCCAAAGAAAACTTATGGGGTGTTATAAGCCGTTCTATTAAGACTCAGCCGCTGCCAAAAATTTGTTAGATCTGCATAACAAAATTCAATCTACATGGAATGACTTTAGTCAAGGGTTAGAGCTTCTAAGACTCCATGCCCCGAAGTGTGGTAAAATTCATCAAAAATAAGGGCAGATACATGCTATTGAGAGATGCAATGATTTTGTTTTTACCAATACATTTTTGTCGTACCCAAGCTAATTGTTTAATTACTTATTTTTGGAAGTGAGTACTAATTTGCTTTCAACTATCTTTTCAAACATATTATTCCTTCTAGGTGTATTTTTTTTTTTTACAACTAGTGTATTTTACCACATATCAAGTTCTAAGTAAAACAAAACACTATCTAAGTGCTTCTCAGATTTTAGAGCCAAATCAGGTCTAATTTAAGGAAATATACGAATATATATATATATATCAAGTTATATACAGTCAACATAACTGATACTTAAAAGTTTAAATACCCCACAATAAATTTTTAAAAACATATTGACTAAAATTTAGAATTAATTTACAGTTTAAACTAATCAACACAATACTATATTTATCATTTTAGAATTTATATATTTATGAAATTCCTCAAATTAATTTTTAAAGAATAAATATATTCAATTTCTACATAAAAACAGTTCTTAAAATTTAAGCTTTATTTTTTATAGTGTTTTATGTAATATTGCTTGTTGTAAAACTTTCTGCAAATAAAATCAGAAATTCAATATTGTTCTTAGAGAAAACTTCGAATCTAGGATCATTTTTTTAATTAAAGATTTAATAAAATATTATAAATTGTAGAAATTAAATCAGACTTGACTGTTAAAGAAGTATAGAAATCACAGAGCAGTCTACACTTTCTTAAATCCAATGCATTCACAGGAATTGAAAAGAAAGTTTTTTTTTCTCGGCAGTGGGGGATAAAGTATTGAGTTATTTCCCTGGTAGAAATCATTTTCTTCATTTGGAATTACTTGTTTTCTTCTATTGTGTAGGCTTCTGAAAGAAAAACCTTCTAGAAAAATTAAAAGAACAAAGGCACATCAATTTTTCTTCAAGATAATTTGTTTCAAGATTATTTTTTTATCCAAGAGAAGAGACGCTATCTGGTTTTTGTTTTAAAAAATTAACAGGCACTTCATTCAAATAGAATTTGAGCAAAGACTTGAAGTATTCTGCAAAATCGATTATTATCATTTCAAATTATGAAATTGACTTATTTCTTGATTTTTTATTCGATTCAATTATTTCGACCTGATTTGACTATTGATTTGATGATTAATAGCTTTTGATGACTTTTTGAGGAAATTCGACACATCATAACTAACTTTTCACTGGATAGTCACTGGAACACCAATAAAAAATTTTGGACATAAGTGAAATCCAACCGACATTAATATAAGAGATTGGAAATTTTCATAAATATTTTAATTCCGTAACTTTTTTATCTTGATGCTGTCCATGAAAATATGAGGAACTAAAACTTCTTCATTCTTTTAAATATTAACATCTTGTTATATTCTGAAAAAAAAAAAGAAGCCATACGCGCGGCACTTGATAGCTAGATTAAGCAAAAGACAGGAAAGTGGCCAGCAAACCAAATGTTTTATACCGCGATTTGAAAGTAAAGGAAAGTAGTTTTTCTGTGAGAAGATTACCATTAATTTAGATTTAGATTTAAAGTAATGAAAATTTAAAAATTTGATTATTTGAATTCATCATATATACACATGAAGAATCAGAAAGGACAAGCATTTTTAAAATGGCTAGAATTCAATACCATATGAAGTGAAAGGCTACGTTAAGTTCGTGATGTCTTAGCCTTTTTTTCAGTTGAAGCCGTGGGTGATAGAGCACTGAGTTTCTGTGTATGACTGTTTCGTCTGTTGTGGCATTTTTACCTGAGTTTCGCAACCATTTCAGTATATACAGAAATCAAGCTGAGTTTTAGCACTTCGTACACGATGTACAAAACATAGCAAACAAGCAAACAAACAAACAAAAACAGCAATACAAACAGAACGCATACCCGAAGTTGTAGAAATCTTCAAACAAGTTGTGCTCCTCAATTTGAGTAGAATTTTTCGGAAGCATTATTCTGAATATGGCTTTAGTAATCTTTCGGTAAGCTCTATTTTGCATTTCGGCCTGCACTTCCACTCCAATAATTGGCCATTGTGCTACAGTTGAAGAGCAAAAATTACGCCCATCAACTAAACTTTGTAATGAAGATTAAAGCAATTTTTGAGAAAAATGATATCCTTATTTTGTTCATAAGTGATAAAACTCATTTTCATTTCAATAGAGGGGTAACTCAACAGAACTGCCACTAATAGATTGAAAAAAATTTCTCGAAAGATCACTCCACAACCCGAAAGAGACGGTTTGATTAACCATAGCCAAATTGATGCCATCGGTCCTTACTTTTACTTTTACAAAGACGATAACTAAAATCCTGTTACCATAAACAGGGAGTATTATATAGAATTGATAAACAACTCTCTTTCTACCTAGATTAAGACGAAAACGCCTACCCATCCAACTTGTGTGGTTTCGGCCCACACAATTAGAACATTAATGCGTGTTATTCGCCCATTGTTCCCTGGCTCCTCATTTCCAGATTTAGTTACATTTAGTGGCCCCCTTAAGCCCTTTATTTAACCATAGATAATTATTTCTTGTGGGATCGCCTTAAATCTCATGTATACGAGCATAACGTTCGTACATTGAAGAATAGGAGGAAGCTATTTGAAAGAAAGTTGTCGAAAACAACAGAGAAATTTGATAGAGTACATGCCAACATCTAAGACTGCATTTAGAAATACATTATTGGTAACTAACACCACCTGAGGATGTTGTGTTTTGCACTTGATTTTATCAACTACTGTTTCAATACTGTTACGTAGTTGATCGTCTCTCGAAGGCAAGAAAGATCCAAGCAATTAAAAAGCAGGTTGTTTCCGAATCAATCTTTATTTATTCAGACAATCTCTTGAAAATGCACTACATTTCCTTTAAACATGAAAAATTAATACCCACACGTAAACTATACAATAGCATAAATTCAAAGTTGACACAATCAATGTACACAGCACTACAAACCACGTAATCGCATAAGAACATTTGGTCTACATACTTTACACACATCCTGTTCTCCCTCTGTACTCCCTAGAAACACCAGGAAATGTCGAAAAATTTGGTAACCAAGGCTACCGTTACCTATCCATTCTTACCTCTAGGTATTATAACATTTAGTTTAGAAAATGATCCTTTCTCCGCAAATGTTGTTTTGCAGGGAAAACAACAAAATCCAAAATTAAGCATAATACTGTCTCAACTTTAAGAAGACTGCAAGTCCCGGGAAACGTTCTTCTCAAGTGAAATTATCCTCATCGCTTCCGCAGAGCAGAACTATTCTTTGATGTATATAGCCTTTGACTTAGATATCACCGACTTCTGAATCCGAACAACACCATTTAAAATGTTAATAATAGTATATGGATCTTCTCAATAATCCTGTAACTTCCGAAGGAGTCGGCTTTACAATCTTGAAGGTTGTAAAGCCGAACACGTTCATTATCTAAGTGATGTTTTGAAAAGCTTGTATCATAATGGGTCTTCATCCAGTCGCTCAGAATGTTAACTGTTTATCTAGCGAAACTATGAAAACTCTCCCTCCAAGTCTGCATGGCCCAAATACTTAGTGGTACACACATTCAGATCATGAGCTTCACCACCAATTTTGGGGTCAGTAGCTTCAATTTACTCTAACGTAATAGTGTACAATATATCTATTATATGCTGTGTTGAATGGCTAACAAGTATTTTTTCTTAATTATACTATTTCTTATATATGTATATTTTTGAAAATTGGCTAGTGCTATTACTGTTGTTACGGGTGACTTACCATCTTTTTGTGCTTAGTGCTGCTTTTCCAGTTGTGCTGTTCATCTGTATAAGTTCTGCTACCTGTGTTTCACCTTTTCCGGAATACTTGTGAATAAAGTTTCATTCTCCATTATCACCCTTGTTGGACTGATTTCTTCTTATACCCACAATAAGATTTTTGTTGCATTACTTTCTATTACTTTGTTATTTAAGTTCTTGTTTTGTTTGTGTATTTATATAATTATTATTCATTATAATCTTATATCATTTTTAAAACCCAAAAGTAAATTTTTTTATTTCAATTATTAAAACTGCATATACTTATAAAAGAGGTTATCCATAATTAAGATTAACTAAATGTACAAGGAAGATTTTGAGAGTAGGTATTTACTCGTATTTTTAAATATGCTATCATTTTCATACATAAGTAAATACGTGTTGTATAACTTACGAAGACAGAGAGAAGTGAGATTTATGCATTTTTGAAAGATGTATAATAGCTAAAGAATAATTGTTCAATTTTTCGATGCAAAGGAATCCATCTACATGTATTACTAACGTGACCATTTGCCCTCAAAACTCTTTTCGTAAGAACCAGAAGGAAATATGTTGAGTTTTTCACATTAAAATGTAGAATATGGAATAGAAATTTATTGCGTTTAAACAAAAAAAATTCTGTACTTAGATATGGGAACGCTTTTACATGGATAATACATTTAGCAAGTACACAGTTATACTATCTTATTGCATTGAAATAGTGACTGCGGTAGCCAAATGATTATGTTGGCAAACTCGTGGCTAGCGATGTTTCAGACGAGCCGATATTTCCAGTCCTAATTTCACTAAAGACTCGCCATGCTTGAGACGGGGATTAAAGCAGTTTAATCTACCAAGACTCGAAATCTTCAAGTTCACGTGGTGTGAAAAATAGGAGAGTGGAGAGAGTCGTGTTTCAAATATATTTTTTTAAAAAAGAATAGCTCTCGTGTTTCATCAAAACCTCATCGTTAATGAATATTCGATACAATATATTCCATACCCTTGAGAATTTTTTTTTTTTTTTTTTCAGAATTAGTGACATCAAATTAAATGAAAAAAAATGATTTTTGGAAAGAAAATGATTTTTGGGGGATGAGATATTATATGAATAGAGCAAATACAATAATGCAAAATAGAGCAATAATTTACTGACCTGCTTTTTCCCCCTCTAAAATAAAAAGGGACAATTTACGACGATAGGAAAGAGAGGTTTCACCAAAATATAGGTTCGAATGAAAAAGTGAATTCTTATTAATTTTTTAGATATTTCAAATTAATGTCATATTTAAAAGGCTTTTCCTTTATCCAGTTGAGAATAAAGAAATTTCAAGGTTGTTAAAACTTTTACTGCAGTTAAAATGTTTTTTTTTTTCTAAATTTAGTCAAGAATATACAACAAATTTTATTACGAAGAAATCTAATGAAAATTTTACTTTCATTCAAATGCTTTATCTTTATTTAGTGAAAGAATGTATCAATTTTACTTTTAAAAAATTCATCTTCATAGGGAGAACAAGTTCATAATTTAACGTTAGTAGATATGTTTACGATAATATTCTTCAAATTTGGATTGTAACAATTTGATCTAATTTTTGCAAGAAGGAATTAAAGTGCACTGTTTGCTTCACATTGTATGAACAAAATATCTTATTGAGTTAAATTTATAAATTTTACTTATAATTTAAGGTTGATTTCATTACTCTTTTTTAAATTTAAATATAGATTAAGATGACATGATGTAACACATCAATCAATAACTCCCGAGACTAACCCAGAGATGGCGCTCGTAGTAAACCAGTAACCAGGTCTTTCTAGAGTACTAACCTTTGCTTGAAACGTGTCAAAATTTTAAGTCGATCGGACCAGAAACAGCTGAGTTATCGAGGTTGGAGTAAAGTCGTTTTGTAGTTTGTTTAAAAAATGGAAAAAACCGAGTTTCGTGTTCTGATAAAACATTGTTTTTAAATGGGTAAAAACACCGTGCAAGCGAAACAATGGATTGAAAAATGTTACCCGGACTCTTGTCCATCAAAAGCAACGATTTGTCGGTGGTTTGCCGAGTTGAAACGTGGTCGTACCGACACAAATGACGCGGAACGCTCGGGTAGACCTGTGGAAGCCGTTATGTAGCGACTTCCTTCTACTACAGCGCCACTGATTAAAAGGCCTTACTCAACCAGCCCGGAGAGATATCTTTTCGGCTTGATTGGTAGGCCCGTCATCTTCGAACCCCTTGGTCCAGGGTTCGAATCTGCGCTGCCGTTTCGCGACCGCCACAGTTACACCGGAAAATGTGAGTGAAGTGACAAAAATTATAATGAAAGATCGTAAAGTGAAGCTCCGTGAGATTGCTGAGATGACACAGATATCATATGGAAGTGTATTTACTATCCTTCATGAAAAATTGAGCATGAAAAAGGTTTTTTCCAAGTGGGTGCCGCGATTGCTTTCGGTGGAACAAAAACAGCAACGAGTCGATGATTCAGAAAGCTGTTTATCGCTATTTACTCGCAACAAAAAAAGATTTCTTGCAAAAAGGAAAAAAAAAAATTTTTGAAAAAAAAAAAAAAAAATTTGGAAAAGCGTTGGAACGATTGTATCACCCTAAAAGGTGATTAACAAAAGGTGTTATGTTGATGAATAAAAAAAATTTTGCAAAAAAAATGTTGTTTTCAATGTTAGTCTCGGGAGTTATTGATTGATGTGTTATCTAAGAATATTACTTTCATAAAAAAAATTAATTAATTGCCAAATTTTATGTCTTCTGTTTTCTGTTTTTTAGAACGGAATTATTAAAAAGTATATGACATGGTGCTGCGATGACGCATCCCTGCAAGGTTATTATTGTAAAGGAAAAGAGGTATTTACGGATAATTCATCGGTCACCAAGGAAAACTAAAACAATAAACCTCCAACATTTATGACGAATTTGGTTTCCATTTTTCATCGGGTCACCAGAAATGTGGTGACTTTGTTGACAAAGCGAAGATTTTTAGAAAAGCTGGAATTTTCCCGAAATCTCGATTATGGTAAAAGTTATGGACTTTTCTTCAATTTTCCTTGTGATGTCCCACTTGGCTGGAAAAGCTATAAATACGAAGAGTTGAAAAGCCTGAGTGATTCTATTAGAAATTTGTGGATCGAATCTGTAGGAATTGGAGAGTGAATTGACCGAGAAGTGGCCTGAACTCACCGGAAAGCGGCCTGTGTCCTGAGGAAAATCTGTCAGGACTACTGGAAGATGTTGGAATCCGTACAAAGACTTTAATATTACTTTCTTTAAAGATTTGACCGTAGTGCGAACTAGTAAACTTGTGGCGAATCACTGCATCTCGACTCTTGTGCTATAACTCAATCAAATGTAACTAACACTAAAAGTTAATAACCTTCAAAGAGACACTAGGCAAATCTCACACAATCTATTTATTCAATATCCTTTTAGTTTAATATCTGATGTATATGAGCTCACTTGGATAACACCCTAGATAGATTCACCCAATCAACTAATAGCAAACTCTTTAATAGTCTCTTACCAAAATCTCACCAGTTGAGGCTGAATTGATTTCTCGATTCCGCTACGACCACTATCGCCCGTAACAACTCTTAATATTGACTACCACTTGTAAGGCATACACTCGGCCTCTATCGTCTAAATTTTGCTTTCCTTATATACTCTCTCCTATTTAGCTTACTTCACTTTATTTCTAACTGACTCTGATTAGAATAATCACGTTTCATTTTGGTTAGGAAGAAATTGCCTAATTTATGAAATCAATCTCAATTAAAGTCCCCAAATGTTAGTGAAGAGAAAGTCGTGAATAGCCCAACGTCACAAACTGGTGAGCTGAACGTTATTGAAAGTATTGTAACTATTATTACAAGTGCTACTTTGCATCTGTATTGCTAAGGTGTACAAGTGATGCATTTCCTGATTGTGCTGTAAATCAATCCAAGATTTCCCACCTATGTTTGTTTCATTTTGGTCCTGAATATTTGTATATAAAGGGACCCTAGCCACTGTCCTCTGATGGACTAATTTCACTGCTCACCCACATGAGATTGAATTTTTGTAACAATACATTCAAGCTTCAATTTTGTATATTGTTTGTTGCATCAACATCGTACAACATATTATAACAAGCTTTTTGGGGATCGACTTCATAATCCCGAACCAATCTCAAATCAAAAGGAGCGAAAACCTGAAAATGTGTATTCCTTTGTATTCCTTGTGAACGTTTCTGATTGGAATCAGTTCCCGAACATGCTAGCCCGGAAACTCTCAACCTTACGATCCAGATTACCTTAGACTTACAATTTTAGAAGTTGTATTACATACTTTTTATTGTTGTTTATGAAATATATTGCAAGCCGCTATATTATTGACGATGTCCCATTAATATGATAAATGAGAAAACTTCGATATGATTGATAAAGTTGTTTGAAATTTGAATTCCCATATTTATAATATTTTAAGTAAAGACATAATATATTTATTTACTTAAGTTTCATTTGGATTTTCTCGTTCTTGAATTTATTAGAAATTCTAGGAAAACAAATTATTGGAATGTCAACTTACTCAATTGAAATTCATACAATATATGTTTTTTAAAAGTATTTTTAAAAGAAACATGCTAGATTAACAAGAATAATGCCCTTGATTGAAAATAACGTACTTTTCTAAAATATTTCAGTACAATGTATAATTTAAATAAAGTGTCGCTTAATTTTTTTTAATAATTTAAATTAAAGTATTCCATTGAACAATTTTCAAGAATTTCCTCTAATTGTTACTTTGTTAATAAAAAATTTAAAGAATATTTTGAAAATCTTCTCTAGATATTTCCTTTGATTCGGAAATAAAATATGAAAATTGTCTTTCAATACAAATACTGGATATGCATAATATTCATTCTTTTATTAGAACATTATGTGTCTTAGAAGTTTCTATTGTAAATGCATGTGGCGTTATTGCTACTGAGATATGATTACCTGCAACAAAATTGAGCTAACATTGCCTTAATTTTTTTCAAGAATTTAATATAGATATAGAATTACTATAGAAGGGAATTTGCTTCCAGGGACCCCTAAAAAACTACCGTGTAACGGGCTTGATACCCGTTAAATTTTTCGAAGCACCAAATACTCCCATTGTTGTTGTTGTGGGAAAGTTTAAATGGGGGAGGAAGCTCAGGTATCGTCCTCGTCACTTGATAGAGGTTCAAAATTATAAGGTCAATTGCCTACAGCCTCGCGTTACTTTTCAATGCGACTTAATAAATAATCAAATGAATTATACATAAAAGTCTGATTAAGAAACTAAAAATTCTGCTATTTTCATTTATTTTCAAAAGGAGAGTAGTCTAAATGAAATAATCTGGTAAAAAATAAGTCGACAAAATTATACACGTACATTATATATATATATATATATATATATATATATATATATATATATATATCCATAAGAGTTTGTGCACCAAAAGCAAGAATCGGATTGTTACGAAACTTGGCATTTTAACGAGCCTATAGATAACTCCCGTCAGAGATATCTGTAACGAAACCTATAGATAATTCCCCGTCAAAGAAATGTGTATTGAACCTCCGCTTTTGTTTCCCTACTCCCTATTCAAAGGCGTAATAAAAGTTTATTTCTCCAAAAAGGGCAATAAATGAGCCACACCTTCGGTCAGCTACTTTGGTGCATTCATGAACACATGACTCTGCTGCACAGATGTGGTAGGGATGATCCACCTGTGTTGAATTATGACATGGGGATTTAGGGCCTATCCGTTTGACGTCCAACATGTGGCACCCGCGTATCCGTGTGTTAATCTAGATATTGTCCGATAAGAACGAATGGTGTTGGGGGACAGAGACAGAGATTGTCTATGAAAGTCACTGGCCATCTAATTGGAAATGAAAAGGTGTGATTCAGCCCTACCCTGAGATTTAAAAGGGACAGGAGAAAAAAAACAAAGAAAGAGGCGGAGAGGGGATCCAGCGACAGGAGCGAAAGAAGGTTGTTCCACAAGGAGTAAGAGATAGAGATTGCGATTGAGGCTATTCTTCTGCTCGTGCATTTTGATGAATTTCTTCCCTTAGTAAAACTATCACGAATAATGCACTCTGCCAAGAATTTTCCTATTCGTGATATTTTGTTCGGGACATTATGCAAAGAATAATAAGACGAAAATGCTTTGTAACTTGAGTATAATTCATGCAATTGCAAATAAAAGAAGTAATTTTACTTAAACTGTGTGATTCCTTCACGCTACCGAGCCATTCCAAAAATTCTGGGGTCACGACGTTACAGCTAAGTAAAAATATAAAATTGGTGGCAGCGAAGGTGGGGTAGGTATCTGAATTAATTGATGCTCGAAATCATTGCCCTATTTTGACTGTATTTACAACACAAATACATGGAGTAGAATTTAGTAGTGATATCTCCAGTGTTTTATCTGCAAAGTTTCATCACCTGTGCTATCCCCAGAGGTTAATCTACATAGTGTCATCTCCAATTGTTTATCTACATAGTGTCATCTCCAATTGTTGATCTACATTGTACCACCTCCTTTATTATCTCAAGTGGTTGATCTACATAGTATTATCTGTGCTATCTCCAATGGTTGATCTACACAAGTGTGATCGGTTGTGTATGTTCCAAAAGTGAGAAGTGACCTACAGGTCCTGGGTGTCTTCTACAAGCGACAGAGAGGTGAGTCTTTTCTTTGAGATTATTCACGGGACAGCAGATTATTACGGGTTTTTTTTTCAGTGTAGAATTTGGTAGAGATTTAATGCGTATGGTAAGAAAATTGTGGTACTTATAATGTGGTTCAAGTTTATTATTTTATTTTGCGTATGTAGTTACACTCTTAGTATATTTATTTATTATTAATTGACGGGTACAGTTATCGTGTGTAGGGTATTTATTTTTTAAATTTTCTCTTGTAATAAGGTGTAATTATTTACTGAATTTGTGTGTAGTATCGTGCTGGGGTGTTTTTTATTTTATTTATTTATTTTTTTTATTTTTTTTTTTTTTTTTTTGTATTTATGTTTAGATTTGAGTATTATATTTACTTACGCATCATGACTTATCTTTTGAAGCTAAAAAAAGACGACATGATAGAAATTGAATGATAGAATTGGGCATTGAAGTCCAAAACACTTTAACAAAAGTAGAAATGATCAATAGAATAATTCAAAGTGAATATTATGAGGATGAAATAGTTAAATCAGTGATGGAGGAAGTCTTAGAAGAAAAACGAGAAAAAATGGAAGAGCGAAGACAAATTAGGGAATTTGAGCTCGAACGAATGAGAGTAACTAATATTACAGATAGAGTGAGCTTATCATCGGAAGATTTAGATGGCCAAGGGGTGAATAGAAGGGCAAATTTAAAAGATCTGGTGCCTAAATTTGATGCTAAGAATGTTGATATAAATTTATTTTTTGAAATTTTATTTAAGGCAAGCTTAAAAAGAAAAACGTAGCAGATGAAAGATGGGTTTCAGAACTGATTCCGTTACTTCCGAAAACCGCCAGGGAAAGGTGACGATTACCCCCCCCCCATCTCATAAAAAATGTACTCTTACATTAGTGCCAACTTACATGTGTGGCTCTTAGAAATAGATTTCATTCCCATCAGTGAAGACCAGGTACGTTGCGGTCCGATTTAGCGTTTGACTTAAGGTCCTACCTTGACATTATGTTAGCTGGGATGATAGTTGACGATTCTGTCGGATTAAAGGGGCTAATGTTAATTGAACAATTGAAAAAGGAAACCCCAATTGAGTTGGTGGACTATTTCATAGATTCGTGAGAGGGATTTGAAGAAGCTACGATTTTAGTAGAATTATTAGATTATTTCGAAACTGTTAAAAAGTACGTAGAAGGCAAGATTCAACGAAAACATCAGATTGTTAGCCTTTTGATAAATAGCTATTTGAAAGTAATAATAAATTATGTCACTTGATTGCTAAAGATAAGCACGTTGGTTCATTAAAAAAGGATCCATGTAAGGATGAAATAATTCAGGAAAGCTCTCAGATTAGAAGAGAGAGACTGAAGGAGAGACAATTTGAAAGGAAGAGGCAGAATATATGCTACTACTGCAACAAAATAGGTCATATAAAACCATCCTGCCCAAGACTGAGGGAAATAATTTCAAAACTGCAGTAAATTTAAATGCCGAAGATGAGGATCCATTTGAAAAATTCTAAGTTAAAATGGAAATTAATGCCATAGATCGTATGGGTTTGAGAGACTCGAATTATAAATAGATGCCTGTTCACGGAGTTGAATAAAAGAAAATGATCTCCTAGGGGTATACGTTTCGCTGGAAAACCCTTTAGATGACGTATGTCACTGCTTATCTCTGACTAAAATCAAAATTAAAACAAAGAGTGGTGAGTTCTGTACCAAAGCCGCTATAAAACTTGATGGTTGCATTGACGATCCCTATTTATTAGGCAACCGGACAGAGGAACTTATCCAGTCTAGTGAACAAAGCATACAATTAATTAACGCGGTAGAGACGAGAAGTGCGGGGAAAACACTTCTCACTGAGGTCAGAAAGGAAACAATTGCCAGGGAACAAGTTGACCCCCCCCCCTCGGTAAAACTCGTTTCCCCATCCGAAGAAAGAGAAGAAAAGAAATTCGAAATTCTTCCATTTGAAAAAGGAAAGAAGATAACTTTAGCTCAAATAAATGATTCCGAATTTAAGGTGGAACAGAACAAATGCAAAGATCTTAAGGTATTAGGGAATAAAGCCAGATCAGGGCTTGATAAAGAGTTTAAGATTCTTAATGGGAAATTAGTTAGAGTAACGAGAACTGAGCGAGGAGAAAAAATTAGACAATTGTGCATACCCCTGAAATTGAAGCATGAAATTAGAAGACTGAACCATGATGAGATACGGAGCATTTAGGTGTGACAAAAACCAGGCAGAATTCGGAGATATTTTTTTTGGCCGAATATTTATACACATGATGAAGAGTTCGTCTTGGCTTGTGATACGTATCAACCAGTTGACAAACTTCAAAATAAGGCTGAAGCACCCTTAAAGTTAGTACCGATTATTACAGAGGGTTTTTTTTTTAAAAAAAAAAATTAATAAAGAGATGTTGTAGGGACTCTTCCATGTCATCCGAAAAATCAAGGTACTCGATAACGGTAATTTGTGTAGCATCTGTATCCAGAATCCATCCATGTTGAAAGATTTACCTCTCTTAATATGACAGATGCATTTTTGAGTATCTTTTCAAGGACAGTTTTTCCTCATGAAATGCAATCCGACCTGGGAATTTCATTAACAAGTGACTTGACGACCACTTTTTTTTTGATAGATTCGGGATAAAGGTGACCGTCTGGTCTGTCAACCACCCAGAGAGCAATTCTGTGGAAAGAGTGCATAGGAAAATTAAGTGCCTCTTTAAAGCTTCGTGTTTAAAGTCGGTAAAAGATTAGGAGAGTGTTATCATATCAAGAGCAGATCTCAACTGGTAATGTTTTTAGATTACGTGTCACCGATATGACGTCATCGCACACATC
The DNA here is from genome assembly GCA_019974015.1 of Nephila pilipes. NCBI lineage: Eukaryota > Metazoa > Arthropoda > Arachnida > Araneae > Nephilidae > Nephila > Nephila pilipes. Next base: position 637,702 of record BMAW01097065.1, on the reverse strand, counting down.
TGGCAATCGAGGCATCTGTAAATTGCATTCGACAGTATTTTCTGTTACGTAATACAAAGTTAATTTTCTGATTGAATACCGATAGTTGACTGTGTCGAATGCAAATTCCGGTTGTATATAAAGAAATGAAAGAAGGGAGACTTAGATTGTGATATTATGAAACCTTGGCTGTGATACTGTAGACTTTGGCTGATAATGTAATGATATTGATTAGAGTCCTGTAAATATGTAAATTTTTGTAAATAAACCAGTTTTTAAAATATCAGTGTCTGTCTCACTCTGCTTGTGGCACTAACTATTATCAAGGGTGAACTCAGGCCCATCAACAGAGAGTGCCATTTCTTCGGCGTTATTCGCTCTGCGGAAGGTAACCCATGAAAGCACGGGGTTTAGTCCCACAAAGTTGGGAAATGGATAATAATTCGAGAACATCTCAAACATTAATTTATGAGAGGTGGTTTGATGAAAAGGATACGAGTCAACCGGTAGTGGAGTATATTATACGCTTAATAAATAGACTAAAACATTGCCAAAATCTTGCAATGACCATAATGAAAGAATGTCAACAAAAAAGGAAAGCGTGGTACGATCGTAAAGCAGTTGAACGAAAAAATTTTGGAAAAATATTTGGATTTAGTAATGGTGCTGGCTACCTCCAAATAGAATAAACTGGGTATGAATTGGATATAGCCGCGTAAAGTGATGAATAAGATTTCAGAGACGAATTATGTGATAGATTTACCAGGAAAAAAGAGAACGCAGTACCATCTACCATGTGAATTTAATGAAGCCGTATCATAAGAGGCCAGAATTAGTAAATCTTGTCGTAGAAGATATCGCTGACGAAATAGAGAGAGATACTGAAATTCCGTATCCAGAAAAACAATCCACAAAATTTGACTCTCATGAAATACTGAGGGAAAGTTACGGGGGCAAGATAAATTAACTCCTGACTAAACTGACGAATTAAAAAATGTGATTACTAAAAATAAGAAAGTATTTCTTCCGATCCCAGGATGACTCCTCTAATACAAATCGATATTGAGTTTATTACTGAAAAGCTAATTAAAACAAAATCTTATCATATATCCCCGAAATAAATTAACATTCTATTGGAAAAAATTAAGCGCTTATCAGATTTAGGTATAATCGAGATTGATCCATCCGTTTTTACATCATCTCCTATTTTAGTGGAAAGTCCAAATAGAGACCCCTGTCCGTGTGTTGACTACACTTGAACGAGGTGATCCGAAATTAGTTATTTCCATTACCAAATATGGAAGAGATTGTGGAGAAGGTAAGTGCTGCACTATACGTTAAGGTTATGGATTTAGAAAAAGGGTATTTTCAAATTCCTCATACACCTAGCTCTCAGAAGTCCGCAGCATTTGTCACACACCATTTGACTCTTACATACCTAAAAATGTGATGTTTGGATTAGTAAGTTTTGGAAGGGTTGGAGCAGTTTGCCTTTCTTATATTGACGATATTACTATTTTTTCACAAAACTGGGTAGGACACATAAGACACATTGACATTGTACTACAGAGGTTAAAAAAGGTTGAGAGGGAAACCGTCCAAATGTAAGTTCACGCAAAAGGAAATTTAGTTCCTAGCATATAAAATCGGTTCGGGGAGCAGATCCCCGAGCGATTTGAAAAAAAAAGCAATAAAAGATTTTACTTAGCCCACAACTAAAACCACAACTGCGGTCTTTTCTTGGATTAGTGGGGTAATATGCTTCCTATATTCCTATTTGTAGCGCTATAACTTCGCCGCTAACTGACGCTCTTTAGGAAAAAAATTAAGAAAGAGAAAATTATTAAGGATGACAATTGTGAGAAGGCTTTCGTTGACCTGAAATCCAAACTAGTCTCAAAGCCGATTTTATTCACCCCTGATTGTTCTAAAGAATTCATCTTGTAGACAGATTTGAGTAAGGTGGGTGCCGGAGTAATTCTGTCTCAAAGGATAAAAGAAGAGCACCCAATCGTCTACCTAAATAAGAAATTTTCGAAAGAGGAAAAAAAATTACAGTACAGTGGAAAGAGAGTTGGCTGCGATAACTTTTGGTCTAAAACGTTTAAAGCACGACTTAGATGGGCAAAAATCTATCATAGAACCTGACCACAATCCATTAAAATATTTAAACAAAGTGGGGAGTACCAATCCGAGGCTACAAACATGGTATTGAGTTTACAACTTTGAAATCAGACATAAAACAGGGAAGCTCCGGGGTAATGCCGATGGATTAAGCAGGCTAGAATAACACGTCTTTAGTAGTTTATTTTTTGTATCTTTTTATTTGTACTTTGTAGCATAAATTATATATATATATATATATATATATATATATATATATATATATATATAGAGAGAGAGAGAGAGAGAGAGAGACGAAGCTAGAGGACACAGAGGGTGAACTTTTGAAGATGCGTTTCAACCCAAATAAAGTCGTACAACTTAAACCTCATAGATCGAAGCTTCTTCTACTAGTCTTTTTAGTTACTATCCTAAGAAACAAGAATTAAAGAAATTTTTTCATTGTAAATAGACAATGTCTTATGTCTATCAGAATTGAAACTTATCGTGGAAAAGGAGTAACCCAGTGTTACTCATCTTTACTCCACAGCTGAGATAACTGCTATATGACACCCCGTTGCCTAAAATGTTATTTAAAATTTTTATGTAATTTATAATAGAAACCTAGTCAAAGAAAATATTTCATTTGCCCAAGCAGCAAAAGCAAAAAATTCCTGCTGAACAACAAATTAATATTCTGAAATCTGAGACATCAGCACAGATTGAGACTCAGATTCCAACCGGGACTATCTCCCCGCATCATCAAGAAAAATCACTCAAACCTTAATAACAACAAAAAAAAATCAAAATTACAACAAAAATAAAGTCCAAAAATCAAGAAAATTTTGAATTAGACCTTGTGACTTCAAATGATATTATAAGAATAATTTCCAATGATGTATTTTAATTGGAATAATTAGTCACATTTATAGATACACACACAGAAGAATAAGAAATAGACTCACTTAGACGACATAGCACACAGAATGATAATAGATCTTAATGTGCACAGCATTTACATGACCTCCGTTATTGCTTCCGCTCTCTCGTCTCCTTGGTGTTTGTTGGGAAAAGTAAGAGAAGACAAATGTAAATGTTCTAAATACTTAATTTAAGAAATAGTTCCCACTAGCCAAACCCAATAGCCAGCATTTTTAATAACATGCCGGGATTTATTAAATAAAATTATCATAAATTCTATCTACATAAACACTAACTGAAAAGAAATACGCCTTACTTGATGCAGTGCTAGGCCCAAATAACAATTAAGACAAATCATCGCTTCTCAACTAGCCTCTATCTGTACTCCTGGAATGCAAATTAAGTATTGTCTTGTATAGTTGAGTTGTGAGACTTCATAGAAAAGCATTCCCTAGATATTATTCTGCTGGCGGAAACAAATCTAAGACTAAATCAAAAAGAAAATTTGGTCAATTGCACACCATAAAAGAAATAAACGTCCATACACACTCTAATTGGAACAATGATCCTTGTCAAAAATACCCTTGCATACTACTGCCTGCCAACCTCACCATTCCAACATGCCGAAGCCACTGCAATTATTCTTATCCCTCCAAACCACTCTCTATAGCTCTTATCTCCATCTCTATAAAAGAGAGCTCTTTTGATAAAAACCATTTCACAAGCGATCTTAAGAAACTCATCAGAGTTAGCAATAACTGCATTATTTTGGTGTCTTTAATGCCACGCATAATTACTGGTTCTGACAGCTCAATTCCATTAGAGATAAAAATCTTATTACATTTTTAGACAGATATATTCTTCGATTAGCTTTTGTCCCTAATCACACAAGTTTTGGACTTAACTTTGTATATAAACTAGACCTCACCCTTATCAAAGAGTTTAGCTACCCGTTTAAAGTTCAATATATCCTTGTCCTATTTCGTGATCATAAATCTGTTTTTCTTGAAATCAACTTAAACCTTCAACATTAAAAACCAAATAGAGCCATTGGTCAAAATTTTATCAAAAATTCAACAATATCAATTTTCTCAACACCCCAACAAATTTAGAAACAAAAATCGCAGAATTCACCCGCTGAAATCACCTCGCATACAAATCTGCTTCCAAGCTCATCAAAAGTAATAAAAAACCTACATACCTCAACAAATTAAAAGATTTATTAAAGTTAAAAACAACCATAGAAAACAATTCCAAAGAACCCTAGATGCTTCAATAAAGTCTGATCTTAGTAAAATTCCACAAATTATTGAAAAAGAAATTCATAAATTCCCTCAGAAATCCTTGTATAAACAACTTTCTTCCTTCAACACCCGGGACAACTCCCTTTGGAACAAAGCCAAGTTCCTAAAAACAAAAACACAGCGACAGGCAACTTTTACTCAAATGAACTAAAATCTGAAGCTCTCGTTACCACACTGGAACAAAATGTACAAATAATGAAAAACCAAACAATTTTGGCTCCAATTTTGATTTAGAAGTGCATAAAACTACTTAAAGTTTGCTTCAAATTTCAATTATTTTCCCTCCTACCAACCCAGAATCATCATTAGAAATTATTGAGCGTATCAAAAAATTAAATACTAAAAAGGCTTCAGGAAAGATGATCAAAATTTTCCCTCTTAAATTTTTGTTTTATACTTACTAATAAACACTGTTCTAAAACTAAACCACTTTCCTCCTAACTGAAAAACTACTATCGTATACCCCATTCTCAAACCCGGTTAAAACGCACACTCTACTGGCTGGTACTGGCTTATCTCTCTCCTACATACACTTGGCAAATTAACTGAATTTACTATTCTTAAGAGAATTAAAACCTTCATTAACGATAACAACTTCATTTATCCAAATCAATATGGGTTCGCTAAACAACTTTCTACGATTTACCCCGTGCTTAAATTAACAGAACTAATCACTTTTGGTTTTCTAAAAATTCTAAAGACAGGAGTCGTTTTCCGGACATACAAAAAGCCTTTGATTGCGTTGGCTCGAGGGTCTCATATATAAACATGTAATAACCCCCCCCCCCTCATTCATCTCTTATTCTCGTTCATCATTAGTAGAACATTTCAGGTCAAAATTAAAAATATTCCCTCCTTCCCCTGTAGCATCAATGCAAGAAATCCCCAAGGATCTCTTTTAGGATCATTTTTATTCGTAATTTCCTAAAATGGCATCCCAAATTACTCTCTCTCAATTTAAATATGTATGCTGACGATACCACTATTTTGACCACTTTCAAAAATCCAAAGCCAGTCACTTATCCTCTCAATAAACATCTTGAAGTTCTTGAAAAGCATTTTGACACCTGGAAAATTAAAATCGACGATGCAGTCATTTTTACAAAATCGAGAAAAACCATGCTCTTTCCCATTCCACACTTCATAATAAACAAATTCCTATAGTCTCAGTCGACAAAATATCTTGTCATTATTGACAAGCAACTTACTTGTAAACAACATCTTACACAGAAACGCGAAAACATCAGGAACTTATCTCGTAAGCTCTTCCCCCTAATCTTCCGGACTATTCTAAAATGTCTTTAGAAAATAAGATGCTTCTCTATACTTCCGTTATGCGACCAGTTATTTGCTATACGTGCCTTAATTCTTAATAAAATTCTTGAAAATGCACATGCATCAAGCATCCAAATTCCACTTTATGTATCATCTCAAAAGCCAGGTAGTTCATGGAAAACACGCAAGTTAGAAGACCTCTTAAAATGACCACTTTTCACAAATATGCTCAAGATATATCAGTTAATTTTTTGATAATCTCCCTATCATCAATAATATTGACATTCAAACTCTCAAACAATATCAACACCCAATCAATCCCCACACTTAAAGACCCAGAAAAGTACATATTTGAATATATCTGAACTTCATGTCTCCTTTGAACCACCATAAATCTAAGATTCATTTTTAATTCAACTTCAATATTTTTCACACAACTTTAAAAGTCTATAAGAATTTTTCCCATTCAACATTCCACCCCTCCTACTCTGCGGAGCTAAGGGTATTTCGCCTACTCTACTGTCTACTCTCCGATTAATAGAAATCCAGCCTTTCAGTTCAACTACTTCTCATTCCCACTTGCTGCACGCAATTTTAAAATTTTCAACTTTCTTCAATTAATTTTTGGATTACTTTGTTCCAAAAAATTTTTGACAGCTTGTTTAGTACCTTACTTTCCATCCAACTAAAATTACAGCAAAACTCAAGGCTCATCTTTCAATTCTTCAAGCAATTATTCATATCAACTTAAACTCCAATAGACTTTTTACTGACTACCTAGCAAGATAAATCTTCCACACACAGCCATTCTTCCTAAACATCAATATAATGTTGAGATTTATTTTCATCTTCATGTTTTTCTGCCTCTTACATTCTGTTATCTTCATGTATAGTAAATTTATGTTTGTATAAAGTAAAATCTTGTTTTTTTAAATATTCTTATATTAAATTATTAATTCTGAAAACTTTGGATAGATAAAAGTTCTTCTTTTCTGATATTAAATTCCGTATTCCTTGTTTGACTTACATTCTACGTGATATTTTTGGGTGGAGACGCAGGGTATTCAATCTTTGCTACGGAGCAGCTATGTAGAAGTCTAAGCCTTCAAGGTCTCCTCCTGAATTTGGCCAATTAGCAAATCTAAGAAGAAACGAAAGAAAAATGACTGACCCAAACGATTTCTGATAATACCGAACCAAAATACATAGATTCACTCAGCCTCTCTCAAATGCCGTTACTGACTTACCAGCTATCTAGAAATCCATGCATCTTTTCTGGTTACAACCAACAAGATGTTAGTAAATGGTTCAAAGACTATGAACGGTTCACATCCTATAACCGCTGGGATAAACAGATGTGTCTAGCAAACGTCGTTTTCTATTTTGATGAAATAGCTTGACTATGGTTTGACAATAATGAGAACGCTTTCATGAATTGCACCATGTTCAGAAACTACCTGATCAATACGTTTTGCCGTACAAAAGATCTTAGACTAAGGTGACCAGATTTTAACATTCGAAAAGGCGGGACACCATTGACAGGTGGTGGTGTGGGGGTACTTGATTAAAAATTTGATACCTAAAAAATACTTACCTTTGGTACCTAAATAAATTTCTTATCTGAATGATCTGAATAGCTTATTTGTTGACATCACTTGTTTAACTAGCACGCAGTACAACGTGTATCGTATGAGAGACATTTACAAAACTCAATATGCCATGGCGTTACTTCGTGGACGACCAACAAATTCCTTACACCCTTACCCTTCTCCCCTATAAAATACTCCTCTGTTTCCAATTTTTGTATAAGATGTAATCCCTTTGCAACAATGTTCCAAATGAAGCTAGATTTGCTTGAGAACATGTCGCCATAAGAATAAAATCTGTGGAAGTATATAAAGTGTTATCTCTTCATTTTACAGCTACAAAATGTTTTCATCGTTGACAATGCCGAAAAATGCCACTGTTCATTAAGTCCAAGTTTGTACTCTAGCAACTGATCAAGGTGAACTTTGATAAGCAGTTCCTGGTAATCAGTTCTCAACAATTATTTTTATTATTAATGTTTAACACTACAAAATTTAAAAAAATAATATAAAGCTCATATCCTGGTGAAATAGCTACATGGAAGTCGAAAACCGTATTTTCCCTTCCCGTTCTCCTACCATTCCCTAGCAGGTTGTGCATTCTTTCTAAGAATCGGGACTTTCTCAAAACTCCGTGGGATAAATTGCTAAAAAACGAGACGTTTGGTTACCTTATCTTAGACGAGTGCTTACTTACACGAGTGCAACGTATTGACGAGACATCCGAGTCATACATCCAGGATATACTTGGTCTGTGCTGAAAAAAAACCTTCCATACAAGAAGAAAAAAAGTATCTCATCTGATAAAGGGGGTCGCAGAAGATTTGAACCTGACCCTGCTGGATCTGGACTATAAAACTGTTGATGAATTTGTAAAACTTTGCCGACAGATTGAATATCTTAAAAGATCATGCATCACTAGCCTATGTTTCAAAGGCTACCCAATATTTGTAATGCATCAACCGATGCAGACATGGTTGATCTACAATCTTTGATACTTACCATTGTTAAGGAGGAGCTTCAGAATATCCTACTGAAAATGCAGTATACACATGACGAATCCGCATCTCCAGGTGACAATGTATCAATAGTCCTCGAACAAGTTGTGGAGGCATTCACTAAGATCACTAATCAAAGAAAAATCAGTACCACTCCCCATTATCAAGTTCCAGTTAAACAACCGTCTATGTTCATCAGATCCCATCAGTTGAACATAGACGGTCCAATAAGATACAATTAAGACAGATCTGTGGAGAATTGCCGAGAATGGGTCTCTCTGCTACCAATGTACGCTTTCTGGGCATGTAATACATTGTTGTACAGAGAGACGGAGATTACTCGCAGAAACAATTGCTGCTATTTATATATATATATATATATATATATATATATATATATATGGAGAGAGTGAATTCAACGCGCTCGGTGAGATATGGACAATGAATCCCAGCAAGGCTTTCGTGATGACTGTGCACGGCCTACTGAATTTAATTGCAGGAACAGCTCTCCATACCCCCATCGCTCCTTCAATCATCCGCAGTCATTGTCTCCAGACAATTACCCCAGCCATTCTCCATGCAGACTCATTGAGGAAATCTAAGCCAGACGCTCTTTCCTGGAGGTGAGGCTGCAACTGAAAAAAAGTCCTCCGGTGCATATTTCTACAGTATGGTAAAGAAAATGACCTATGTAACAGTGAATGATAACATATAAGAGATCTAGCTGATTCAGGTACCAATTTTTCTGTCATATCTGAAAAACTGCGCCGAAAATTATATGATACGAAGCTTACTGAAAATGCGACTATTCTAAAAACTGCACTCGGAAAATCTTTAGCCGCTTCTAGATGCTATGCATTAAAAGTAGATCTGGATGGAACGATATGACCATTTGAATTTCTTGTGTTTTCTCAGTGCAGCAATCAAATGATACTTGGAAGGAATTTTGTGTGTGTTACAAATGCCGTTACCGACTATGAATGAAGAGCTACGACTCTCTAAAATCTTTCAGTGAACACAGAATCGAATAAATAGGATTGCTACGTGCATGCTGCTAGATATTATCTAATAGAACCCTATTCAATAAAGTAAATATGTGCTTTTAGTCAGCAACTTAAAGAGATATATCAGTCTATGATAACTGGCAGTAAAATTTTAATGTACGAAAAAGAGTTATTCGTACCATCTACGATTATTGATTTTGAAAATGGCTGTTGTAAGATGTGGGTAAAATATTGCTGGCAGCAAACTCAAATGATACCGAAGGGAATGAAAATAGCCAGCTTATGAATGATAATGGATGGCTTAATTTGTTCGCTTAATAAGAGTCGAGCAGAATAACAGGTAAATCTTTCCAGAAAACAAGTAACTAAAGAATAAAGTAACTAGAAGATACTGAGTTAATAACTACTCTGAAAGACGAGCTACTAAATTTCGTTGAAGAATTTAGCGATGTATTCGATTTCAACAGGAAATGCGGGTGCACAATAGTAAAATATAAGATCGACAAAGGCGATAATGCTCCGATCAAGCAAAGACCTTACCGTATCTGAGTCAGTGAGAGACCTGTGGTAGAATACGATGTATAACGAATGATGTCAGATAGTCCGTGGTCGTCTCACGTAGTGCTCGTGATGAAGAAAAATTGCTAATAGCGCTTTTAAATCGATTATAAGAAACTGAACAAGATTACTAAAAAAGACGTTTATCCGCTCCCATTCATTAATGATGTCTTGGAATTCCTAGCTGGTGCAAAAATCTTTTCTATGATGGATTTGAAGTTCAGCTTTTGGCAGAACAAAGTTGATGAAAGAGACAGGAAAATGACATCTTTTGTGACTCCTGGTGGTCTTTATGACTTTAAGGTTATGCCATTTGGGTTATGTAATGCTCCGGCTACATTTGAACGGATGATGGTCACAGTTTTTCGAGGATTCACGTAGAATATTTGTCCGTGATACCTATATGACATCATTGTTTATAATCTGAATTTTCAAGGACGTCAAATATGCTTGAGGAAATATGCTTGAAATGTATCCTAGAGGTAGGACTATCATTAAATACAAGCAAATACTTATACGGAAGAAAGAAACTGCCGATATCAGGTCATTTAATTGATGAACTTGGAATCTATCCAGATCCAGAAAAGTTAGCTGCTGTAACCAGGTTTCTTGTTCCAGAAAGTATTTCAGATGACCGTAGCTTTCTGGGTTTGTGCTCGTATTATCGGCGATTTAGCCGGATTACAGATAAATTTAGATCTTATGTATTTGAAAAACTCCTTACAGTTGTAACAAACCATCACTCTTTGTGTTAGCTTTCATCATACGTAAAACAGTGCGTTTACAGATAGTAAAACATCTTATCACCAAGGATGAAAAAGCTAGGTAACTGGTAAAACTCCTCTACCTTGATGTTCAGGTTAGATGATAAACGTCGATATGATGATAAACTTCGATTAATCAACTATTAGGGAGGGGAAATGGTTTGGTTTTTTATATCAGTACAAAAAGTTGTAACTACTGATATAAAAAGCTCTTAAAGCTCTATTTCGGACCGTATCGAATCACTCGAAGTTCATCTGATGTCACATATGAAGTGGAAAGTATGGAAGAAAACCGTAGAGACGACGAAGTTCAAAGGATGTCGTCCCCCTTCTTAGGTTAAACCGTTACCTTGTTCCAAGTAAATAAATTGAGGCGATGCCTAAATTTTTGATGACACCTGTAACAGACCAGAATAAAACCAGATCGCAAAGGGGTACTGCTTTTCATTGAAAGGGAGAAATGTAGAGATGCTCGTTTCATGTTAATGGCACAGGAGCTAGAATTAGCTCTTGCTCGAAAACCTATATTCCTTAATTCGCTGCATCCTGTAAAACTTCAAACCGCTGGTTGCATTCGACCATGGTCGACAGATAATGTCTACCTACAAACCTACATTTAATCGGAGAGCTCACGTAAAGAAGCTTGCCCGTAATCTTGAATCCTCGTTCCAGGAAAATCCAACTCCATATGATGACGATCATATTGAAAAAACAGAATTAGTAGTTCAAAATTATCTTGAAGCCCATACAAATTTCAATTTCTCCCTCTCTGAAATAGCTACCATACTTAAAAAGTTAAGCAAAAAGAAAGCCCCCGGAGGGAATGGTATTCACAATCAGGCCTTTAAGTTCTTTCCTCCCAACGCACTTACTCATTTCATAAAAAATTTTAACAAATGTCTCATGAATCTACATTTTCCACAAAAATGGAAACATGCAACTATTATTCTCTTCCTCAAACCCGGCCTAAGCAATTCCATTCCCTCCAACTATCGACCTATCAGTCTAAGAAATTCTATTTCAAAAATCTTTGAAAAAATCCTGCTAATCAGAATACTGTGTTATGTTTCCACTAATAATATTCTTCCAAATTCACAATTTGATTTCCGTACTAACCACGGCATTATCTACCAACTTCTACGGATTGTAAATACCGTTTCTGAAGGATTTAATTCCAAACAAGTCTCTGGGGGTATCTTCCTCGACATACAAAAAGCTTTCGACCGCCTCCGGTACGATGGATTGATCTTCAAACTAATCAAATTAAATTTCCCTCCCTACATAATAGTTATCTTAAACAACTACTTTAAAGATAGAACATTCCAAGTTAAGCTTAATAATATTCTTTCTACAATATGCTATATAAAAGCCGGTCAACGTCAAGGTTCTGTAATTTCTCCACTTTGTATACGTATGCCTTCCCTTAGAGTCCTTACAATAGCCTCTGTTTATTTGCAGATAACGCAGCAATCCTCACCCAAAGAAATAGTCAAAATAACGTATTAGTTAAATTACAAAATCATCTAAACAAATACAGGATTGGATGACTCTCTAGAGGATTGCTGTAAGCACTTATAAAACTAAAGCTCTGTTTTTTAGAAAAGGTCTCGCCCCCCCCCCCCCTTCTCCTAATAAAAAAAACTCAAATTTTTTAATGATCAAATCTCTTGGAACTCTGAGGTCAAATACTTAGGAGTTATCCTGGACTTCAAACTCACCTTCAAACTTTATATCCAATCAATAATTGACAAATGCTGGGCCCAAATCCATAACTGTATACCTTTAATGGGCAGAAATTCAGTACAAACTCTTGCTATCAAAGTTCTTCTCTATAAACAAGTAATCCGCCCTATCCTTCTTTATGCTTCCCCTTCTTGAGGTCATGCCGCACCTTCATATACAGGTCCTTCAAAATAAAATCCTCCACATGATCACTAACTCACTTTGGTATCTCAGAAATTTTGTCATGCACAAGGATCTCAATATCCCTCCTATTATTAAACACATTAACTATCTCTCTAGAAGATTCTATAATAGACTAACATATCATAGTAACCCTCTACTAAGGGTCCAGCTTGTTTTTGCTCACAATAATGGAACCCATGCCCTACCCTACCAATCTTGCAATAATTATTTCCATCTAATTCCCCCATAACACTTAGCATTCCAACTCAGACCCTTTTAATTAATTCCTTTATCACTCCTTCAATAGCCTTTTTCTAAGTCAACCATCTCACTCCAAGACCTACATCTTCATTTATTCAGCTTTTCATCAGCTGTTTAATTCCTGTGGCCATCCCTACCTCTCCTCTCTTGAACTATACTGCTGTTTGTAGAAAATGCAACACCATGAAAGAATCATCAGAATCAAATGAAATTTAATGCAGAAACGACTTGTACTGATACAAATAAATGATGAAATTTTCAAAACAAAAGAAACAAATTAAGCGTCCGAAATCAGTATTTGGTGCAGCCACCATGCGCTGCAATAAGTGCTGCTATACGACGTGGCATGGAGTCAAACAGATGTTGAATATCTGCTTGAGGAAGAGAATTCCATATCGCTTGTATGCGCAACCAAAGTTCGTCTTTGGAAACTGCAGGACGCGGATCACGAGCGAGACGCCGACCAACCATATCCCACACGTGCTCAATAGGCGACATATCCGGTGAATAAGCAGGCCAAGGAAGAAGTTGCATGCGTTGTGCTGAACAGAAGTCTCGAACAGTCCGCGCAACATGTGGGCGTGCATTATCCTGCTGAAAGATAGCTCCAGGGATGCCTTGAAGGAAAGGAACGACTTCGGGCTGTAGCACTTCACGGACGTACCTGTTGCTATTGAGATTACCCTCAATTCGTATCAAATTGGATCGTCCATGATACGAAATCGCACCCCAGACCATAACTCCGGGTGTTCGACCACTATGTCGTTCAATAATACACTCAGGAAGGCAGCGTTGACCGGCATAACGTCTAACACGAACACGGCCATCATGGGTCCACAAATTGAAGCGTGATTCATCTGAAAAGACAACTTGGTGCCAATCAGCTCGCCTGTCTCTGTGCTCAAGAGCCCACTGCCGACGCAGCCGTCGATGATTCGCCATGAGGGGAATCCTGTATAAAGGCACCCTTGCACGCAATCCACGGCGCAGCAGACGACGACGAATTGACGAAGCCGACAATTGTACACATGTAGCAGTAGACCAACGTGCTGCCAGCTGCCTGGAGGAAGCTGTGCGATCATTCACCGCCATGCGGAGCAGGTGTCGATCATCGCGCTCTGACGTCACCTTCTGTCGTCCAGTGCCTGTTTTTCGAGTTGTTCGGTGCTCGTCGGTCCACTGCTTCCAAACTCGCATCACTGTGGAACTGTTCCGCTGCATACGAGCTGCTATTGCGCGATAGGAAAATCCTCCTTCTCGAAGGCCGATTATCCTCCCTCGTTCAAACTCCGTAAGTTGCTTGAATTTCTTATTCTTCCGTCGTGGAGGCATACTCAGGTCTCACTAAACGTTTGCCACTAACAAATAATCATAGACTTTTTTCAACGTCCCGCTACAGCACTTTATTTATACGCTTTCAGCATCAATTCAGAGGGCGCTGCGCGCGCCGCGCACGCGCGATGGCTCTGAAACTTTATTAATTTGCATAATATCCTATAATTGACATTTGCTGCGAATTTCATTTGATTCTGATGATTCCTTCATGGTGTTGCATTTTCTACAAACAGCAGTTTAGTTTGCTGTCTACGACTGTGTACCCAGCCAAACAAAAACCATTTTTACTTTTCCTTTCCTTCTTCAGCTTTCACATCATTAAAAAAAGTTTAAATAATATTGTAACTCGCTGGGATGAATTCGTAGATCATTCCATTATATTAATTCACCTCAGAGTTAAATACATTTATTTACTGTACAATAGACACATTTATACAGTTCATTTTTCACAATTCTAGGATATATATATAATAAAGGCAGAAACGACATTGGGGGAAAATTCCCGCACACCAGTTGATCACACCAGTTTTCCCCGCAGCCTTGATAATAACTCAACTACCGGTTTCCCACCAGAAGGAAACCGTGCAGGTACTCTGTTCTGGTAGCGCCATCTTGCAGTTATTACAAATATAAAAGTAAATATAACCATTGGTTACATTCTCCCCCTCTGGTTCCGACGGCGTCCCGACGAGGAACCAGGAGTCTTTGGAACCTTTGGTGGACGGCCACGTTTACGAAGAGGAATAAGGGGTTTTACTGTGTCACTATTACAAGGAGTTAAAGCAGATGTGTGGTAAACACCAAGAGGTACCCCCGGATTATCAAGACTAGCAATCTCGTAAGATGAAGGTGACCTTTGTGTTAAAATCACGTAAGGCCCATCTTTGCGTGGCGTTAATTTTGCACTTCTTCCTTGTGCAGCATTGCTCAGCGGATGTGATGCTACAAAGACGTGTTCTCCAGGTTGATATGTTGGAACAGCTTTTCTCTTTTTATCAGCGTAAAACTTCCTACTATCTTGTTGCTCTAAATTAGTTGTTGCTTCTCCCCCTGGTTCATTTTGGAAGGATTCCATCAAGAGGTTAAGTTTCTCCTTCCGGAACGATGTTAAACTTTCCCCTTTTCCCTCTCTTAATTGGCAGGTGTTGCTGGACATCTTCTCAGCTATGGACGGGGTGTCCAATTCTTCGCCAAACAGATACTGTAGGATTGTAGGTAGGATTATCCCAGAAGTACCAACAAGCATTTTTCACATCCAGAATCAGACCGGCAGAACTTAGGAAGTCTGTTCGAGTTCCTTTTGTCTTTGGGAGAAGAAGAGTTTGATTTCCTTTTGCCTTTGGGAGAATGATAAATCTAGTCAGGACTGATCTCCCCTCAATCTCTATCATCACTTGGGTTGTGAAGACTTCACCTGTGGTCTGTTGACCATCTGCTAAACTCATTGTTAACGTGGTTTCCTGGAAGATGAGTCCCTTGTCCTTGAATACCTGGTACATCTTTTCCCCAGCAATTGAATGTGAAGATCCTGTGTCTGCACATATACGGCCTTTCCCCCCCCCAGAAAGTTATGTCGATTAGAGTCCATCGAGGGCTTCTAGTCTGAGCTGTGTAAGCATTGATGTGATTGGTTACTACGTCTGTTCTTTGTGAGGAGTTGGGGTTACAGGTAGGGTACCTAGACTTTATCACCTCTTGTTTCCCACAGCCATAACATTTGAGAGATCTCTCAATTGGGACTTCATGAGGATATTCCCTTTTAGGAAGTCATTTAAGTTTCCTGGATGATAACTGTCTTCCAACATTTAAGGTTTCACTTGCTTCCACCTTGTCTCTTAGGCCCACTGGGTAGGGAACTCCAGAGGTTGTCAAAAGCTCCAGCTTGTCTGCTAACATTTCTGGTGAGGTAAGTTCTTCCCAGATATCCAGGTAATGTTCCTTATACTCTGGGGTGCATCTCTTTTTCATTTGATCGGCAATCATCAAATTCTTCACGCCTTCAAATGTGTCAATTTTAAGCTCACTGAGCCAACCTTCAAAATAAGCTCGGATTTCAAAATAATAATCCTTCCAGGTCCCATTTGGGCTTGTTCTGTGACTTCCTGGAATTTCTCTGCGGTTAACTTGAACCGTTGGAGAAGCATTCATCGAATGTGGGAGTAATCCTTGCATTTCTCCTCAGGCTCACGGGCAATGAGGAAGGTTACATCACTGGGTAGGACACCAATGAGAGAGGGAACCCACAAACCTTCACCAAGGTCCAGAAGCTTCATTTGACGTTCAAATGAAGTTAAGAACAAATCCATGTTATCAACTTCAGGATTAAAAGTTGGTAACAGCTTTTTTAATTCAATCTTTGCTTGGAGTAGGGTTTGTGAACCTACAACTCTCTGAGTCTCATTTTGCAGTCGTATTTTCAGCAGCTCAAAATCACGCAGTGTTTGCTCTTTTTGTTCTCTCTCCTCATCTATTCTATTTGATACGATGCCCTCAAAGATATCCTTCACAAATTCTGGGTCTTCTTTGTAAGCATTACCTGCTAAAAGTTTAGCCCTTAGCTCGATTATCTTTAGCTCTTCCCCATTAGACTCAAATTCATCTAACTCATTAGCAAGCTTAATGAGATCAACTTTTTTACCTTTACCCAGAAATGACATGATTGAAAAAATTTTAAGAGTCTTAAATAAATAAATGGATAAAATAAAAAAAAATTAAGGTCAGGTCTGATTGTCCACCAAATCTCTTAAAGATATGGGATTACACTTTTAAATAGATCTTACACTTTTATAATATGGCTAGCCTTTAAATCTTTTAAATTATAATGCACCTCAGAAAACAATTAAATTTACAAGGGCAAATAAACTAATAACATATTCAAAATACCAACAAGGAACATTAATTCAAAAGATAAAATAGTATGAAAAAACATTAGGAATCAAAAGTTTGTAATGATACAAAAATTCATTGCAATGAAAATACAAAACAAATTTAAAATAATCAGGCATGCAATGCTACCTAAATTCAATATGAAATCAGTAAAATATCAAGCAAAATAATAATCATCAATGTGCAATTCAAAATACTAAACAGAGAAAACGTTATCTCAAGAAATAAAATAATATAAAACAAAATTAATAATTATCATTACATAAGAATACAAAAAAATTCAAGGAAATAAAATAATAAAATAAGATTATGCAAAACAAAATTTTTCAATGTGTAATGCTACATACATTCAGTAAGTATGAAATTATTCTATAAAATATCAAGCAAAATAATTATTGAGATCAATATCCTTGTATAATAATAAACTTAGTATATATCAGGTATTCTGACACAGTCAATAACACTATAGCAGGGTTGCTACCACTTTGTTTTTTTTTTTTTTTTTTAAAAAAACGTGCACAACGCTGTAGCGGGATTGCTACCACTTGTTTAAAAAAAAAAAACGGGCACAACACTGTGGCAGAATTGCTACCGCGAATTTTGAAGTGAAAGAAAATGCACAAAAACCTAGACAAACTTTCAACAAGAAATGGCAGGTTTGCTTCTTTCTCCTCGGGAGACAACGGAAGTCAGGATGATTCACTTTGTCTCTTTCGGTTTCCAGGGATTTTTGCAGGAACGTAGATGGGTAATTATAAAAGCAAAAAGTATTCGCTATTCATCTCTTGCTTTAGAAGGCTTGACGCGCAGGACCAATAGTTTCTTCCGGGCAGGTTCAACTTTTATTTTCCAGGCCGCTTGAACTCATAGTGCCGGTTATGCTTCTACGGGGTCGATAGGCTTACGCATGGGTTGGGCGCCCTTTATAACTCGCTGGGATGAATTCGTAGATCATTCGATGATATTAATTCACCTCAGGATTAAATACATTTATTTACTGTACAATAGATACATTTATACGGTTCATTTTTCACAGTTCTAGGTTATATATATAATAAAGGCAGAATCAATATTGGGGGGGGGGAATTCCCGCGCGATGGTCACACCAGTTTTCCCCGCAGCCTTAATAACTCAACTACCGGTTTCTCACCAGACGGAAACCGTGTAGGTACTCTGTTCTGGAGCCATCTAGCTGTTACAAAAATAAAAATAAATATAACCATTGGTTACAATATTTTATTTCTTACTATTTTAGTTATAGTAATTTTACCGTAATAATAATAAAAAAATTTAAGAAATAATCATGTAGAATAATATTCTCCTCTTGTTGAAGATTAGACATAGTCTATCGAAGGCACTAAGGGGCTAAAAAAAATGATATAAATATTTTTTTATAATCTTATCTTACGATAAGATTCGTAAAAAAAAAAGAAGAAGAATTTAAATCTAATAAATATATCATCAAATAATTCATTCACTTTCTTATCCTCTTTTCTCTCCCTTTTCTTTTATGTTTTTTTAATTCATTTGTGCATTAAACACATTTTAATATGCTTGCTTTAATTTTGAAAAAAAACATCAAGGCTTCAATATGACACTGAGTGACGAGTCCACCGGATTGGCCCACGTCTCTATCTGATTGTTGTTGTTTTCATCACCTTTTTAATTACCAAATCGCCACCCATACCTTCCCACTCTCTAACTAGTTTGCTGAGCATTGCTGTACACCCAGCCAAACAAGAACAATTTTTATTTTCCCCTTCCTTTATCTTCTGCTTTCATATCATCAAAAAAAGTTTAAATAATATTTTATTTATTACCTTTGTAATTTTACAATAATAATAATAATAAATTTAAAAAATCATATAAAATAATACTCTCCTCCTGCTGAAGATTGTTAGTCTATCCAAGGCATTGATAGATTAAGAAAATTATAGAAAAATTTTATAATCTTATCTTACGATAAGATAAGTAAAAAAAAATTAATCACTTTAAAAAAATCTCATCCTTATTGTAAATATTTCATTCACTTTCCCATCCTCTTACCTCTCCCTTTTCTTTTATTTATGTTTTTTTTTTTAATTTATATAAGCATTAACACATTTTTAATATGTTTGTTTTAATAATAAAAACATTCAAGGCTTCAATATGATACTGAATAAAGAGTCCCCAGACTGGCACTCGCCTCTGTATGAATGCTGTTGACGTAAAGAAGCATGAACTAAAGCGAAGTATATTCTCATTTTCGTGTATATGTACTTCTCGCGAAGCTGTGAAGTGAGCATAGATTTTCGTTTTCTTGTTGTTCCGCCTAGCATTCTATTATCTATAATTGTAGTAATCTTAAGTAAAATCTTATTTTTCATCACTCTCATCGAATTGATATTTCTAAATTATTTGGATAAATAAAAGTTCTTGAGTTGACATTAAATTTCATATTCTTTATTTGGTTTACATTCCAATTGACTACATATATATATATATATATGTATACAATATATATATTGTTATGGAAATATTTTTCTTGCGGGAATGGGCGTGTGGAGTGAAAATCGAGTTCAATTTGTCGACGGATAACAACACACATTAAGTAGAGTAACAATCATTACACAGCAACGTTCAGCTTACCTGCTTATTACTCTTCAAATGCCAACAACATTTAGTCGATCCCTCGATCGATCTCCTCAACACAATCCCCAAAATCAGATTCTTTGCAGCAATTCCGCTTTATTTAGGTAGAATTTCCAGCAGATTCACTCGGCCACGATATCCCGATGATCTACAAAGAAGACTTCACAGACAACTGATTCCGCATACAGACCGATTCATCCTCAGACTGACTCGTTCGACTGCAACTCTTGGCGTATTTATACCTTTCCGACCAGGCGTGACATCACATAGGAAAATTCACGAAGAGTCCGTAACTCTCTTCCAGTTCGATTTTTCGTCTAGATTCTTGCACCTTCGAGATCTTTCCAAATGTCGCCAAATGGTCACCAAATCGAAGGTGAAAGGGTCAATTGCTTATTTTGCTGACGGGTGACATCTATAAAAATCTATCTTTTCCATTATAAGAGAGGCGTTGCAGAGAAACACCAAATCATGTTCGTAACAATATATATATATATATATATATATATATATATATATATATATATATA